>CM062296.1:855079889-855585152 GCA_031216915.1 Pictodentalium vernedei | reverse complement strand
AAGCCCACCTTGAATAACTTTGACCACTGAACTCAATCAATAACATGTTATTGAAAGAGTTGACAATTTCCCTCTCGGTTCGCTGCTAGTCTACTTCGAAGCAGTTAGTCACACTGCAGCTCATACAATTCATGTTCGTACGAAGCTGATTAAGGCCAGCCTTTCAAGCCTCCCATTGGGACAGTTCTGGTACCTGAACTTCAGAGTAAAGCCCACATATGGACTTCCAGCACTCAACCAGTTAAAGTCATTGCCCACTTTAAATGGAGGACATCCACTACAGGCATTGGATACAGGGTGCTATTATACCAGTAAAATATAATTTGCGTTTCCCGAATTTTCATTTAACATCCTATGTAAAGATGGAACAATCAAGAAAAGTTTTAAATGTGCTCATATTTTACTGTACGGTATGTACATGTGCAGTCTATAACAAAGTGTACTATTCGGTAATATTATTTTCGAAATGTTAAAAATGTGAGTAATGCGATATATATCAATATACAATATATGCAAACTTGGAATAATTCAATCTGCAACCTACATTTATGGCTGACATTCCCTGTAAGTTAGACATCTGCACCCCACGTTATTCAGCTCCTACTATAATACAACATACTACCTTGGAATCATTCATTGTGCACTCCATAATGCTGGCTGACATACCCCTTAAGTTACAGACATCTACACCACATGTTATTCAGCTCCTACTATACAATATGCTAACTTGAAATCATCCACTGTGCAACCCATAATGTTGGTCAACATTCCCCGTAAGTTACAGACAGCTGCACCCCACGTTATTCAGCTCATAATATAAACGCACTAACTTGGAATCATTCATTGTGCACCCCATAATGTTGGCCGACATTCCCCTTAAGTTTCAGACATCTGCACACCATGTTATTCAGCTCCTACAACATGCTAACTTGGAATCATTCATCGTGCAACCCATAATGTTGGCCAACATTCCCCGTAAGTTACAGACATCTGTACCCTACATTATTCAGCTCTTACTATATAACATTCTAATAGGAATCATCCATCGTGCAACCCATAATGTTGGTCAACATTTCCTGTAAGTTACAGACATCTGTACCCTAACATATTCAGCTCCTCATGGTATTTGATGACTGGATTTGCATCGCAAAATGCTGTACAAAAATGTCCAAATGCTAACCATTTTTCCTTCATATTAACCTTATATTCACTATTTATCATCACTTTTTGAAACCAAGATGAAAACTGCGAACCAAGTTTTTTTTTTAAAAAAAATACCCTGCTCCTACTACAATGTATACAATACGCTAACTTGGAATCATTCATACAGCAACCAATAATGTTAACAAGGAAAAATTTAATGTACATGTAGCAGCCATTAAGATGGTTTTCTCTCCCCTTAAGTTTGCCCAACTTCAACACGCTTGCCCTGCCTTATCTATGTCTCACTTAAGCCCATTATTTCAAAATCCTCCCCCTCCATCATTGTTTTGATTTCACTAACTTTTTTATGGCAATTCTGGATATTGCAATATTCTAATTGAAGGAAGTGTGATTTCTTTGACCTTCCTGACATGTTGTTAATGTCCTAGGTGTGTCCCTCTGTTATGCATATGTGTATGTTTATGACTCAATCAGTTTATGCTCCCCATGTTTCAGCTCCTCCTACAGAGCAACCTATAACAAAGTGTACCATTTGGCAACATTACATGTATGGTGTTAATAATGCCAAAATATTGCCTCATTATTGCAGTCCTTCGATTTTGGAAAATGATGGAGAGCGATATTCAGCTCATCTGACATTTATTTATTTATTGGTGTTTAAGGTCACATACTTATAAACAATGACTAATCGTGACTGTGACAGTTTTATGGATGGAGGAAGACAGACAACCCGGACAGAACCACCGAGCATTGACGAGCAGCTGTCAGCTCCTCAACATTCTAACTTTGTTCAAGCTCCACTCAAGAAGGGTTACAGTGGTTGAAGGCATGTGCACCATCGACATGCAGTACGCATTAGTACACAGCGTCATCGTGCCCCCACGTTGGCAATCGAGATAAAGTGCCTGCCCAAGGACACAAGATGGGTCGTCCCATATGGGAAGTCCAACAGTCTACCACTGAGCCACCATGCTCCCCATCTGACATTTAACCCCGTGCTGGATTCAGGGGTGTTTTCCTACCAGTAACCAGTTTGGACATCTAAACTACCCCCCACCCCCTCCACCAAGCAAAAAAAAAAAAAAAAACATTTTCTTCATCAACAGTTCAATGAAAGCACACACAAAATTGCCTGATTCATGACACTATGGCTTTTGAGATTTCATCATCCCAAATAAACCAGTGGAACTTTATTTGTGGGTTGTTTTTATCAAAATTGCCATGAATATGCTATGAAAAAAAATCTTGAAATTTAAAAATCCATTCTCAAAATATTGTTCAAATTTATTTTTTGGTAAAGTTTAAAATGCTGACTCAGAGGCCCCTAGATTTGCTCTTGAGGCATCCAATTTTCCAAATATTCCTGGTGGAGGCCCCCACCTTCAGGAAGGGGCAACCCGTTCCTGTACCCTCTTCCACCCCAGGCCTGCAACCAGCATGCTATCCTTTTACAACCAATGTAAACTTAAAAAATAATTATTAAAAGGTTTATGTTTGATATTTTACCCTAGTTAAAAAAATTGATAAATTTGCCTCCTTAGAGCAAGAAGGCTTTGCAATGCTTTAGCATTAGCATTGCAATGTCTTGTTGCACTCAAGGGACAAAATACACCACCACCCATTTTCTTCCATACATTAGAACACAAACTTTTGATGGCAGAGAAATAATTGCAGAAATAAACAAGAGGGATGTTACATCCCAACGCTCACCTACATTCGCGCTTGATAATGTCGTTCCAATGTAACATGTCTAATATTTAGTTAATATAAATCATTAACTAGGCATCAAATGATTAATGTGGTTTATGTGATGGCTTTGGAAAGTCTATATTTCTGCATTTATTATATATCAATTCAACATAGAATCATTGGATATAAAAGCATTTTTTTCTTTTAGAAATGTTTATGATTAAGAATATGAATCGTGAGGCCAGATATTAAATCATAAATAAGAATTAGAAAAGGCTTTCATAAATCACTGAAATTGTAATTGAAGTACATTCATTGGTTAAAGAGGAGATGCGGAAAAACATTTGTTCAAGAAAGTGACTATAAGTCCCAACAAAAAAATACATCACATCAACAACTATAATAAGCCTTAATGTTACTAGTAACAAGTATGAGAAAGTATTAAATAAAAAAAAAAAGTTAAAAAAAATTTTTTTTAAAGAAAGTGAATATAAGTCCCCAAAATCCCCCTCAAATTCCTCAAATATGATGTAATAAGGGTGCAACGTTACCGCAATGTAGTTCAGTAACCCATGCATACAATATCAATTGCCTGGAAAGACACATAGAAACAGAACTCACCTTAACACCTCACCTTAACACAAACTTTTAGAACTTAAAATTGAGTAAGTCAGAGAAAAACGTGAACATTGTGACTGAAAAAAAGAAAAGAAATCAGTTAAATTTCTGCATACAGTAGGGTTAATACCTACAGTTGTTATTGAAATGAGAAAATAAACAGTAATGAGAGGTGAAGGCACCACAATCTGCACAAAAGCTGACTTTAACGCAAATTCTTACAACACCTAAATGCTAATTCTTACAAGTTTGGGCAGAAAATCAGCCTCAAATTCCTCAAATATGCATGTAATGAGGGTTAAATATTACTGCAATGGAGTTCAGTAACCCAAGTGTAGAATATTAATCGCCTGGAAAGACACATAGAAACACAACTCACCTAAACACAAAGTTTACAAAGTTTTACAACTTAAAATTTACTAAGTCCGAGAAAAACATGAAAATTTTGACTGAAAAAAAAAAAAAATTTCTGTTAAATTTCTGCATACAGTAGGGTTAATACCTACAGTTGTTATTGAAATATGAAAATCAACAGTAATGAGAAGTTAAAGCAGCACAATCTGCACAAAAGCTGACTTTAACGCAAATTCTGACAACAACTTTTGGCAGAAAATTTTAGGTGAAATTTGGAAAAAAGTCATAGTATCAGGGTTAAATACTGTTCTGATAGTCCCCTGCAACCTACATATGCAATATCAAAGGCCTGAGCCAACTGATTTTTGAGAACTCACCTTAACACCTCATCTTAACACAAACTTATAGAACTTAAAATTTACTAAGTCCGAGAAAAACATGAAAATTTTGAATGAAAAAAAAGAAAATTTCCGTTAAATTTCTGTATACAGTCGGGTTAATACCTACAGTTGTTATTGAAATATGAAAATCAACAGTAATGAGAAGTTAAAGCACCACAATCTGCACAAAAGCTGACTTTAACGCAAATTCTTACAACACCTAAATGCTAATTCTTACAACAAGTTTTGGCAGAAAATCAGCCTCAAATTCCTCAAATATGCATGTAATGAGGGTTAAATATTACTGTAATGGAGTTCAGTATCCCAAGTGTAGAATATTAATCGCCTGGAAAGACACATAGAAACACAACTCACTTAAACACAAAGTTTTACAACTTAAAATTTACTAAGTCCGAGAAAAACATGAAAATTTTGACTGAAAAAAAAGAAAATTTTCGTTAAATTTCTGCATACAGTAGGGATAATACCTACAGTTGTTATTGAAATATGAAAATCAACAGTAATGAGAAGTTAAAGCAGCACAATCTGCACAAAAGCTTACTTTAACGCAAATTCTTACAGCACCTAAACGCAAATTCTTACAACTTTTGGCAGAAAATTTCAGGTGAAATTTGGAAAAAAGTCATAGTATCAGGGTTAAATACTGTTCTGATAGTCCCCTACAACCTACATATGCAATATAAAAGGCCTGAGCCCACTGATGTTTGAGAAATTAACCTTAACATTAAATATTACAATATTGGACACGCCGGACGCCGACACTGACGCCTGAGGTTATGACAATAGCTCACCACATCTTACAGATGTAGGTGAGCTAAAAATAAAAGAAAAATAAAATGCTCACCCACATGAAATTTTACAAATAATGGCCTGAGAAATAGAAGATCTACTTTGTGTGGCCTTATCTATACTTATTCAACTCAACAAAATAAATGTTCGGAACTTGTCACACACTTTCACAATATATATGTGGGCATGGTAGTTCAAAATAAAAATGGTGTTCTCACTCATCCTGACCTTGACATTTTGCCCCAACAGTCCACCTTTCTCATTGTATAAACAAAACCCATAAGATAAAGATAATGTATAAAACAAATTAACAGCATTTACTGAGTTATATGGGAGCGCGGTGGCTCAGTAGGTAGAGGTGCAGGCTGGGTTCGAATCCCACCTGTGGCAACCGCGTTGTGTCCATGGGCAAGACACTTCATCTCCATTGCCCACGTGGGGGCACGGTGGCGTTGTGTACTAAGGTGTACTGCACATCGATGGTGCACTTGTCTTCAACCAATGTTAACCCTACTTGTGTGGCGTTAGTATGTTGGGGAGCTGACAGTTGCTCACCGTTGCTTGGTAGTTCTCTCCGGGTACTCCGGCTTCCTCCACCCGTAAAACTGTCACGTTCATGATTAGCCATTGTGCATAAATATGTGACCTTAAACACCAATAAATAAATAATACTGAGGTATATGTTGGATGTTGGTTCAAACATTAAGGCAAGTAACTGACCATATATACTCAGCCTGTTACCAAGTTACAGTGAAATTATTCAAAAACGAGTTATCCTATCAAGTTACAATGAAATCCCTTCATAAATTATGCTTGAAGACTGTGCTAAAGGTTCTCGGGCTTTGCTCTGTGTAGCCATCACGGCTGACCGATCGCAACCAAAAGGGGACGTCCTCATGTAGTCATTACACAGTAACACTGAGTCATCCTCTCAAGTTACAATGAAATCCCTTCATATATACAGACTGTAGACTGTGCTAAATGTTTTGGGTTTTCGGCTTGGGCAGCCGTCACAGTCAACAGATCATCACCAAAAGGGGACTTTCTCATCTAGATATACAGTTAAAACTAGAAGTCCTGTCACGAATAGTGCGCTTATCTAGACTTAATTGCACGTTGGAATTGCGCGCAATTGCCATATCGAATGTCATCTAAAGCACGGCAGGTTCTCTTGGTTACTCATAGCAAACACATGCAATGTTTCTGCCAATGGACCTCCGGGTTACCCGGAGGTCCATTGGCTGAAACATTGCTTGTGCACAGGCCATATGTACAGAATTTGATAGCTTTACTTGGGCCATAACGTGTACATTAACGCGCATATCAACGTGCTATTTGTGCGCATTTCATGACAGGACTTCTAGTTTTAACTGTAAAACAGAGTCATCCCACCAAGTTACCATGAAATCTCTCCATAAATATGACCTGTAGACTGTGCTGAAGTTTCTTGGGTTTTCACCTCAGGCAGCTGTCACGTTTGACGTATCGCGACCAAAAGGGGACGTTCTCATCTAAACATGACCTCAAACGTGCATATGAAATTTTGTGACAATCAGATAACAACTACGGGAGTGTAGCCTGTGCTAAAGGAAAATGTGAAGTGACTCACAGACTTCTGCATGTGTGACGGCAATAGCTTATCTTGACTTTGTCAAGTTAAGCTAAAAATGAAATGGAAACATAAAATGAATTTGGGACCAGTATCACCAACGACACTTTCAAAGTCATCAGTGACCCATTCGTTCAGTTCGTCACCATGCATGCATTCATTCTGGGGTTTTTTTCTATATTTTTTAAACCCAAAATCAATACGTTGTCACAGCTAATGAATTGTGCATGGACCAGCTCGTCTGGGGACGGAAAGACTGGGGTCATATCGTCTGGGTTGAGGAAACGACAGATCATCTGGGGATGGATCATCTTTGGGCGGGATTGACCTGTTTCCAAATGTCCAAAGGTATTTTATGAATAACACAACACAGTGACACCTCGGAAAATTGCAGAGGTGTGAAAAATCACACTTGCAGTGTGGCTACCCCTCAATGTTCAGATTCCTCCCATTCAAATCTGTAGTAAAATTCCCCAACAAGCTTAATTGGCAACTCAAAACACGGGCAAGCTTTCACCCTTATCACTGGCTGCATTTGGTAGTACACATATTTCCTTACATTTGAGTTTATTGATCCAAACTGTGTTTTATTCTTTATTTATTGAGACTAGACACTGCGAAGAGTCAAGCATCGCTTCGATACCGTCCATGTTTTTGTGCAACCCGAGTTGCTGCCCAAAAAGAATATTGATGCGGAAACGATAACTCCTAGTAAAATTACCCGGTGATGATCATAATCGACCTCCTCTCCCCGAATGTGATTACAAGTATGCCTGTTTCCGCATCGATCTTTGTTCAGATGCAACTTCGGGTTATTATTGTTATGCTGTCTCAGCCTGAACACCCATTTTCCAGAGGACGTGGCAATTTAACAATTACCTTCATATTCTGTGTAACACTATCTATCAGGAAAATTTCCCCCTTTGATTTTTTATATCACTTCTTGACATATTTTATTCTCATTTCGGTAATTACCCATTCGTAATATTACACGGAATTAGGCAACTCATTAACCAAGTATTCATCTTGCCATTGTTGCGAAATTAAAATCATCTGCAACGTATATCACTCAATTCCCTACCCTGTTTAAAAAAACTATTTTATATCTTCCACGTCTTAACATGTTGTAATTCTCAAGAAACCGTCAATTTGTTCTGCCTCGTAGTTTGCTCTGGTCAGATTCAGTTACATCATACATGTATAAAATAAACGTGCTCTCGCATTTCGACATTTATTATCACGTAACTACTGTATTCCATATCATTATTCTACAGAATTTCATCTTAGCCATGCATCAAGGTTCTATTATCTTCATATGATCGTTGATCAAAATGTTTATAACATATATTTTGATTTATTCAAGTTTGAAGCGAGTGCCATTTCAGATTTTCTCCGTGTTTACAATTACAGTTTGGAATCGGGTTTTCCAATGTAGGTGCTGCAATTTCATTGGCTGGCCTTTTACTATAAATACCGAGACTTCTGCTTCGTACGGGACCCACCAAAATAAGTTACAGTTTGTTTTGCTACATTTCACCTACTCTGACACGGTGGATGGGCCCTGTCTCATCAGTTATCTAAGTTTTTAACCCATTTTGCAAGAAACTACATTTGAACGTCAGCTCCATAAATTGTATAACTTAAGCATAAAAATGGAACAGTATTCATTTTAACCCTTAACATGAAAAGCAGACGACATTCCTCAACAAAATTCTTGAATAACTATTTTTTCATTTTTTTGTTTGTGTCAAACACATAGGTTATGAACCCTCGTTGAAACGAGCTCGTTCCAAAGAGGGTCATAACCTACGTTTTTGACACAAAAATGAAAAAAATAATGAAAATTAATTGGTGATTTTTGTGAATAGCGCCAGCTGGCCGATTTTTCCGTTACTTCGGGTAACGCCTAAAGGGTTAATTTTACAGATTTATCTTTACATTCTCCAAAGACAAGAAATTTTAACTGTTAGAGCTTCTTCATTTTATCTAGGACATTTCTTCTCAGTTATAACCCGAAATGGTAACAGGGCCTTTTCATAAATTTCTCCCTCACATTGTGATGCAGAAATGTAAGGGATATCACTGTGGGGGCACGATGACGCCGCGTACTAAGGCGTACTGCACGTCGATGGTACGCATGTCTTCAACCAATCTAACCCTATCTGTGCTGCAGTGCGGAGTTACGATGTTGGGGAGCTGGCAGCTGCTCGTCGTTGCTCGGTCTCTCCGGGTACTCCGGCTTCCTCCATCCGTAAAACTGTCACGGTCGTGATTAGTCATTGTGCAATAATATGTGACCTTAAACATCAATAAATATTAAATAATAATAAGGGATATCACTTGTCACCGCGATCCTTTGTATACCAGATATAACTAACCCTTCCGTTCAAACTTAGCAAGACAAGTTGAAGACGCGTATACATGTAGGCCTGCCCGTATTCTATCAATATAGGAGAAATCCTCTCCCACAGGTTACTCCTCCCTCAGTTGAGACCTGCTGGAGAATATTTCTTCCATATTGGCGGATATCACCCTATGTAACAGTGTGTCCGAGAATACATGTAGCTGTCCTCTATTAGCTCTATTATCTCTTATGTAAATTTGGTCATTCTTATTAGGCCTATATTCAGGTGAGTTCTCCTCATCTCTTTCAGTTGAAGACTCACCTTTACACAGTACTGATAAAGTGTTTCCCCCATATAGGAGATATTGAAGCCCGAGGGTGGAATTTCTCCAATAATCATCATCCATATGGGAGAAACATAACCCAAATTTAACTGGGGTTAGGCCTATGTTGCTCCTTTATTTGTGAAAATTTGTCTTGCCACATCCTGTAGTTTGTACAAGTCGAATGTCATTCTAGCATTCATTTATAACGAGATATTATTTATCAACTGTGTTCAAGATAAACATAATGGCTTAAAGTAATTTATCATTAATAAAAATAAGTTAAGTTTTCCAGTGTCTTCATTTAAAAACATGCTTTATTGGTAATTGCCACCTTGGTTACAGCTCCTGCTTCATCCACCCACTTTCATTATCCAGTATTACCCCCCCCCCCCCCCTCATTCACTCCAAAGGATGAAATGTAACCATACTCCATCTATAGATTTCGTCATTCACTAGTCTTGCCCATTAGTGTCTGCTTTCCTACCCTTATAAAAAAGTACTATGGTAAACCATGGTAAATCTCAAAATACCCTGGCAATACCATGGTAATACCATGGTATTACCAGGGTATTTTGGGATTTACCATGGTACTTTTTTATAAGGGTACTACCCCCAGGCCTTATTACTGCCTACCCAAGGGCATGCGATCTTAGCAACCTCGGGGTGAGATCATATTAGTACTAGAACTTGTGAAGTGGGCCATTATTAATTGGCTGAACCAGGGGCGTCATGCTAGAGAAAAATCTGGGAGGGAGGGGGGAGCGGATCGGTAACACCTTCTAAGCGGAGCGTCACCATCGTTTGGCGCGTAGCGTGCCCAAAAAATTAGGCAAAAATGCTTCCCATGTTGCCGGAAATGGCACTTCCCAGGCCTTCACCGAAAATATGTGGGGAGAACCCCCCCCCCCCCCCCCCCCGTGCACCGTTGGCATGACGCCACTAATCGCTCATTGTTGCACTAGTGACTACACTAGACTACGCCTTCCCATGATGGTTTAGAAGGTATCACAGGGCCTTAAATAAGCACGGGTGGTGTCGGGCTCCTGACTATAAAATTGTTCTTTTTAAAATTTTAATCTTATGGCGCAGCTTATGTTAAGCTGACTTTCTCGGACGCAACATTATTTTATAGCCAATACAGGCGTATAATGACAATAACTGACATGGACGATATCGAAGCGATGGTTGACGCTTCGACGGGTTCAGAAAGGGACTAGGGAGGAATCTAAATGTAGATGGGTAGCCACTACGTTCAGATCGCTGAACTACTAATGTGAAAGATTTAGGAGTGTGATTTTTTTCCAAAGCTAAGAAATAGTTGCTCACATGTTTTTAATTTATTTCCCGGTGCTAATCGTAACCCTGTTGTTTATTCAAAGCCCATGGGTAAAAGTTAAAACCCAACATGTTCAAAATAAGGATGCCGTACGGAAGCAAGCAAAAGTCAAAAGGCCTGTAGAAAATCTCAATTCGCGAATCTCTGACATGATTCGATTCGAACTAAAATTCCCGATTCCCAGGGCCCTAGATTTAACTATTGTTGCGGCCCCGTGAAAATGAAAGCACTGAGTTGATTTGTTCTCACTGAAGCCTGTGGTTTCACTGCTTCTGCAACACTCGACAATTCAGGTAGGTTGCAGTGCCGCGAAATTAGGCAAAATAAATTACGCATGCTTGCATAACTTCATCTGGATGTATCGAAAAATGAAAGACTCGGACGTCTCAGGCGTTAAGACTGGATTTTTACACGCAAAATTCAACATATTTCGTTTAAATGGTAACTTACTTTAAATTTACGTTTCGAACTCTTCCAAGTTCCGTAGATGATTGGCATGAAAACTGCGGGTAAGAAAAATAAATCATTATGATAAAACTGGTTCCCTCTCAAGACAAAAAGAGAAACGCGTACACTGCCAACTTATGGGATGTAATAGAATCGAGAGATTTGATTGGTTGGTTCAGGATGGCTGTCAATTTTAGACGATCAGCGGGAGGCTTTGTCCGTTCGGTGATTGGCCGTCCAAGAACGGACGGAAAATGTGTGTCCGAAACACTGTGGGGTGCAAGAGACCTTTTTGTTTTAAAACCTCAGAAATATCTTCTGGACTCGTTTGTGAAGGTGTACTTCCGAGTTGCACCCCATAAGTGCTAAAAATCCCCACAAGTCTGACGCCTACTGGAAACACAACTCATAAGTGTACTCTCGTGAGGGCGGACGGACGGACGGACGGACGGACGGACGGACGGACGGACGTCGGAATATGAAAATATCTGAAATAAAAATAGGAGGTGCACATCTTCAATGTATGTAAAAGAATGTCTGAGAGTTCCAATGCAGTTTGTTCAATGGTTTAAGAGGAGTAGCGGATAGCAGATCTATACCCCTCCCTACTAAAACCTGAATTGACAAAGACCATTTTTGAATATGGGGAACTGTAAATATGAAAATATATGAAACGAAAATAGGAGGTGCACATCTTCAATGTATGTAAAAGAATGTCTGACAGTTTCAATGGAATCCGTTCAGTGGTTTAAGAGGAGTTGCGGATAGCAGATGTGTACATCCCTAAAGCGTAACGTACGGACGGACGGACAGACATCGAAATATGAAAACATCTGAAAGAAAAATAGGAGGTGCACATCTTCAATGTATGTAAAAGAAGGTCTGAGAGTTCCAATGGTGTTTGTTCAATGGTTTAAGAGGAGTAGCGGATAGCAGATCTATACCCCTCCCTACTAAAAGCTGAATTGACAAAGACCATTTTTGAATATGGGGAACTGTAAATATGAAAATATCTGAAAAGGAAATAGGAGGTGCACATCTGCAATGTATGTAAAAGAATGTCTGAAAGTTTCAATGAAATCTGTTCAATGGTTTCAGAGGAGGTGCGGATAGCAGATCTGTACAGAATGACAATTGGATTTGACAAAGTTCATTTTTCAATATGGGAAACTGTAGAAATGAAAATATCTGAAAAGAAAATAGGAGGTGCACATTTTCAATGTATGTAAAAGAATGTCTGAAAGTTTCAATGAAATCCGTTCACTGGTATAGGAGGAGTTGCGGATAGCAGATGTGTACCCCCTAAAGCGTAACGGACGGACGGACGGACCAAGTGATCACTATATACCTCCCACTTTTCAAGTGGGTGGTATAAAAATGCCAAGGTTAACCGAAAATCAGAGGTTGCGTGCCATTGGTATGGATGAGGCTGGGATACCTCCAGATGAGTCACTGTAGCCACTATTTATCATCTCATTGGAAGGTATAGAACCGCTGGATCTACTGACGACCGATGGCGTTCAGGTCGACCAAGAGTAGCGACGCCTGCACAAGACCGACACATCAGGACGTCTCACTTGCGGGATCGCTTCCTTCCGGCGAGAAGGACAGCAACAATTACTCCTGGTAGAACTAACAGTAGAATCACTGCACAAACTGTCCACAACAGACTCGCTGAACACGGCATCCGAAGTAGGCGTCCCTACCACGGACCAATTCTTACCCACCGTCATCGTACCGTCAGAATGGAATGGGTACGTCATCGTGTTCGCTGGACTCAGCAGCGTTGGAGCAGTTCTTTTTAGTGATGAATCATGATTTTGTCGATGGCGCGCTGATGGTAGGGCAAGAGTGTATCGCCGACGAGGAGAACTTTTTTTTGTTGTTGTTTGCGTGCGGGAATGCGATCGTTTCGACGGGGGTAGAGTAATGGTTTGGGCAGGAATTTCCTTGCATTATCGAACGCAGTTGAGCTTCATCGATGGCAAACTGAATGGACAGCGATATAGGGACGAAATTCTTAACGCAGTTAGTTGGTGTCCCGTTGTTCAACACTAACGTCGGATTGCAGTTATTCCAGCAAGACAATGACCGATGTCACGCGGAGCGTATCTCTCGTTACTTTCTTGAGGAGTAGGGCATCGAACTTCTTCCCTGGTCTCCACTTTCACCAGATTTGTCGCAAATCGAGCATCTTTGGGATCACTTGGACCGTCGGGTACGACTTCATGATCTTCAGACGTTAGGCGATTTACGTAATGTTCTAAGGCAGTGGTGGAACGCAGTACCACAGAGTGACATCCAGAGACTTATCAGGTCCATGCGCCGTCGATGTCTTGCCATCCAAGAGGCAAACGGTGGACATACACGCTATTGACTCAATGTCTGAACTTTTCATTTCACCCCATCTGAATTGCGACGTCCTAACGTGACGTTGGCAACAGTAAGAACATGGAATTATGCAAATTCATACAGCTAGTCTCGAAATATGAATTTACAATTAATTTGTTTGGGATTGAAGTCGATAATACTAAAAAAATGTTCCTCAAAGTTTATTATACTTTCTTTTTTGACTCAGTATATATTAAAAATACCATTCGATATTGGTATTGGTCTGCGTACATGTTTGTTGTTCACACAGAATACCTTACATATATCGTGGTAAATCATTCTAAAAACACCGATATCGAAACCGACTTAACCATTTCAATACGGTCCACCCCTTAAATGGGATTCAATAATCAAGTCGTTTTGTTACACATCCATGTGCGAGCTGTTCAGCTGTCCCGCGACCTATGACGTTTCTGATTTTGCTGATGTTTCTAAGATGACAATATCCCACCGGTCAGGCCCGATTGATCTGTTTGTCCAATGACAGATTTTCATTAACCCTTTACCTAACATGAAAAGCAGACGACACTTGCAAACAAAATTCTTGAATAACTAATTTTTTTCATTTTTTGTCTCAAAAACATAGGTTTTGACCCCTCGTTGGAACGGGCTCGACGAGCTCGTTCCAACAAGGGGTCATAACCTATGTTTTTGAGACAGAAAGTGAAAACATAATGAAAATTAATTGGCGATTTTTGAGAATAGCGCTGGCCGGTTTTGGCCGTTACGTTGGGTAAAGGGTTAATGAAACACTCAAGGTTTCTAACAAAGGGGCATGGACAGATCTCAATACGGTGGATGGTAATTTTGAGTTTCAACAGTTTTGAAATTTGATTTGCTGTTCCAAAATAGATCAGTTTAGTTTTGGCATGGTTCGGTTTGAGGACATTAGTTTAAGATGTTCTATTTATTTATTTATTTATTGGTGTTTAAGGTCACATATTTATGCACAATAGGTAATCGTGACCGTGACAGTTTTACGGGTGGAGGAAGCCGGAGTACCCGGAGAGAACCACCGAGCAACGACGAGCAGCTGTCAGCTCTTCAACATCGTAACTCCGAACTCTGCACCGCAGCACAGGCAGGGTTAGAGTGGTTGAGACATGCGCACTATCGACGTGCATTACGCCTCAGTACACAGCGTCATCGTGCCCTCATGTAGGCAATCGGGGTGAAGTGTCTTGCCCAAGGACACAACGCGGTTGGAGCAGGTGGGATTCGAACCGAGGACCTCTCGGCTTGCAGCCTGCACCTCTACCAACTGAGTCACCGCGCCCCCATATATGTTCTATCTGTCATACAGATTGGTATTCTTTGCACTGCTGAAAATGTGTAAAGTTCGGTGTCACCTGAAATTACAGACCATGATTCCTAATGATATCTCCTTGTGGCAAAAAATTGCGTTAAAAAAAAATAACCCAAATCAGTGAATATGAACGCAATTGGGTTGATTTGCTTTTAGAGTGTGGATGGTATACAAGATGGGTGATAATACTGATCCTTGTGGAACACCGTATGGAAGTGTAAACGGTTCAGATCGCTCACCATCTATCAGTATATTCTGAGTTCGGTCCTAAAGATGTTCAAGGCAATCCCAGTTATACCTACTCTAGGCTTCGCATCGAATATAGTGACCAATCGGAGCAAATGCTACGATGAGGTTCAGAATTACAAGACAAAGTAATACCGCCATAAGTATATCATTCATCTGAAGCTGATTGGATGTAGCTTTCATTTTGCTTTGTGGGTTTTTCTTCTGTCGATGTGTTACCTAAAGTCTGTGAGTGTTTTTGGTTTGTTGTTTTTTTTTTTCCTTTTTTTTTTTGGGGGGGGGGGGGGTTGTAGGGGGTTCGTTTTTTCTGCCAGCTGTGTGTTTCATTATAAAACGGGTTCCACGTAGACTATGCTTTCGTCTCAGAATACCATCCATATTAACTCTAAGCCTGCTGAGTATTTTCTTGATTTTTTCATGAAATCCAGTCCTGACTGGATTTAATTAAAACTTCCGACAGATGAAGCTCAGCAACAATTCGTGTTATAATTGGTGCAATTACAGTGGTACATTCTGTTTAACCCTTTACCTAACATGAAAAGCAGACGACACTTGCAAACAAAATTCTTGAATAACTATTTTTTTTCATTTTTGTCTCAAAAACATAGGTTATGACCCCTCGTTGGAACGAGCTCGACGAGCTCGTTCCAACGAGGGGTCACAATCTATGTTTTTGAGACAAAAAATGAAAAAATAATGAAAATTAATTGGCGATTTTTGAGAATAGCCCTGGCCGGTTTTGTCCGTTACGTTAGGTAAAGAGTTATAAGAGACCAAATTAAACCGTTTCTGTTGGTAAGAGTATTTGTGTCCTGGTGGGAATACCTGCCAGCAACATGCAAAGAGTTAATCAAGAATTCGAGGCTGTGTTGTTGTTGTCGGTTCTTGATTTTAATTGTTCGGTAAGCAATGGAATTTACATGACCAGGGTGTAGAAAGTATTCGAACTTGAGGGAAGTACGGTAATTGAAGGGTGAATACATAAACAGAACGTCACGATTTTGTGAATGGGTTAATCGATATTGCACGAGGGCCAGCGTGGAAGAATAGAACGAGAGGTCGCTGGCCTCGAGTTTTATCCTTCCGCGATGGAACAAATGCCTTATCGATTAACCCATTCACACACGCGTGTCGTTCTGTGTTTATTACACGACTTCACGCCTATAAGAACCATTATTAGAAGGACACTCAACAATTCTTTTGACAACTATCAACAGAAAGAATGCATTTATCACTAACAAAATTTGCGAGGGGAACCCGTGTTACTACTTCGTCCTCTGAGTTCCAATCTGTTCTATATGCCTACTGGCACACAGAACATTGGAACTCAGGGGACGATTTTTAGCTATCATTAGCGATTCAGATTGTAATTGTAGAATTTGTAGAAAATTCCATTGAAATATCGCTTCTATTTAAAAATAGTCCGTCAACGATTTCCGTTCCGCACAAATGTGCGGAATAGATTTTCTTTTTCCGCATGGTTTAGTGTTTCTGTAGCTTGGGATTACAGAGAACAGGCGTGTAATAAAACGATATATAACACCGTGGCCAAATTGCCTTAGTAGTATGTAAGAACACAATACATTTATTTATTTATTTATTTATTTATTTATTTATTTATTTATTTATTTATTTATTTATGTATTTATTTATTGGTGTTTAAGGTCACATACTTATGCCAATGGCTAATCGTGACAGAGACGGTTTTACGGGTGGGAGAAGCCGGAGTACCCGGAGAGAACAACCGGGCATCGATGAGCAACTGTCAGCTCCTCAACATTCTAACTCTGTTCAAGCTCCGTTCAGGCAGAGTTACAGTGGCTGGAGACATGTGCACCGTCGACATGCATCACGCCTTAGTACACGGTGTCATCGTGCTCCATGTAGGCGACCGGGATAAAGTGCCTTGCCCAATGACACAAGACGGGTCGTCCCGGACGGGGATCGAACTCGGGACAGAACACAATACATAAAGCTTTGTCTAAGACATGAACTTTTCAATCATTGTGCGCTATATAAATTCTATTTAATATTATTATTTATTACAAGGAGAGAAGTGTACATTATTTATCCGTTTTAACGAATTTGCCCACCGGGCCGAGACATTGTTTCGGCACGATGAGCAAATTTGTTGAACGTGCAGCTAAAATGCGCCCTTTCCTCAATTAAAGGTCAAAATAGTGGCAATTTATTTAATGGCATCTTCGATCATATTTGAAGAGTAAAGAGTCTGTGTACCCTTCTCCTAGAAGTGACAAATCATGTATATTTTGCAACCGAATGATTTTTTTTTTTTTGCGAGGTGGGGGGTAACGACACTTTTGGCAGCCAGGATCACCTCGTGTCGGACAGTTCTACTGGGGAGGAAGCCGGAGTAGCCAAAGATTTTGACCGAGAAGAGGTGAACAACTGTCAGTCGGTTGTTCAATGGAGTACATCTTCTTTAATGATTCTGTTGGAGGTTAATTGTATAGTTTGGGTCGTCATGTCTCGAAAACGTTTGTAAAAAATGAAACAGATGGATCGTTTAATCTGTCATATAAAAGTCTGTGATTCCGTGATTCCGCCCAGTTACACATTTTCCGTCGAGTTGGTGGGACGTCTCGTCCAAAGACGGGTGGGCCCACTAGTAAATGCTAAATACAGTACGGTGCAATATTGGACAACCCGAAAAAGTCTGATCATGTAACAAGGGTTCCGATAGCATGTACTGTAGCAGAAGGACGTTTTCATTGGGGTCGCATTTATGCATCAATTCTATACTAAATCTTCACAATGATATTATTTCTTATTTATTTGGGGGAGGGGGGGTAAACGACACTTTCGACAGCCAGGGTCACCTTGTGTCGGGCTGTTTTACGGGTGGAGGAAGCCGGAGTACCCGGGAAGAACCACCGAGCAACGGTGAGCAACGGCGACCAACTGTCATACTCCCCAATGTACTAACTCCGCACAAGGAGGGTTAGCATTGGTTGAAGACAAGTGCACCATCGACGTGCATTATGCCGTAGTACACAGTGCAACCGCGCAATCCGGATTAAGTGGACTAATGATATGGAAATACCAAAATTAAAGCTGCAATATTTTTCCATAATGCAACCAGGAATTTAGTTAATTCAATCTTGTTTGTCAAACAATAATGATTTGATTAAATTCCTATTTTTATTACCTAAAAAAGTTTTTTTTTTATTTTGACATTCATACAAAGAGTTTTAAAACATCTCTCAGGCAACTCTTTTTATGTGACATTTTTCTGAGGAGAAAAACAAAGCAACACCGATATCACAGTGTTGGGGCAAAGGCTGAAACGAGTAACTAAAAATATTTTCGCTATTTGTTTTGCTTCGTTCATATCACTGATCAAGTGAGAGGCCTTTCCAACAGAGTGTTAAATAGAACATTTAATCGCTGAAGTAAAAAAAAAACATTTCGGTTTGTCACCTATAATGAAGATCGTGGTTCTAAAATTGAATTCCAAAAGTAGCTCGAATAAACATTCAGGCTATTTGATTATGGTTGTACTTTTGGATGAGCTCAGATGGGCGTAGACGGGTATAAAAAATAAAAGTATAGGGGGTATATTCATGTAGATGTCTTATATTTATTTATGGAAAAATATATAACGATACGACCAGTATATTCGATTTTATAGCAGAAAATAATACAAATTCTGCGGTCGTCTTCCAGCTATACACCTGGAACTTAATCAACCACCCCCTGAAATGTTTCATGACAGTGAAGCTGCTGTTACTGATTATTATGTTTTAATGATTGCTATGTCTTGCAGTACATTTCATCTCGTGAAAACATAATGTTTCTGGTTGATAGCGTACCCCAAACACATCCCCTCGTCCACGTGAAGCATGCTTCCCACGAATGTCACAGAAAAACATTATCATTCACAAGCAATATCTGGATATAAAACAAGAAAATTGACATGGCAAGGAAGAGACTATCAGTGTCGCTAAGATGGCGCTAAGATGGTAAATCGTTGGCATGCATGCAACAGGCACGTCATTCAAAGCTACTGAATGAAAGACAACTTGGCTGTAGTCATTCTGTCGTCAGCAGACTTGTCCTAAACAATCAACAAACCAACGATGTTAACCCTTTACCTAACATGAAAAGCAGACGACACTTGCAAAATAAATTCTTGAATAACTCATTTTTTCTCAAAAACATAGGTTATGACCACCTGTTGGGACGAGCTCGTGGAGCTCGTTCCAACGAGGGGTCGTAACCTATGTTTTTGAGACAAAAAAAATGAAAATATATTGAAAATTAATTGGCGATTTTTGAGAATAGCACTGGCCGGTTTTTGCCGTTACGTTGGGTAAAGGGTTAATGGCCGATCAAGGCCTGACAACTCCAAAAGACCTTTCCTTGGGAAGATCGGGGTCTTGCACGCTTCGTTAGGTGTGAACCCTTTGCTTCAAGTAGGATTTTGAAACGCATTTGGCTCCCCAACAGGCGTTTGTGCAACAGAACTGTTGGAAGCCGTCTCAAAGCACTGGGTATGAGGTCCAGAAGGGTCATACGGTTCAACTCGGTCCGATCAGCATCAAAGACGACGTTTGAAGTGGTGTATGGCACGACAGCATTGGAATCTCAGGACATGAAGGAGAATCCATTGGTCTTGGACGTCGTATGCAAGCAAGGGATCCGCCTTACAGAATTTGGCAGTTGTGGAAGCTGTATTGCATGAGCCATGGCACCAGTTGCCTCTGCACCGTATCAGAAGGCTTACTGGTAGCATTAGGAAAAATGTTCAGGTTTTCATCCGGGCACGCGATGGATACACTCATACTGACGTCAGACACTGGTATTGTGTTCAAGAGATCACAAGTTACATTTTTTGTCAGTAATTACCGGAATTCTTTCATCATGGACCGTTCTAGCACCATACTTGTCAAGAGAACATTTTCCATCAAAAACATTAGTGACAGATATGTGTAATTAGTGCCATTAAGATACTGCATATTTTCAACATTGTGTTGTCTTTCATTTGACAATAGACCAATCTTTCCGCAAACAATCATTTCTGACCATCTTAAATATAGCATGAAAGTAATGACAGTTTCTATTAATACAACTGCGAATAAAAACAGTGGGTGCTTAATGAAGTTCCAGGTGTATAGTTTAGGGTAAGGAGACGTGAAGGAGCTCTCCGAACGGACAACGTGTTCCGAAAGTGGGGTGCTCCATGTTAGGTGCTGCAACGGAGGTGTGCATGAAAAGACTTTCAAAGGAATAAGAGGTGGTGGACACCCGAATTTATGACATTACACATCTTATCGGCATGAGTGTCAAAACTCGTCCATACAAATGAAAAGTCTCTAGCATAAGAGACGAGCTGTCCACGAATGTGTTTTCGGGAAGACATGAGTAGATCCGCATGCACAACGGAGCAATGAAAACATCCAACGGTGTCCTGAATTAGCATGGATGGTGGCATGGATTTTGATGCGTTTTATGTTAATTTAGAGGAAATTACAGTCTTTATTTTCAACAAAATTTGTGTACAATTTCTATCTCGGCTATATGTTTTGCGAGACGACTAAGATGACAGATAACAAGTGAAATTCTATTGAAAAGATTCGAAGAGAAACGACGAATCGGACAACCTATTTCGAATCAAACCGAATACCAGTTTAATAGTCGAAATAGATTCGAATCTCGAAGCTTCGTTAAACCCTTTACCTAACCTGAAAAGCAGACGACACTTGCAAAAATAATTCTTGAATAACTAATGTTTTTCATATTTTGTCTCAAAAACATACGTAATGACCCTTCGTTGGAACGAGCTCGACGAGCTCGTTCCAACGAGGGGTCATAACCTATGTTTTTGAGACAAAAAATGAAAAAAATAATGAATATAAGTTCCAGATGTATAAAATATTTTTTTTTTATTCCCAACTTCACATTTTCTACGCCCGTCTACAGTCGACTTCAGTTCCAGGAATACACACGGACAGAAATTGGGTTACATTATCAGTTATTTAGAGACGAAATATAGGCGAACGAAACAATCGCTCACCAAATATATAAAATACGCAACGACGGGTGTGAAAGAGCTAACAGCTCACCTTGGATTCACAGTCGTAAGCACCCGTGATGGTTGAACAAGTCTGGTTGGCTCTCGCTACCGCTGCCCTCTCAGCGTCAGAGCCTGAAATGAACATATGTCGAGGTATTCACAAATACATACACAAACTAACGTCGGTCTTTACAATGTTAGAACTTTTGAGCTCTGACTGTTAATCAGATACAAGCAGAAGTAGACGATGAAATATTCTCTACCGAGGCAGTGGTGGTGCCAAGAGGGGGTCAGGGGGTATTACAGCCCCCCCCCACCCCGTCGGAGAGGTCCATCCCCCCCTCCCCCCCCCCCCCCATCGGAGATTTTTAGTTAGTCCGTCGGAGAGTCTCGTAAACCCGACTTCACGAGAAATTTCCGACAATCGAATGTAGATATCTCGTCTTGTCAGTCTCGAACCCGTGCAGCACTGGAACTTTGATAGAGAATAGTGATTCTTACGAAATTCCTTAATGTCGTTCGTCAAACTGGCTTTATAGATGAAATATTTCCCGACCTTATTATAATATGTTTACTTTAACCCTTTACCTAAGGTAACGGCCAAAATCGGCCAGCGCTATTCTCAAAAATCGCCAATTAATTTTCATTATTTTTTTCATTTTTTGTCTCAAAACATAGGTTATGACCTCTCGTTGGAACGAGCTCGTCGAGCTCGTTCCAACGAGGGGTCATAACCTATGTTTTTTGAGACAAAAAATGAAAAAAATTAGTTATTCAAGAATTATTTTTGCAAGTGTCGTCTGCTTTTCAGGTTAGGTAAAGGGTTAAATAATCAACAAACATACTCAATTTGCTTCTATTGTGGTTCTCCAATTTACCAATTTTCACTCATTTTCCTTCGTTTGGGAGGTCAAATGTTATAGCCCCCCCCCCCCCCCCCCCCTGTCGGAGAGGTCAGCTCTCCCCCCCCCCCCCCCCCCCCTGTCGAGAAATCCCTGGCGTCACCCCTGTACCGAGGTGTATATTTGCTATTGAATAGATTAACAATCTGGCAATCCGGGTACTTGGAAATTGCAGATGGTGTGTCTGGAAGTGCACCAACGTTAACCAACCAATTGAAGAATACAAATAAAGTCACTGACTTCTCAAATACGGTTCCGTGTCTCCAAGTTTTCTGGATGATCAGTAACCTGAAAGTCTTGAACAGTTCACCAAATCTGCATCATTGAAATCGATGGAAAATGTATTGTAAACCCTTAATATTATAAGTATGTTCATTTTGTTAATTTAAATGAACTCGAATATGATAGTGGGGTTGTTATTAAATGAAACTGCTTCCTAAATATCGATCGCCATTGAGATCACCAAACTGAATTCAAATTCATTCATTTGTCTCCAATGCTTTTTCTCTTTTCATTTTTTTATGTTCGTCTCTGAGCTCGGATATTGTGAAGAAGGCTGATATGTTTTCTGGTTCATTTTTGTAATATTTGTCTTTCAGCTCGGTTATTAGGAAGAAGAAGGGCGCGGTGGCTCAGTAGGTAGAGGTGCAGGTTGCAAGCCGAGAGGTTCTCGGTTCGAATCCCACCTGCGGCAACCGCGTTGTGTCCTTGGGCAAGACACTTCACCCCGCTTGCCTACATGGGGGCACGATGACGCTGTGTACTAAGGCGTACTGCACGTCGATGGTGCACATGTCTTCAACCAATCTAACCCTGCCTGTGCCGCGGTGCAGAGTTCAGAGTTACGATGTTGGGGAGCTGACAGCTGCTCGTCGTTGCTCGGTGGTTCTCTGCGGGTACTCCGGCTTCCTCCACCCGTAAAACTGTCACAGACATGATATGACCCTGGCTGTTAATGTGTCGTAAAACCCAAAATAAAAAAAATTAAAAAATTAGGAAGAAGGCTGACATCTTTTCCCGTTTAGTTAGTTTGCTATGTTCGTCGCTCAGCTCGGCTATTTGGAAGAAGGATGCCTCCGGTTTTCTTGTTTATTTTGGTATGTTCGTCGTTATGCTCGGTTATTTGGAAGAAGGTTCACATCTTTTCTCGTTTGTTTTGTTATGTTCGTCCCAATGGTCGGGTATTGGGAAGAAGGCTGACATGTCTTTCCTTTCTTTTGTTACATTCGTCGCTAAGGTCAGTTATTGAGAAGAGGGCTGACATGTTTCACGACAGTGTATATTTGTTATAAAAATCACTTTTTCGAATTTTTTTGTAAATAATTTTTGAAATATATATTCTTCTCTTGCATACATATACTTTTCAGCAATGAGAAAAAAATAATTGTGTGCGTTTTTAAAGGATCCAAATGGTGAATTTTCCACGTTTCAATCCGGGTAACACAATTACACTTTTTACTGAGGCGTGACAAGGGGGCGGGGGGGGGGGGTCTAAAAATTTGCAAGACGTGACGTCCTATATCAAGAGATCCACCCACCCCCAGGTCACGTCTTGCAAATTTTTGGTGGCCTCCCCCTGGGTGTGATGAGAAAATTATTTCTCAATTCAATTTTACAAAAAACTACTATTTACACAGAACGACATACGGGTGTGAATGGGTTAATCGACATGGCACGAGTGCCAGCGCGGAGAGATAAAACGAGAGACCGCAAGCCTCGAGTTTTATCCTTTCGCGATGGCACAAGTGCCATATCGATTAACCTATTCACACGCGTGTGTCGTTCTGTGTTTATTACATGCCTTCACGTCTATAAAAACAATTATTAGAAGGACACTCAGCAATTCATTTGATAACTACCAACTAAAACAACACATTTTATCGCCAACCAAATTTGCAAGGGGAACCCATGTTACTATTTCGTCCTCTGAGTTTCAATGTGTTCTATGTGCCTACTGACACGTAGAACACATTGGAACTCAAGGGACAATTTTCAGCTATTGCTAGTGATTCAAATTGTAATTGCGTTGTACGATTTGTAGAAAATTCCAGTGAAATTTCGCTTCTCTTTAAAAATAGTCCGTCAACAGATTTTCATTTTCCGCATGGTTTTGTGTTGCTGCAGATGGGGATTACATAGAACAGGCGTGTAATAACGTCTTTTATTCTCGAATCATTTGGTACCTTCAGTTCAATAAACAGGAGAAAATTTAGCGCGTTTTATTGTGTATTATGAGTTAAAGTGAAAAGTCATTTCACCATGGTAGATTTTGAACCAGGTACTGTCCTCGGCAATCACTTTATATTGACCATCTATCTCAATGTCTCTACCGTATTGGGTAACGGTGAATACCCACAAGTATTATGACATAATGCATTTACTTTCATAATTTGGTTCATGAATTTGAACACTAGAAAACCTTTGATAATTGTTCGGTATCGGAGGCTTACGAATTCAAAAACAATAGCACGTGGGTGTAATTATAACAAAAAGGTGGGAAAAGGCGGCCAAATTTGAAATTAATGTATATGCAAGGTGCTACAGCTATGCTTCAGACATAATTTTGTCGAATCCACGAAAACATGTACTAGCGTGCATCTTTCTTGTCGTCTTTTCTTCCCTCATCTTAATCCTTTGTATCCTTGTGGTATCTTCCATATCAGTCCAATGGCAGCAACAGGAAGAGTCCATATTCATTATTTGGGGGTAGCCCAATTAATATTTTCAACGTGCAGCCTTGGGGCTGCACGTTGAAAATATTGATTGGTCTACACCACACCTTCACACAAAAGTCAACCTACTTAATGAAATGGTGAAGTATCATGTTACTGTGCCGGAAAAGCGGCCTCTAGGGTTCAAAGGGTTAATATACTGACCTTCTGGGTGTTTATATTGTAATGTCAGGTCATCTCTATCAGGATCATCCTTAGAGCCGATACAGCGTAGCATTCCCGACATTCTTCTCCCTGGCTTCTTTGAACTTATTTTCTTTCCAATGCTGAAAGCAGATGTGAAAGGAAATTCTAATTTTCTTTGATCCAGGATAGCCTCAATAATCAGCTTGATACACATGCATATTTCTTTTCGAAACAATCTTCAAGCTTTCTAGTAAAATAGTCTTTAAATCTGATTTCGATTTAAATTTATCTCACGAGATGAAGAGACGTTTCGAGAAATGTCATGAATTTTTTGTTCATTTAATTTGAGAACAACAAAAGCCCTTTTCGGGACCAAAATCCCAGTATCATAACAGAAGTTTTTTAATTCTGCATTGACACTGCACACTGTATGATCCAGAGGCATTATATTCACTAACAAAACTAAAGGAGAATAATAAAAAAAAACTTTTGGTGATTATATTTATATCTTTCTTCTGTTTGTACACATCTTCCAAAGTCATATTTGATTTTTTTAAATGCCACCGAAGAATTGTTGAAATACAGAATAAATACATTGGATGTCAACATATTTTTTATCCCACAAAAACCCTTGGCTCGTCGCTTAAATAATCAATGCTTTGAGTGGGGTAAAAATTTATTTTCACACACTGTAGAAGACTTGGTATTTTATATTCGATAACGTAGGGCTGAACGATATTCAAAACTGAATACCGGTATCGGTATTCAAAAAAAAATACCGCGGTATACCGGTAGATCGAAAACTGTTCAGATATATGAACACAAGTACCACAATCGAGACTCGAGGCACCACAGTCGGAACGAATTAGCATGCCTTGATGATGCGGTTCGAAAAACCTTTACCTAATGCAGACGATATCAAAATTTATTATTTTCAAAATTACTTTATCAGATTTTCCCGAAAGATATCAACAAAACTATCTCATGTGACCCCTCATTGGAACGAGCTGAAAAGGGTCGTTCCAACGAGAGGTCACATGATATAGTTTTGTTGAAATTTTTGAAAATTATTTTTTCAATTGCTGAATTTGTATATTACGAGGGCACAAACTGACGATTCCTTGGATAAAGGGATAATATTATTCATTCGGGGCTACAATTAAAAACTCAAGACATCTTGAAAATTAAATTGTGGGTAAATAAATAATGACGATAAACCAATATTTTTGTAATTACACAGGTGTTCAATCGATATTGGTTTGAATACCGGTATATATTGGTTTATCGATATACCGTGCAGCCCTAATGTTGACATATTCACGTGTCCATTTCAACTCATTGTGTAACCGCGCAACATGTCTGGTAAGAAAGTGCAGGGGTAAGTGTCCCCTGTGTCCACATGGTTCCGCCGCCTCTATCCCGAAGTCACAAGTTATCAGTTGGTGACCGAAGGCTGATCAAAGGTTGGTTAAGCTCGTCGCTGCAGTAACTTATTCGAAAAATCCAGATAAAAAACTTTCAAATCAAGTTTGGCCACAATGTTTCTAATTCATGATGCTTTATACGTTCATTAAATAGAAACACAATTCAGAAATACAGATTTGCATGTTTCTTCCGGTATTCAGCGCCTTCGAGCATTCATTAGACTCTCCCTGGACGACTCATACGATAACGTATTTCTAATGTCTCTGGATCAAAACAATCACAATTTACGATAAAATGTTAACTTATTTTTCACTACAGTGCGCAAAGGTGATGATGTTAGTGGCGTCAAAGCTACATTAGGTATAACATTCTAACAGTGTCAAACCTCTACAGAAAATAATGTTTTGCTGTATAGAGCGAGACAAGGCACAATTTACCTCAGACTTTTATTAACTGAATAAACGTCTATTTATGTGAAAAAAAGGATGTTTTGTCTTGATCGGTGTATTGTCATATTAACATGGCACCTTCAGTTTGTTTTGTCTAAAATTATCTGTTGAATGCGTTACTTTAATATCAAGTGGTGACAGTTAATCACATAGTGATAATATTCGTTCGATGGGTCAACTATAATAGACACTTTTCGCATAATGAACGACGACTGATAAATATACAAAACCGTACATACGTTTGAATGCCGAGCTTAAGAATTATAGCACGAGAGTGCTTTGGCCCAGGATATCACGAGAGCGGTTCTGTATTTTTCTCCCCCCCCCCCCCCCTACTGCATGTGTAACATACGTGTGTCCCGGGTGAAATAGCAGAGAGAGAGACAGATGTATCCCACCCCACCCACGTGACGTTATACATTTGTAATGTTAATATGACGTTATGCATATCGTATCAGTTTCTTGCTACCAACTAATTCATATATACGTCATCGGAATGCAGTGTGATCAAAATTTGATGCTCTAAAACTCTTCACCCCTCAAGCTGCCACCGTTCCTAATCGATTTCGTGGTATATACCTTTGGTATATACATAACTTGTGCATGCTCTTTCCGATGGTGTAATCAGTTTCTCAAAACAACGAATATGAAATGAGTTGATTGAATCAGCACGTGACTCCCGATTACCTCTTGCTAACGTAATCCTTGCATGGTGGGGGAGAAAAATCATCCTCGATGAATCTGAAGGTGGGAATGGGGAAATCTCAACATCGGGGCAAGATATTTGAACCAGACCCTCGGCAAGCCTCGGGTCTGGTTCAAATATCTTGCCCCGAGGGTGAAATTTCCCCATCCCACCTCCAGACTCATCGGGGATCATAATAAACACACACCTCCCATGTAACAACAAGTTTACACGAAAATTGAACTAAAAGCACTTTTCAACTGGATAATTGCTGGGTTTCCTTCGTTGCCAACGTGATATGACTGTTAGTTAGTGGGGTACAAAACCCTTATTTGCTTTTTAATTTTTACGGCATTGTCACGATGATCGAACTTCAAATATTGACTAAACTGCGGGGAATAACACAACAACAACATTTAAATAGCTAATAAGTTGAGCATTCTCCATCATTATATGACCAGTTGTGGAAAGTATTTGTCAAGGAACAAGCAGTTAGAATTTTATTTTTATTTTGTTGATTTTTGATTCGATCTGATTGTTTCAATATCCCGGGTAAACAAATCTAAATGAGGATCTCGACTACGGCGCAATCGACCAATGATGACGTGATTTATTTAGACGGGTTCCTTTATGTTGGAAACGAAATCGAACGTGTTTGGTATCCCCACATATGCAATACATAGACAAAACTACATGTATGTTTCAATGAGTCGTTTTGTATTCAATGAGTCAGATGTGCGGAGGAAGAAAACGTCGAGACCGAAGGTGGAGACGTTTTCTTTCTACGCACATCTGACGAATTGAATACAAAACGACTCATTGAAACATACATGTGGTTTTGTATTTATTACATGACCCAAGCACCTACTGACCTAATTTTCTTTTCTGTCAACGGTGGTAAACGCCATGCACTTTATGCAGTCGCATTGCATAAAAAAAGTCCCGGTTGGAACAGGTTGGTGTGCAATACGGAATTCCGTATTGCACAGCCGTATTGCACGCCGTATTGCATAAGAGAGACTGCATGGGCATGTAATAAAGCTTTATTTTTATCGTACAGGCAGAATAGTTGAAATCCCATGTTTTGCATTAATAGGTGTTTGATAAAAATACGAATGGTTATGAGAAGTCGTAAACTCGTCGGGCGGTCAAAAAACCTTTTTTGCAGATTTGACTACGAGTCCATTTGTGTTTCGCAATTTTCTTGTGTTGCGCGGCGACGAATGATTTGATTGCCAAGTAAAAGATGGACATTTAGGGCGCATGGCGATTACAGTTTAAGGACATAATCTTAGAGTGGACCTCCACAGTAGGTGGCGGAGAAACGTTCTCAAACATTTTCAAATATGATGTATCTGCGTGTTTTAATGAGAAGTCGTAATCGTTACTATGGGTCAGGGAAAACTACAGCTGATAGGACGAACACAAATTTCAGTGACGTAGTACCACAACCGTAATTCTCATCATTTGTCGTCCATCGTGCTAAAGCTCTCTACTATAAATATGGCACGGCGTGGAGCTGACTATGCCAAACTGGTGGTTCTCGAGGAAGTATAGTCCACGTCACGCGCCGGAGGCGTATGGACTATATTTCCTCGAGATTCACTATTTTGGCATAGTTAACGACATGCCGTGCAATATTTATTTATTTATTTATTTATTTATTTATTTATTTATTTATTTATTTATTTATTTATTTATTAAATATTTATTTATTTATTTATTTATTTAACGACACTTTCAACAGCAGCTGGTCACCTCGTCGTCGCCTGAGTGCTAGAATGTTCTATGTCCCATAGGGGAGATAATGTATATATAGTCCCATAGGGGACATAGAACATTCTAGCACTCATGCGACGTCGTGTCGAACAGTTGTGTGGGAATACCCGGAGACAACCATCAAGCAACGTCGAGCAACTTTTTTCACTCCCTAAACAGATTCCCTAACCGGTAAGGATTCTTGTTTAACAAGTTATACGAACCCCTCTGACTAAAACAAATAAGAATTGAAATGAATTATTATCTGTCACTTTATTTGAGTATAAATGAGAGATGGGCGCGTTAAGTTGTATGAAGTGCATAGAGTGGTTGCTTGTATTATAATGTACCCTTACGCGGCTGAAGTCTCCGCCATTTATATCACTGCCATGTCATTTATTTATTTATTTATTTACATATTTATTGGGGTTTAACGACACTTTCGACACCTAGGTTCCACTCTTGCCGGAAGTTTTACTGGTGGAGGAAGCCAAAGTACCCGCAGGCAACCACCGAGCAACGGCGAGAAACTGTCAGACTCCCCAACACACTAACTTCTACAAGCAGGGTTAGCATTGGATGAGTCAAGTGCAATATCGACGTGCAGTACGCCTTAGTTCATAGCGCCATCGTGTCCTGACGTAGGCAATCGGGATTAAGCGCCTAACCCAAGGACACAACGCAGTTACCTCTAGCTGGGATCGGACCATGAATCTTTCGGTGTGAGGTCCAATTCAGTAATCACTGAGCCACCGCGCTCCCACAATAGTCATTATTAGTCATCCTTGTGATTTCCAGGGTGTACGGGAATTTACACCGGTTTGGGAACGCATACACCCCGAGACAAGGATAACGGATTTATTTCCAAGAATTTTGGTGTACTTAATACTTTAACCTTCATTGTAGGCAAAAACTGACAAAATTTGTACTTTTCAAGTTTCTTAAATAAAACCAGACAAATATGGATGTCATTGGAACTGGCTCAATGAGCCAGTTCCAGTGACATCCATATCTGTAATATTTTATTGGACATAAATATTAAATTTCCTGTATTTTTATTTTTGTTCTCACATAACTGAGCAGAAGGTATGAATTAATAATGGGTACTTTCTTAGCCATATAGCTTGCTCTTGTATATTCTTGTTTTTACACCGTGGTTGAACACGGTGTAAAAACGCCACTGTGGATTGCAAGTTACACCGTACCTCTCAGCCAATCAAAATGCATTATTTTGTTTCATTTGGAAATAATACAATATATCAAACAAACCAAGAAAGAATCTCGCTACTCGTCAGGATTCCAATCCCAACTAATCTGCCTATTGTCAGGAACCTTGCACAAAACAGACATTTTCATTCTTGAGCTTTGGAATAAAGAAACTATCCCGGGGCAGATCTCTTAAAAAATGCAGTGTGTTCCATCACTCAAACGTTCTCGAATATTCCACCGCTATGTTTAGAAACTGTATAATGGCCGGAAATAGTGCACGGGTATTTTAGAAAGTGTATAATGACAGGGAATAGTACACTGTTATTTCTAGAGAGTGTATAATGCCTGGAAATAGAATATGGTTATTTTTTAGAACTATTGATCGGTAATACTATCGAAAATAGTATCCGAACATCAGGCAATCAGGGAAAGGGAAAATCACGTCAATATATAATTTAACACGATATGATCGTTATTGTCTTTCGGGAGTAATGGTGGGTGTAAGGTATCCCGGCTATCACCACGAACCATAGAATCTTTTCAATTTACTTTGAATAGGACCTAAGGCCATACAAATCAGGCGAACTGTCATATCGTTTGTCTGCCGTTTGCTAGCCGTGTTTCATAGGTGGTTTGAGAGTTACTTGGAACTTCGAGCCCAGCAGATAGCAATCAGTGGTTCCAGGTCTGAAAGGAAACTATTGACGCGTGGAGTCCCCCAAGGCTCAGTTCTAGGCCCTGTGCTTTTTACAATCTACACAGTATCACTGGGACAGAAGCTGAGAGAGCTTGGTATCCCTTACCAAATGTACGCTGACGATGCACAACTCTACTTGGCTTTTAATCCGCGTGACGCTTCTGGTGTTATAGGAACGGTGTCTGAAATGGAGCGATGCATCGACGCAGTCAGGCACTGGATGACCAGCCATAGGCTTAAAATAAATGACTCCAAGACAGAAGTTTTAGTCATTTCCAGACAAAGGATTTCTTTCTCCGAAAATATTTCCTCAGTCAGTGTAGGTGTCTCCGATGTCACGGTCAATGAAAGTGCCAGAAACACTGGAGTGATATTTGACTCCAGTTTAAATCTTGAGTCCCATATCAAAAAAGTCTGTAGATCATGTTATTGGCAACTTAGGAAACTTAGCCGACTTCGCCCATTCCTAAGCACTCAAGCTCTTGAGCAGCTGGTTCATTCTTTTATCTCTTCACATTTGGACTACTGCAATTCGCTTTTCATTGGTCTGCCAAACATACTGTTACAACGGCTGCAAAGAATTCAGAACACTGCAGCTCGAATTCTCAGTGGTTCTAAAAGCTATAACCATATCACTCCTATTCTGAAAGATCTTCACTGGCAGCTGGTTCAATATAGAATTGAATTCAAAATTCTCGTACTAGTTTATAAATGCATTCACGGCCTTTCCCCAGAGTACTCGAGAGCGCTTGTACTTCGCTACTCTCCCATACGTCCCCTACGGTCTGCAGATAATCTGAATCTGAGTCTGGTTGTACCATTCACAAAATCTGAGCTAGCCAGTACACGGGCCTTTACAATTGCTGGGCCCAGACTGTGGATACATTGCCACTGCATATCAGATCTCTAACAAGTATAGGGAATTTCAAAAAACAATTAAAAACTCATTTATTCAATAAAGCTTTTTTTGTCTTTCCGGATTACATAAATTGAATTGATTTTTTTTTTGTAAAGAGCTTTAGAGCACCTTTGGTGGTACGCTATATAAAATTGATTATTATTATTGTTATTATTATATTCCATTGTTATGAGAACATACATTATGCCAGGATTGGTGTATGTATTCGACGTTACCCGATACAATACAGGCATTAGAAAATTTGCTACGTACACCACGTGTAGATTACACACGAGAACGTTATGTAAGAAAGCATTTGTGTGACGTTATGACGAAAGAAAAATGCTTCAACACGAACAGTGTCAAGCAAGAAACCAAGTCTCCAAAGGTGATATCTTTCTTTAAGAACAAAATCAGCAACATTCATTTAATTCAAGTTTAATCGTGATATAAATACAGGACACAACTCGAGCCAAGTACATGGGACCAGTCTCAACGACCCTTGTAAACCCTTGTGGAGTTTTTCCTGTATGTCACGAGCGCCGAAGGCACGCCTGGCATACAGAAAAAACTCCACAAGGGTCGTTGTTTCCGGCCCCCGTGAAAAGGTACTGCAATAGTCATTTTAGCCAACTGTGGGTGTCCATTTCCAAGTGGTTTTAACCCTTTACCCAACGCAGACGATATCAAAATTTATTATTTTAAATATTTTTTCAATTTTTTCAAAAAATTTCAACAAAACCATATCAGGTGACACCTCGTTGGAACGAGCTCGTTCCAACGACAGGTCACATGATATGGTTTTGTTGAAATTTTTTAAAAAATAATATTTTTTCAACTGCTGAAGTTGCATATTACGCCCGATTCGTTGGGTAAAGGGTTGAACAAACATATGTATTCCTATGTTTCATGCACCATTTTGTCCTATCCATGAACAACGATATCGTCCCTTGGAAGTATTAAGGTGCAATTTTAATATATACAGGAAATCATTTGAGAAACTGTCAATGAGATCATTAGAACATCTTTTAAAATAATAACGCTTCAGTCTAACAACCTATACTTTTTGTAAAATTCCTGATGAATATTAGGCGCTAAGAATTCTGTTTCTGAAATTATTCCGCGCCAAAAGAGTTAAAAACAAACTCAGCTTCATTCACTTAATTGAAGTTTAATCGTGATATAAATACAAAATACAACTCGGATCAAGTACAGGGGACCAGTCTCAACGACCCTTGTCAACCCTTGTGGAGTTTTTTCTGTATGTCACGAGCGCCGAAGGCACGCGTGACATACAGAAAAAAACTTCACAAGGGTTGTTGCTTCCAGTCCCAATACTTGACCAGAGTTGTGCCGTATCCTAATATCAACAACTTGAAAAACAATGTGACATTCAATTCGATATTCTATTTGATTTGATACATGATTCGATTAGATTCAATATAGGAGAAGTGTAGGGCCCTGCTCTTTGACTCTTGGAGAACCATTGTTCACTTCATAATCAGGGCTCAAAATAAGTGGTTTCGCATCGCTATTTGCCATGCAAAACATGCTAAAAGCTACACAATTTTCAATTATGTATAGCATTTTGCGATACAATATATTCAACTGCAGCCTAATAGGCTGCAGTTGAATATCTTGTATTGCAAAATGTAAAAATGAAAATTTGCAACAAACTTTGCAAGCTAGTTCACTGATGCTTTCCTCCTGATACATGTATAAGATTAACTCTCCGCCTCGCATTAGCAACTTCATATGTAATGTGAATTTTATTGGTTTAAATTCATCCTGCATTATTTCTGCATTTTGCATAAAATACCCAGTCAAAATAACTTTAAGCCCATCAAATTAAGAGATGTTACGCATTTGGAAATATCTAAGTCCATGCAGTTGTTAAAGGCAGTTCAGTTGAAAAAACATAGCTAGTGCTTCATGTGTTGCAGCTCATTTGAAAAAGCACAGAAATAGATGGACATTATTCTATCTGCTCCGAAGAGTTCAATACAAAACAGTATGGCATAACTCTGGTATACAAGAACTGCTATGCAATTTAAACAAAATGCTATTCATTTTTCGGAAATGTGTAGCATTTTGCTATGCATAGAAAAAAAGGTATTTTGAGCCCTGTTTATAATGATGATAATATAATAATGATCGACCTTATAATTTTGACAAGACGGAACACAACGAGGGTGAAGTACAGAGAACAGGAATCAACGACTCGGGTTGGAGGTTTTCTTGTTTTTCACGAGCGCCGTATTACAAGAAAAACTTCCGCAAGGGTCACTGACTCCTATCCATTGTACTCTGCTTCAGTTTTGTTCTGTATTTATACCATGGTATTACATGAATTAAGTTAAAAAAGCTGACCATTTTTAGGATAAAATATCACCTTTAGTGATATGTTTACATTCTTCCACTTAGGTGCGTAATAACCAATCAGATGCGTTCTTACATGACGTGCTGACACACAGACCGGATTCCACGTATGGTGTACCTAGCACATTTTTCAATGTCGAGTAACGTTGAATATACACAGTAATCGCAGTATAAAACTGTTTATTCTTTCACTTTGAATATAAAGAACAGCTTTCAAAACCCAACAGTATATTACATGTTTTTCACAGCACCTCACTGACGAATTTCCAGAACGTTTTCTCGGTTCCAACTTTTGCACTGACATAGGAAAACATATCAGTGTTACAGTTGAAACTAGAAGCGACTGTATTTTGTACTATTTTGAAATATTAGATGTCACGTGACTTTCCCGCGTTCTGATTGGTTGAACAGAAACACCCTATTTTCCGATAGTTCGTCAGCGAGCTCGCACAGACCTACTATCATTTTTGAAAAAAAGAATAGTGCACGGTAATAGTGCACGGTTATAAATAGTAACATTCGAATTCGCTTAGAAAAATCCATTGAAGCGTAAGTACTTTACAAGACATCTCGTCCCATATACATTTTTACATTTAGTTTGGAGAAATAAAAATATGTGTATCGAAAGTGATGTTTGTAGTAGTGTTGAGGGCGGGGAGGGGTTTAATAAAATAATGGTATTGTGTTTCTTGGGGTTTTGGTTCTCTACCTCTCTATCCCAGAACTATGAGTGGCAGAATTAACTTAGTTTACCTGTTTAAACCCTGAACCATTTCCTTTTCTCATTGGCTGTGAATAAGAATATTATCTTGCATATATGACGGATGAAGAACCCCCCCCCCCCCCCCCACACACACACACACATTTAATATAATAAATATAGCATGACTTTTCGTTGACTATGCCAAAATAGTGGTCCTCGAGGAGAGAATCCTCTCCTCGAAGACCACTATTTTGGCATAGTCAACGAAAAGTCATGCTATATTTATTAAGTAATCGCGTGATAAGTAGGTGCGCTGTTGTCTCTGTCAAGCTGCACTATTAACGTAACTCAATTCCTGTATAACAACAAATAATGGCCTGAGGAACTGAAGATTTACTTTGTGTGGCCTAACCAAGTCTACAGTGAAATTTGTACAACAAGTTCAGTAAATTATGTGTGTAAGGCTCTACAAAGCTTCGAAGATTCGATTTGATGTTACCAAATATCCATATATGAAATATTGACTTACTGGTCGAGTTGTGTTAACAGCCAAGACCTATGGTTTGGCGATGGTCCAGGCAGGCAGGCGGGTTAGCGCAATAACTTGAACAAACGTGCTCCAATTTGACTAATATTTGCTGTACAGGTCTTTTGCCATAATATCTCAAACGAGTTCAAAAACTGGTCCGGCACAATTTTTCATTACAGACTTACATGTAAAGGCCTTAATTAGCCAATTTTTATGAATTTTGAGCTTGTTAGCACAATAACTTGAACAAACGTTCCCCGATTTGACTAATATTTGCCATACAAGTCTTCTGCAATAATATCTCAAACGAGTTCAAAAACGGGTCCTGTCCGATTTCTCGTTACAGAGTTATGTACTTTAATTAGTCCATTTTTACGAATTTTGAGCTCCTTGGCATCAATTTTTATGAATTTTGAGCTCAGCGCGATGACATTTCTGATTTTCAATAGAGAGTGCATGAAGAAAGCAGCCACAACTCGACACCTGCATCTGCGATACACATCTCTTGTTATCTGTTTAATTGTTATGATGTGCACATCAGAAACATACTCAGCCACAACTCAACACCTGCATCTCCGATACACATCTCTTGTTATCTGTTTAATTCTTATGATGTGCACATCAGAAACATACTCAGCCACAACTCAATACCTGCATCTCCGATACACATCTCTTGTTATCTGTTTAATTCTTATGATGTGCACATCAGAAACATACTCAGCCACAACTCAACACCTGCATCTCTGATACACATCTCTTGTTATCTGTTTAATTCTTATGATGTGCACATCAGAAACATACTCAGCCACAACTCAACACCTGCATCTCTGATACACATCTCTTGTTATCTGTTTAATTCTTATGATGTGCACATCAGAAACATACTCAGCCACAACTCAACACCTGCATCTCTGATACACATCTCTTGTTATCTGTTTAATTCTTATGATGTGCACATCAGAAACATACTAATGATTGAAACTAGAAGTCCTGTTACTGAATAAGTGCACTTTTGTCCTTGTCAAACTAGACTATTAACATATCTTAATTCCTGTAGAAAAACAGCATGCCCATCTCTGTACATACAATTCTATACTAGTAAATAGAGATCATTAACATCATTCCTAACCTCTACTGGGATACATGTACACGTAATGACTTAAAAGATATTAAAATTTGACTGCATATACAGAATGAAGAGAGTGGATTACTACTGCATATACAGAATGAAGAGAGTGGATTACTACTTAATCGCAGCGCCATATATTCTCAAAGCGAATAGTAATTATAATTGTTCATAACAGCACAAGAAACACTTGCAAACTTTCATCACATGGACCACCGGGTGCAACCCGGTGGCCCATGTGATGGAAGTTTGCAAGTGCTTCTTGTATTTTGTCTTTAGAAAATGTAAATAATTTCTATGTGAAAAATCTATCCCACAGCGACTTAGTAGTAATTCACCCTCCACATACTGTATTCTCAATATTTTCTTTCTGTTTGATCAGTTCAGTTTATGATTTCACAACCGTTCTCGCTAATAACGCATTACATTTTGCATTGCACAGTACACATGTTCTTCTATATTTCAGACCACTTCACTCTTCCGCGGGATGCACCGCATTAACTAGCGATCTTTTTTCTGCACTATTGGGACAGGACTTGTTTCAACTGTACTTTACATTTTGTTCTCCTATAAACAGAAGAAAAAATAACCCTTTTGTGGGTTGCCTTAATTTCTAATTTGTACATGCCCGGGGATCTCATGTATGTCTGTGACTACTACTGATCCGGGTTGCCTTAATTTCTAATTTGTACATGCCCGGGGGTATCTCGTATGTCTGTAACTACTACTGATGCGGGTTGCCTTAATTTCTAATTTGTACATTCCCGGGGGTCTCTCTTATGTCTGTGACTACTACTGATGCGGGTTGCCTTAATTTCTAATTTGTACATGCCCGGGGGTCTCTTGTATGTCTTTGACTACTACTGATGCGGGTTGCCTTAATTTCTAATTTGTACATTCCCGGGGGTCTACTTGTGTGTCTGTAACTACTACTGATGCGGGTTGCCTTAATTTCTAATTTGTACATTCCCGGGGGTCTCATGTATGTCCGTAACTACTACTGATTCGGGTTGCCTTAATTTCTAATTTGTACATGCCCGGGGGTCTCTTGTATGTCTTCGACTACTACTGATGCGGGTTGCCTTAATTTCTAATTTGTACATGCCCGGGGGTCTCTTGTATGTCTGTGACTACTACTGATGCGGGTTGCCTTAATTTCTAATTTGTACATGCCCGGGGGTCTCTTGTATGTCTGTGACTACTACTGATGCGGGTTGCCTTAATTTCTAATTTGTACATGCCCGCGGCTCTCTTGTATGTCTGTGACTACTACTAAAGTGGGTAGCCTTAATTTCTAATTTGTACATGCCCGGGGGTATCTCGTATGTCTGTGACTACTACTGATGCGGGTTGCCTTAATTTCTAATTTGTACATGCCCGGGGGTCTCTCTTATGTCTGTGACTACTACTGATGCGGGTTGCCTTAATTTCTAATTTGTACATGCCCGGGGGTCTCTTGTATGTCTTCGACTACTACTGATGCGGATTGCCTTAATTTCTAATTTGTATATGCCCGGGGGTCTCTTGTATGTCTTCGACTACTGTGCTGATGCGGGTTGCCTTAAATTCTAATTTGTACATGCCCGGGGGTCTCTTGTATGTCTTCGACTACTACTGATGCGGGTTACCTTAATTTCTAATTTGTGCATGCCCGGGGGTCTCTTGTATGTCTGTAACTACTACAGATCTAACGTTCTGCTCAATAACTCACGATTGAGATACAACTCTAGACTTGACAACATCACCATCTTTCTTTACAACCCAGTAGATTTTATCTGCATTGACTTCGGCAAAAACAAACGGTCCATCATAAGGATACATAACTTCTCCATTCCTCACGGCAGCGACAGACACGGGTCCACAGCAATACACTCCTGTAAGAACACAGTGTATCAAATACAAATTTATAAATCCCAGATAAGTTATTCGTGCAAACATATTTGCTCTTTCAGCTTATTGGCGTCAATTCGTTTTCCAAAAATTAAATATTTAAGTAATCTAAAAATGGTTAGCCGCCCTATTATATGAGTGCGAAGTCTGGGGGTAAGTAACCTCTCGAAATTTTGGGACTGCAATCCCTGCAAACATATCTAAAAAAACAAATGAAATTCCCAAGTGTTATAAAGAATCACGAGGTGACGTTATAGGTGGAGGGACATATGGTCAACAATTAAATATAACGAACGATCAGGTGACGTTATAGGTGGAGGGGCATATGGTCAACAATTAAATATCACGAACGATAAGGTGACGTTATAGGTGGAGGGGTATATGGTCAACAATTAAATATAAAGAACGATAAGGTGACGTTATATGTGGAGGGGCATATGGTCAACAATTAAATATAACGAACTATGAGGTGACGTTATAGGTGGAGGGGCATATGGTCAACAATTAAATATAACGAACGATAAGGTGACGTTACAGGTGGAGGGGCACATTGCCAACAATTAAATATAACGAACAATGAGGTGACGTTATAGGTGGAGGGGCATATGGTCAACAATTAAATATAACGAATGACGAGGTGACGTTATAGGTGGAGGGACATATGGTCAACAATTAAATATAACGAACGATGAGGTGACGTTACAGGTGGAGGGGCATATGGTCAACAATTAAATATAACGAACGATGAGGTGACGTTATAGGTGGAGGGGCATATGGTCAACAATTAAATATAACGAACAATGAGGTGACGTTATATGTGGAGGGGCATATGGTCAACAATTAAATATAACGAACAATGAGGTGATGTTATAGGTGGAGGGGCATATGGTCAACAATTAAATATAACGAACGATGAGGTGACGTTATACTAGGAGGAGCATATGGTCAACAATTAAATATAATGAATGATGACGTGATGTTATAGGTGGAAGGACATATGGTCAACAATTAAATATAACGAACGATGAGGTGACGTTATAGGTGGAGGGGCATATGGTCAACAATTAAATATAAAGAACGATGAGGTGACGTTATACTAGGAGGAGCATATGGTCAACAATTAAATATAATGAATGATGAGCTGATGTTATAGGTGGAAGGACATATGGTCAACAATTAAATATAACGAACGATGAGGTGACGTTATAGGTGGAGGGGCATATGGTCAACAATTAATTAAATATAATGAACGATGAGGTGACGTTATAGGTGGAGGGGCATATGGTCAACAATTAAATATAAAGAACGATGAGGTGACGTTATACTAGGAGGAGCATATGGTCAACAATTAAATATAATGAATGATGGGGTGATGTTATAGGTGGAGGGACATATGGTCAACAATTAAATATAACGAACAATGAGGTGACGTTATAGGTGGAAGGACATATGGTCAACAAGTATATATAAAGAACGATGAGGTGACGTTATAGGTGGATGGGCATATGGTCATCAATTAAATATAAAGAACGATGAGGTGACGTTATAGGTGGTGGGGCATATGGTCAACAATTAAATATAACGAATGACGAGGTGACATTATAGGTGGAAGGACATATGGTCAACAATTAAATAAAACGAATGACGAGGTGACGTTATAGGTGGAGGGGCATATGGTCAACAATTAAATATAACGAATGACGAGGTGACATTATAGGTGGAGGGGCATATGGTCAACAATTAAATATAACAAACGATGAGGTGACGTTATAGGTTGAGGGGCATATGGTCAACAATTAAATATAACGAATGACGAGGTGACGTTATAGGTGGAGGGACATATGGTCAACAATTAAATATAACGAACGATCAGGTGACGTTATAGGTGGAGGGGCATATGGTCAACAATTAAATATAACGAATGACGAGGTGACGTTATAGGTGGAGGGACATATGGTCAACAATAAAATATAAAGAACGATGAGGTGACGTTATACTAGGAGGAGCATATGGTCAACAATTAAATATAATGAATGATGAGGTGCCGTTATAGGTGGAGGGACATATGGTCAACAATTAAGTATAACGAACGATGAGGTGACATTATAGGTGCAGGGTCATATGGTCAACAATTAAAATACGTCAGATTTTTCTGAAATGTTCTTATTTGTCTGAGATCCAGTAATGTGGATGATCAATGCGACGAAATATTCTTGTTATTTGTCTGAGATCCAGTAATGTGGACGATCAATGTGAGGAAATGTTCTTGTTATTTGTCTGAGATCCAGTAATGTGGGCGAGCAATGTGAGGAAATGTTCTAGTTATTTGTCTGAGATCCAGTAATGTGGACGATCAATGTGAGGAAATGTTCTTGTTATTTGTCTGAGATCCAGTAATGTGGACGATCAATACAAGGAAATGTCCTTGTTATTTGTCTGAGATCCAGTAATGTGGATGATCAATGTGAGGAAATGTTCTTATTATTTGTCTGAGATCCAGTAATGTGGACGATCAATACAAGGAAATGTCCTTGTTATTTGTCTGAGATCCAGTAATGTGGACGATCAATACAAGGAAATGTCCTTGTTATTTGTCTGAGATCCAGTAATGTGGACGATCAATGTGAGGAAATGTTCTTATTATTTGTCTGAGATCCAGTAATGTGGACGATCAATACAAGGAAATGTCCTTGTTATTTGTCTGAGATCCAGTAATGTGGACGATCAATACAAGGAAATGTCCTTGTTATTTGTCTGAGATCCAGTAATGTGGATGATCAATGTGAGGAAATGTTCTAGTTATTTGTCTGAGATCCAGTAATGTGGACGATCAATACAAGGAAATGTCCTTGTTATTTGTCTGAGATCCAGTAATGTGGATGATCAATGTGAGGAAATGTTCTAGTTATTTGTCTGAGATCCAGTAATGTGGATGATCAATGTGAGGAAATGTTCTTATTATTTGTCTGAGATCCAGTAATGTGGACGATCAATACAAGGAAATGTCCTTGTTATTTGTCTGAGATCCAGTAATGTGGACGATCAATGTGAGGAAATGTTCTGGTTATTTGTCTGAGATCCAGTAATGTGGACGATCAATACAAGGAAATGTCCTTGTTATTTGTCTGAGATCCAGTAATGTGGACGATCAATACAAGGAAATGTCCTTGTTATTTGTCTGAGATCCAGTAATGTGGACGATCAATACAAGGAAATGTCCTTGTTATTTGTCTGAGATCCAGTAATGTGGGCGATCAATGTGAGGAAATGTTCTGGTTATTTGTCTGAGATCCAGTAATGTGGACGATCAATGTGAGGAAATGTTCTTGTTATTTGTCTGAGATCCAGTAATGTGGACGATCAATACAAGAAAATGTCCTTGTTATTTGTCTGAGATCCAGTAATGTGGACGATCAATACAAGGAAATGTTCTTGTTATTTGTCTGAGATCCAGTAATGTGGACGATCAATGTGAGGAAATGTTCTAGTTATTTGTCTGAGATCCAGTAATGTGGACGATCAATGTGAGGAAATGTTCTTGTTATTTTCTGAGATCCAGTAATGTGGATGATCAATACAAGGAAATGTCCTTGTTATTTGTCTGAGATCCAGTAATGTGGACGATCAATGTGAGGAAATGTTCTTGTTATTTTCCGAGATCCAGTAATGTGGACGAGCAATGTGAGGAAATGTTCTAGTTATTTGTCTGAGATCCAGTAATGTGGACGATCAGTGTGAGGAAATGTTCTAGTTAATTGTCTGAGATCCAGTAATGTGGACGATCAATGTGAGGAAATGTTCTAGTTATTTGTCTGAGATCCAGTAATGTGGGCTATCAATACAAGAAAATGTCCTTGTTATTTGTCTGAGATCCAGTAATGTGGGCGATCAATACAAGGAAATGTTCTAGTTATTTGTCTGAGATCCAGTAATGTGGACGATCAATGTGAGGAAATGTTCTAGTTATTTGTCTGAGATCCAGTAATGTGGACGAGCAATGTGAGGAAATGTTCTGGTTATTTGTCTGAGATCCAGTAATGTGGACGAGCAATGTGAGGAAATGTTCTAGTTATTTGTCTGAGATCCAGTAATGTGGACGATCAATGTGAGGAAATATTCTTGTTATTTGTCTGAGATCCAGTAATGTGGACGATCAATGTGAGGAAATGTTCTAGTTATTTGTCTGAGATCCAGTAATGTGGGCGATCAATGTGAGGAAATGTTCTTGTTATTTGTCTGAGATCCAGTAATGTGGACGATCAATACAAGGAAATGTCCTTGTTATTTGTCTGAGATCCAGTAATGTGGATGATCAATGTGAGGAAATGTTCTTATTATTTGTCTGAGATCCAGTAATGTGGACGATCAATACAAGGAAATGTCCTTGTTATTTGTCTGAGATCCAGTAATGTGGGCGATCAATGTGAGGAAATGTTCTGGTTATTTGTCTGAGATCCAGTAATGTGGACGATCAATGTGAGGAAATGTTCTTGTTATTTGTCTGAGATCCAGTAATGTGGACGATCAATACAAGGAAATGTCCTTGTTATTTGTCTGAGATCCAGTAATGTGGACGATCAATACAAGGAAATGTTCTTGTTATTTGTCTGAGATCCAGTAATGTGGACGATCAATGTGAGGAAATGTTCTAGTTATTTGTCTGAGATCCAGTAATGTGGACGATCAATGTGAGGAAATGTTCTTGTTATTTTCTGAGATCCAGTAATGTGGATGATCAATACAAGGAAATGTCCTTGTTATTTGTCTGAGATCCAGTAATGTGGACGATCAATGTGAGGAAATGTTCTTGTTATTTTCCGAGATCCAGTAATGTGGACGAGCAATGTGAGGAAATGTTCTAGTTATTTGTCTGAGATCCAGTAATGTGGACGATCAGTGTGAGGAAATGTTCTAGTTAATTGTCTGAGATCCAGTAATGTGGACGATCAATGTGAGGAAATGTTCTAGTTATTTGTCTGAGATCCAGTAATGTGGGCTATCAATACAAGAAAATGTCCTTGTTATTTGTCTGAGATCCAGTAATGTGGGCGATCAATACAAGGAAATGTTCTAGTTATTTGTCTGAGATCCAGTAATGTGGACGATCAATGTGAGGAAATGTTCTAGTTATTTGTCTGAGATCCAGTAATGTGGACGAGCAATGTGAGGAAATGTTCTGGTTATTTGTCTGAGATCCAGTAATGTGGACGAGCAATGTGAGGAAATGTTCTAGTTATTTGTCTGAGATCCAGTAATGTGGACGATCAATGTGAGGAAATATTCTTGTTATTTGTCTGAGATCCAGTAATGTGGACGATCAATGTGAGGAAATGTTCTAGTTATTTGTCTGAGATCCAGTAATGTGGGCGATCAATGTGAGGAAATGTTCTTGTTATTTGTCTGAGATCCAGTAATGTGGACGATCAATGTGAGGAAATGTTCTAGTTATTTGTCTGAGATCCAGTAACGTGGACGATCAGTGCGAGTGCAAAGAAATGTTCTTGTTATTTGTCTGAGATCCAGTAATGAGCACAAGCAATATGAGTATATGTTCCTGTTATTAGTCTGAGATCCCCTAATGTAAGCAAACAATTCATTACTCGAAGGTTTATCCTATATTCTACATTCTGAATTAAAAGGCCTACAGTTCTTCAGTCCAATTGCATCCTACGAGAGGTTTGGGTTAGCGTTCTCTGAGAGAGGTTTGGGTAAGAGTTAGGGTTCTCTGAGAGAGGTTTGGGTTAGAGTTAGGGTTCTGTAGGAGAGGTTAGGGCTCTCTGAGAGAGCTGTCATGGTTAGGTTAGGATTATCTCTGAAAGGTTAAGGTTAGGATTCTCTTAGGGTTCGGTTCTCTGAGAGAGGTTAGAGTTAGGTTTTCTGAGAGAGGTTAAGGTTAGAGTTCTCTCAGAGAGGTTAGGGTTAGAGCTGTCTGAGAGAGGTTTGAGATAGGGTTCTCTTAGAGAGGTTAAGGTTAGGTTCTCTTGGAGAGATTAGGGAAGTGGTTCTCTGCCAGAGATTAGGGTTAGGGCCCTCTGAATGAGGTGTGGGTTAGGTTCTCTTGGAGAGGTTGGGGATATGGTTTTCTGCCAGAGATTATGGTTAAGGCCCTCTGAGTGAGGTCACAGTTTGGTTCTCTGAGAGGTTAGGCCTCTATGAGAGAGGTTTGAGTTAGAGTTAGGACTCTTTAAGAGGGCTGGATTAGGGTTCTCTGAGAAAGGTGTGGGTTAGGGTTCTCTGAGGGAGGTGTGGTTAGGGTTCTCTGAGAGAGGTTTGGGTTATGATTCTCTGAGAGAGGATTGGGCTAGGGTTCTCTGCGAGGGGATTGGGTTAAGGTTAGGGTTCTCTGAGAGAGGTAGAGTTACGTTCTCTGAGAGAGGTTAGGGTTATCTTACAGAGGTTAGAGCTTTCTAGGAGAGGTTTGCGTTAAGGTTCTGTAAGAGGGGTCAGGGTTGGGTTCTCTGAATGTGTTTTTGCTTTTAGACTGGTTAGGGTTAGGGTGCTATAAGAGAGGTATAAGTTAAGGTTCTCTTAGAAACATTAGGGTTAGGGTTCTTTAAAAGAAGTTTGGGTCAGGGTTCTCTTAAACAGGTGAGGGTTGGAGTTCCCTTACAAAGTTAGGGTTAGGGCTCTCTGAGAGATGTTATCGTTCTCTTAGAGTGGTTAGGATTAGGCCTCACTAAGAGAGGCCAGGGTTAAATCTCTGTGACAGTTTAGGGTTAGGATTCTTTTAGAGAGGCTAGGGTTTGGGCTCCCTGTGAAGGTGTAGGTAAGGGTTAGGGCTCTCTGAGGGAGGTTAGGGTTAGAGCTCTCTGTGAGAGGTTTGGGTTAGGGTAAGGGCTCTGTGAAAGAGATTTGGGTTAGGGCTCTCTTAGGGAGGTTTGGGTTAGGGGTAGATTTCTCTGAGAGGGGTTTGGATTAGAGATAGAATTCTCTGAGGAAGGTTAGGGTTAGCACTCTCTGGTGGAGGTTTTGTGTTAGGGTTAGAGCTCTCTGAGTGATGTCATGGTTAGTAGGGCAGCTGGGCTAGGTTTTTCTGAGAGAGTTTCCCAAGAATCAGTGCAGGTATTGGAGGTAGGTAACATATGTATAAGAGTAACTAGTACAGTAGTGTATTCTAGGCATATGCCGCCACTTTATTGGTTGGAGGGCACACAGGGACCTTTTGAGAGGGGGGAAGTCAAAATATTTTTGTGCTGCAAGCATATCCGGGTGATTAAAATCTTCAGTTGGGAAAGGTATAGAAGTGGTGCGCCTCACCCTTAGTGTGATTGAGGAGGATATTCCTTCAAAATATCTGTGCCTGTCCAAGACAAATGTTTTAACAACAAGTCCAAATGACTCTATTAGGGGAAATTTGGGGGCCAGAAAGAACGTCAATCTTAACCAATCATAGTATATCATGTATGATTTCATTAGTTGCCGTTACATGAAGGTCGCATAATACAGAATTTTTAGAGGTGTGTGGGTTTTGGGGGAAGAGCATATATGTAGACCACCATCCCCGCCCCCATGGCTATTCCACTGCTGTGTTCACATGCGCGCTTTTGATACGATGATTGCCTTCCAGACACGGCAACACGATTGCATTAGTTTTTTTCAGATTTAATAAGTAAACATCAAGGCCAACTTGTGAAAACATTAGAACTGGACAATATACCGAAAAACCGAATCAATATCGATATCATGGGGATACCGAAAAACCGAATCTAACCAATCAATGAATACCAAAACCATCAGAATTTTCAAATTGCCACACATTCACTATTTATAAGGCCTCATCGAGGCTTGATAGCAGTTAAAGGGTTCATTTTCATGAAAGACGTAGCTGATTTTATTTTCAGTTTTGTTAATCCTGAGGGGCCTGGGCAATTGCCCTGAATTCTCAAAAGACTACACTCTGTACATGTTCAGCTGCTTAACAGTGATTTCTAGCCAAGTGCTGGCTGCCTGTTAAGACTAGAAATCACTACCCGGGTGATATGTTTATTGTCTGCAGGACCTCCTGAAGATGGCAGGGTCGATGCACATGCTTTGAGATTTCAAACGCCTCAAATAAGCCTTCAACTCTTTTGGCGGACAGACGGCTAAAGTCGACAGACGGCAAACCGCGGAAAGGTACTGCAGTAGTCATTTTAGCCAACTGTGTGTGTCCATTTCCAATTGCTTTCAAGACTTTACCCAACGCACACGATATCAAAATTTATTATTTTCAATATCATTTTTTCAAATTTTTCAAACAATTTTAACAAAACCATATCATGTGACCCCTCTTTGGAACGAGCTCGTTCCACCGAGGGGTCACATGATATGGTTTTGTTGAAATTTTTTGAAAAATAATATTTTTTCAACTGCTGAAGTTGCATATTACGCGAGGGGGAGATGCGGCCGATTCGTTGGGTAAAGGGTTGAACAAACATACGTATTTCTATGCTTCATGCACCATTTATGTCCTATCCATGAACAACGATATCGTCCCTTGAAAGTATAAAGGTGTCATTTAAATATATACAGGAAATCATTTGAAAAACTGTCAATGAGATCATTAGAACATCTTTTAAAATAATAACACTTTAGTCTAACAACCTATACTTTTGGTAAAATTCCTGATGGATATTAGGCGCTAAGAATTCTGTTTCTCAGATTATTCCGCGCCAAAAGAGTTAAAGGTTACGGTGTGTTCAAACGAAGTCAGAAAATTACTGTAGGTATGACTTGTGTTCGTACCAGATAATCGTTGGTACTAACAGCAAAATCTCAGTCAACTCAAAAAACCGAATACCGAATGATAGCGAGGTATACCTCCTTAAAAATACCGAAATGACACCGAACGCAAAATTCCAATATCGCCCATCTCTAGAAAACATAAACAAAGAACATCAAAAATTTATATCGTCACATTTCTGTTTCGCCAGTTGAGGAAAACAGAGACGTTCGGTACACAGCTGGGATTCTCTTTCAAGAAGCCATTGATTTTACATACCATCGCTAGCCTCTTGTGGGGTTGCATCGCATGCTTGCCATCCACCATACCCTGCTGGCAGTTTTGGTCGGGCCATGTAAGCTTCATTCCACACATGAAAATTCCTGAAAGGAAAACGTTTTGAAATTATCGAAAGCAAAGTAGAGCTGGGCGGCACTGATATTTTAAATTCGGTATTGGTATTTCTAGGATGATTTGCCGCGGTATGGATATGTTGTTTAGTATTGACAACAGTACCAATACCGAACTGCATTTATAGTGTTACTGCCCACCTGTGGGGTTCCGTTGTGTAACAGAGAACCAGAAAGCTCATTTTAAACTTAGGAGAATGATAACTGATGACAGATTTAACGAAGATGAATGTAATATCTGTCAATACGTTTGAAGCAACACAGCCACTCGCCACCGATCATTTGATGAAATAAAACAAAATTGGAGAAAATATTCCTTTGGGGTATTTTCTCTGTCATTTTTAGCTCACCAACTTTAGTTGTGTGAGCTTATGGAATGGCTCGATCGGTCGGCGTCGGCGTTGGCGTCGGCGTCAGCGTCGGCGTCAGCGTACGTGTCCAATAATGTTAAAGTTTCTGTTTAGGTCACTTATTCGCCCTATTTCCATATCATGGCTTTTATAATGCTGCTATATGATGATTATTATCATTTTACCATGATTTAACCCCTCATACCCTACATTTTAGACATTTTTCTTGACATTTTTAGTTGCGTTTAGTTTGTCTGTTTAGCTCAGAATTTCATGTTTAACTAAGTGTTTAGGTCAACTGCTGTGCTCCTTCTCTTCCAATGGCACTTATATTCATCATACATGTTCCTCAGTATCATTGTTCCATGATTAACCCCTCATACCCTGCATTTTAATCATTTTTCTTGACATTTTTAGTTGCGTTTAGTTTTCTGTTTAGCTCGGAATTTCATGTTTAACTTAGTGTTTAGGTCAGCTGCTGTGCTCCTTCTCTTCCCATGGCACTTATATTCATCATACATGTTCCTCAGTATCATTGTTCCATGATTAACCCTTCATACCCTGCATTTTAAACATTTTTCTTGACATTTTTAGTTGCGTTTAGTTTTCTGTTTAGCTCGGAATTTCATGTTTAACTTAGTGTTTAGGTCAGCTGCTGTGCTCCTTCTCTTCCCATGGCACTTATATTCATCATACATGTTCCTCAGTATCATTGTTCCATGATTAACCCTTCATACCCTGCATTTTAAACATTTTTCTTGACATTTTTAGTTGCGTTTAGTTTTCTGTTTAGCTCGGAATTTCATGTTTAACTTAGTGTTTAGGTCAGCTGCTGTGCTCCTTCTCTTCCCATGGCACTTATATTCATCATACATGTTCCTCAGTATCATTGTTCCATGATTAACCCTTCATACCCTGCATTTTAAACATTTTTCTTGACATTTTTAGTTGCGTTTAGTTTTCTGTTTAGCTCGGAATTTCATGTTTAACTTAGTGTTTAGGTCAGCTGCTGTGCTCCTTCTCTTCCCATGGCAATTATTTTCATCATACATGTTCCTCAGTTTCATTGTTCCATGATTAACCCCTCATACCCTGCATTTTAAACATTTTTCTTGAAATTTTTAGTTGCGTTTAGTTTTCTGTTTAGCTCGGAATTTCATGTTTAACTTAGTGTTTAGGTCAGCTGCTGTGCTCCTTCTCTTCCCATGGCACTTATATTCATCATACATGTTCCTCAGTATCATTGTTCCATGATTAACCCTTCATACTCTGCATTTTAAACATTTTTCTTGACATTTTTAGTTGCGTTTAGTTTTCTGTTTAGTTCGGAATTTCATGTTTAACTTAGTGTTTAGGTCAGCTGCTGTGCTCCTTCTCTTCCCATGGTAATTATTTTCATCATACATGTTCCTCAGTTTCATTGTTCCATGATTAACCCCTCATACCCTGCATTTTAAACATTTTTCTTGAAATTTTTAGTTGCGTTTAGTTTTCTGTTTAGCTCGGAATTTCATGTTTAACTTGATGTTAAGGTCAGCTGTTGTGCTCCTGCTCTTCCCATGGCACTTATATTCATCATACATGTTCCTCAGTATCATTGTTCCATGATTAACCCCTCATACCCTGCATTTTAAACATTTTTCTTGACATTTTTAGTTGCGTTTAGTTTTCTGTTTAGCTCAGAATTTCATGTTTAACTAAGTGTTTAGGTCAGCTGCTGTGCTCCTTTTCTTCCCTTGGCACTTATATTCCTCATACATGTTCCTCAGTATCATTGTTCCATGATTAACCCCTCATACACTGCAATTTATACATTTTTCTTGACATTTTTAGTTGCGTTTAGTTTTCTGTTTAGCTCGGAATTTCATGTTTAACTTAGTGTTTAGGTCAGCTGCTGTGCTCCTTCTCTTCCCATCGCACTTATATTCATCATACATGTTCCTCAGTATCATTGTTCCATGATTAACCCCTCATACCCTGCATTTTAAACATTTTTCTTGACATTTTTAGTTGCGTTTAGTTTTCTGTTTAGCTCGGAATTTCATGTTTAACTTAAGTGTTTAGGTCAGCTGTTGTGCTCCTTCTCTTCCAATGGCACTTATATTCATCATACATGTTCTTCAGTATCATTGTTCCATGATAAACCCCTCATACCCTGCATTTTAAACATTTTTCTTGACATTTTTAGTTGCGTTTAGTTTTCTGTTTAGCTCAGTATTTCATGCTTTAATTAGTGTTTATGTCAGTTTCTGTGTTTTACTTTTAAGAGGTTGTGTTTAGGTAAGCTTTGTCGCATGTTATGAGCCTGTTTGATACAGTTCTTGTGTTTGCCAAAGTTACTATCAAAGAGGAATGTTGGTGAGCTATAGGGCGTTGGCGTCCTTCTTGTTATTACATCAAATGACCGATGACTGATGACGTGTGTCAATGAAAATATATAGTCCATATGTTCTTCTTGTCAGCACTGCCAGCTGGATTAATATTTTGTTGTATATTTTATTATTTTATGGTTGATATTTTTCACTACAAACATTTTGATATTTTGAGTTTCCCTCCGTTCGATAAATCGAAATTATCGTGATATTGATGCCGTACGGTATATATGGAATACGCCTAGCTCTAACGGAAAGGTCGGTCACATTATGTAATAAAAAAGAAATGGGGCACAAACATGTCGTCGCCTGAGTGATAGAATGTTCTATGTCCCATAGGGGAGATAATACATAGTCCCATAGGGGAGATAATACATAGTCCCATAGGGGAGATAATACATAGTCCCATAGGGGACATAGAACATTCTAGCACTCATGCAACGATGTGACTACTTAAACTGCGAAAACGTCTTTACTCATATAGAAAAGCAACATTTGACAAAGTTCGATTAGAGTTATAAATGCTGATTCATTTGTTTTAAACACAACCAATAGTACCTTATGGAAGCAAGCTCAACGAGCTTGCGGCATTGTGCGGGGTGGAGGAATTTACCTTTAACTTAGAAAAAAATTTTTTAATTAATTCATTCGTACTGATCATAAATTATCTTATAGATAAAAGTACAAGGTCTAGAACTGATCGGAAATATATTTTCTTAAATCTCAAACACAAAAGTGAAATATTAGATTTCTTTTAGGGAATCTTTCCGAATGTTCAGGTGGTTATAGACAAAGTCCACCCGGAGTTATATGTCACTGTATAATGCTTATTCATTTGTTTTAAACGCAGCCAATGGTTCCTCATGGCAGCAAGCTTGACCAGCTCGCGGTATTGTGGGGGGAGAGAATTTACCCATAACTTAGAAAATCTTTTTTTTAATTAATTCGTTTGTACTGATCGTAAATTGTCTTTTAGATGCAAAAAGTATAAGGTCTGGAATTGATCGGAAAGATATTCTCTTAAATACTCAAACACAAACGAGAAGTATTAGATTTCTTTTAGGAAATCTTTCCGATTTCCCAGGCAGTTATAGGTGTCTATTCTAAATGAAACTGTTGTATTTTCAAGATATTCCACATCAGAAAAATAGCATGAATGAATTGACATTTTAAACATGAAAATATATGACAAAAATATACGACGAAATCCAAATTTACCACACACAGCAGTAAATACCACACACATCAGTACAAAATATTTAGACACACAGTCGACAAAATTGGTGCTCACAGCTAAACATTCACATTACTAACTGACCAGGTATTAACCCTTTACCTAACGAATCGCCCGCATCCGCCCGCGTATTTGTAAATTGAGCAATTGAAAAAAAAAAAATTTCAAAATATTTCAACAAAACTATATCACGTGACCCTTCATTGGAACGAGCTCATCGAGCTCGTTCCAATGAGGGGTCACATGATATGGATTTGTTGAAATTTTTTTGAAATTGTTTTAAAAATAGTAATTAAAATAATAAATTTTGATATTCTCTATGTTGGGTAAAGGGTTAATTTATTTATTTATTGGGGTTTAAGGTCACATATTTCTGCACAATGGCTAATCATGACCGTGACAGTTTTCCGGGTGGAGGAAGCCGGAATACCCGGAGAGAACCACCGAGCAACGGCGAGCAACTGTCAGCTCCCCAACATACTAACTCCACACAAGCAGGGTTAGCATTGGTTGAAGACAGGTGCACCATCAACATGCAGTACACCTTAGTACACAGCGTCACCGTACCCCCACGTGAACAATGCGGGTGAAGTGTCTTGCCCAAGGACACAACGCGGTTGCCGCAGGTGGGATTCGAACCGAGGACCTCTCGGTTTGCAGCCTGCACCTCTACCTACTGAGCCACCGCGCCCCTGAGTAAAGGGTTAAACATGCGCATCAATCAGTTGAAGGGCAATCGATTGTCATAGTGAATACAGCTCACCGACTGAAGCTCCTCTCACCTGGAGCGATTCTACAACAAAATCACAGATCCTCAGTGATAAAAGCAACGGGACAGCTCTACCATTGTCCCGTGTCATTCAGACAATCCGGAATGAAGTTGTGTGGAACAATTGAGTTTGAACAACTGTTTCTTCAAAGTAATGAAACTTGCCCGTATGGATAATTCCCGGTTAGTCAAACCTCGGAAATCATACATGTTGTGTCATGTGGGTTATCATGGCAAGCGACCATGTTAGACCTCGTTGTCATTGTTGTGATACCATCACCATAGCGATACGTGATGTGTGTTAGTATACACGTATAGCACGTGCTGTTAGGGTTACTGATGTATCCGCCGTCTAATGCATCTAGTCTGTGACTCGGAGATGGCCATGTTTGATTCTATTGTGACATTCGGCTGCCATGGGGTCGGAGAACATCAGCAAATGTAAGTATTCCACGGGGATTGTGCTGGCGGTCTTAAAATGTGACCAATTGGTGCCAAGGACGTGTTGAGACACACACCAAACCCCTATCCCTAATCTTTGGCCAAAATTTTCCATAGAAACATTAAGCCTTAAACCCACTTTTGTTGGAGTTTCCATGCCTTATGGTCGTGGCATTTTATCTGTGGTTGTGACATGTAGTTATTGTTTAACTGGTAGTGTGCTGGAAGCCTATTTTGGGGCTTTATTCTGAAGTGCGGGTGCTTCAATTTAAATGCATCATTTTTGGTGGATCAGCTTCATATTAACTTTGAAGTTAAATAATTTTGTCTGTTAGGATTTGCCTTGTTACAATTTATGAGAGAGTGCTCAATAATTTTTAGTCAGAATTTGTTCACAAGTCTTTGCCATGTTACAATTTATGGGAGAGGGCCTATAGGCACGCCCATTGACACACCTATAGGCACTCTCCCATAAATTTTAACACGGAAAGTCATTATGAACTAAATAATATTGATTCAAAGATAGCATGAACGATATCCACAGAGTTTGAAACCTTTGACCTGCACTTTAGAGTAAAGCCAAGATATGGGCTTCCATAACTCAACCAGTTAAGAAATAGTGCAAGGCTTGTAGCTGACTAGACTAGTCCATATAATGTCCAGTGAGGTGATGTTATTTATTTATTTATTTATTCATTTATTTATTTATTGGTGTTTAAGGTCACATATTTATGCACAATGGCTAATCATGACCGTGACAGTTTTACGGGTGGAGGAAGCCGGAGTACCCGGAGAGAACCACCGAGCAACGGCGAGAAACTGTCAGCTCCCCAACATACGAACTCCACACAAGCAGAGTTAGCATTGGTTGAAAACAAGTGCACGATCGACGTGCGGTACGCCTTAGTACACAACGTCATCGTGCCCCCACGCGGGCGATGGAGATGAAGTGTCTTGCCGCAGGTGGGATTTGAACCGAGGACCTCTCGGCCTGCAGCCTGCACCTCTCCCTACTGAGCCACCGCGCACTCGTGAGGTGATGTAATTCCCGATGTGGGGCATTATGTCGCACAGTCAACGACAAGACACACAGTAATCCTATTTTGCCTTACAGATAGCCAGCTGGGGAGCATTTATATGCCGTTTCAAGTTAAATAATTTTGTCTGTTAGGATTTGCCTTTATTTGCCTATATATATATATGAATTGTAAGAAGGCAAAGACACAAGAACAAATATTGATGACTGAAAATAATTCAGCACAGTGAACCCTTTACCTAACATGAAAAGAAGACGAGACTTGCAAAAAAATTCTTGAATAACTATTTTTTCATTTTTTGTCTCAAAAACATAGGTTATGGCCCCTCGTTGGAACGAGCTCGACGAGCTCGTTCCAATGAGGGGTCATAACCTGTGTTTTTGAGACAAAAAATGAAAAAATAATAAAAATTAATTGGAGATTTTTGTGAATAGCGCTGGCCGGTTTTGGCCGTTACGCTGTAAAGGGTTAACCACATGTCATGGCATGTTCCAACACGAGCAAACAATTCGTCTCTTGAGTGCAATAAGCAGTCATCCGTAATGCGAAAGTATTGCAGATGGCGCCTTGTTGCACTCAAGAAGCAATTTTCAGCTCCAGAACCCAAAGGTGATGGTCATCTACTTCAGTAGTTTTGCACGTACGAATCTGATATCCGCCAACTCAAAATACTTCTTAGAGACAAACAGAATAGGAACTTTTGAAGGTACGTTATCGATTAAAACTCCCAGAGAACTAGCAAGAGTTGGATATGTTTACCTGGGGACTGAAGACAGGAGTTAATGTGTTCACTGTGATGTCGTTGTGCGCTTCTGGCAAGTAGAAGACAATGTCATAGAAAAACACAAAAGATACTCTCTAGAAAGCTGTTACATTCCAACTTACTGGATAGAATCAGTGATGTAGAAACAAAACAAAAGTTACAAGGTGGTATGCATCTTAAATGTTGTGTGTACCTAACAACAGAAGCCAATGAGGCTCCGCGACTATGCCATCATCTGTGCCTGTCACGGACTGATGTAAACCATTGAAAAAAATGCCCCATATGTAGAAAGAAAGTTTTCGAATATTTGACAATATATACACCTGGAACTTAATTAAGCACCCCCTTAAATGTTTCATGGCAGTGAAGTTGCTGTTACTGGTGATTATGTTTTACTGATTGCTATGACTTGCATTACATTTCATCAAGTGATACATGATGTTTCTGGTTGATAGCGTACTGCAAACACATCCCCTCGTCCACGTGAAGCATGCTACCCACGGTTGTCACAAAAAATGCTATCATTCACATGCAATATATGGGTATAAAACAAGAAACTTTGTCACTTATTTTATCAATAAATGTTGACATGGCAAGGAGGATGTCGGGGGCACTAAGATGGCAGATCGTTGGTATGCATGCAATAAGCATGTCATTCAAAGCTATTGGAAGGCAACTTGGCTATAGTCATTCTGTCATCAGCTGTCTTATCCGACTTATCCGAAAACATCAACAAACCAACGATGTTAAGGGCCGACCAAGGCCTGGACAATCTCAAAAGACCTCTAATCGGAAGATCGGAGCCTGACATGCCTCCTTTGGCGTGAACCCTTTGCTTCAAGTGGGATTCTGAAACGCTTTTGGCTCCCCAACAGGCGTTTGTGCAACATAACTGTCCGAAACCGTCTCAAAGCACTGGGTATGAGGTCCAGAAGGGTCATTAAGCGTCCAGCTCTGTCCGATCAGCATCAAAAATGACGTTTGGAGTAGTGTATGGCACTGCAACACTGGAATCTCAGAACGTGGAGGAAAGTCCATTGATCAGACGAGCGTAGGTTTCTGCTTCACGTCACAGATGGTCGCTCGAGAGTCTGGAGGCATAGAAATACTGCCTACGTGTCCAGAAACATCAAACCTACTGTTCCTTATGGCGGAGGATTAGTAATGATCTGGGGATGCCTCTCTGATGATTGTAAACTTGATATGGTGACTGTACGTGGTAATATCAATGATCATCAATACACCCGGAACATTCTCAATCAGGTTGTCGTGGTTCATTTTGACAACCACCCGTTGGCTACTCGCCCTGTATTCATGGACGACAATGCAAGGCTACATCGTTCCCATGCTGCGAGGGCATTCCTTCAGAACAACGCTATTACAACACTACCTTGGCCTGCACTGAACCCCGATTTGAATCCTCTAGAACACATCTGGGACTTTCTTGGACGTCGTGTGCAAGCAAGGCAAGCCTGTACAGAATGTGGACGAAGCTGCATTGCACGAGGAATGGCAGCAGTTGCCTCTGGGCCGTATCAGAAGGCTCACTGGTAGCATTAGGAGGAGGGTTCAGGCTGTCATCCGGGAACGTGAGGATACACTCGATACTGACGTCAGGCACTGGTACTGTATGTAGGAGATCACAAGTTAAGTTTTTGTCAGTAATTACCAGCACAGTGGATGCTTAATTAAGTTCCAGGTGTATATCTTCCATGACGTTCAATAATAAAAGTAATTCAAATTTGAAATCTGTGTTATTTCTTTTCAAAACAGAAATAGTTTCCCCGGAGAATGGGAAAAAGGGGGTATCTAACAAGAGATTGCAACATGCACGCCGGTGGACAGGTGAAGGAGTGCTTTACACGTAAAAAGGAAGATTTTGACCCAGAATTTGAGCCGAATAAACGAGTTTCAGAATTCGTTGGGGTAGTTTTCGGCAACTTGTCGGGTCCATTTGGTGAAATCAAGGAAGTAACCGAGGATTTGGGGACAATCCGAGCTAAATAAATAGTTGTCGGGTTGTTTTGCGATAGCTTCACGCACTCCCATTCAACTGAACGCGCCTTATTGTTGGACAAAATCGGGAAATTATGACCCAGAATAACAAAATCCGAGCCAAATAGAGTCCATTTCGGTAGTCTTGGGCACTTGTCGGGTCCATTTGGGTAATTTATGTTGTTCACATGTCGATTTAGGTAATTAGATTTACTCCTATTAAATCAAACGCACCTTTAGAGGTCTAATGGCCCTGCTGTAGGCCATTCGGTCACAGAGCAACCACGGGCTACCATCGACACCAAAGTTACTGCAACAACAAACGCTGCGCACTCACATCACTCATCACCATGGCAATGGCATTACAACATGGCTGCGCCATGGGTTACCATCACAATCACGGATACCCATAATGCAATGCGACATGACGTCACATGAATTCCACCAGATGAAACCCACCTGGTGAGGCACGTCCAGATCCTTGCTATACTACTACGCACTGGGAAAAGTTGCACCGTGAAAAAAGCTCCTACTTCTATTGGAATTTATCACTGCTTGCACTCGCGAAGCTCCTGGTAATATGGGTCAATTCATACGTGCTATACTACTTATTTTGTCTGCTTTGTCTAATTTGGCTTAATTTTGTCTGACTATCCCAGGCCAGCCTTATCCCTATCACGAACTGTCTTCCCGTTTGCCTACTGGTTCACTCAACCAACCAAATCGCTCCAATGGGATCAAAATTAAACATTGCTGGGATCTTATTTTTGCTTGTAACATATTTTCTATTGTTTGGAATAGAACCATTAAGATTTGAAGAAAGGCTTTACATGGGCCTTTGGTAAAAGCTCCCATACTTTTATCTTGCTGCTAAACGAGCTTAGCATTGACTTTTGACAACATGTATGCACGTGGCGCCAAGTTGGGGGTGTTGGGATGTTTCATAGACGTCTTGTCCTTATTTGGGCAAAGAACATTCACATTCCATGGCGCTCATTTTCGGCAGTCAAATTTAAGATCTGGGTGTGCCTGCAGCATCGCCGCCTATACCGTATCTGGCCACGAGGCCAATAGGAATGTATTACTAATATAACTAAGCCTTAGAATTGCACATCTACCCAATATCGCTTAGTCTCTGGGTCGTTGGGTTGGGATTAGGCCAGAAAGCAAACTTAGGATTCACAAAAAGACGAATCATTATTTACCAGCATACAATCTAGTCTCTTTCCATTTTGTGTCTTGAAAGTTAGCCAAACCCACCCAGCATAAATGTTAACTCGCCCGACCAAACCTGCCCAGCATAAATGTTAAAAATAGTCGGATACGTGACAACCGTTACTTATTCCCGGTTCCTTATTCGACATCCGTTATCAAAATTGGTTGATAACGAATGTCGAATAAGGAACTGGGAATAAGTAACGGTCGTCACGTCCGTAAAACTCGTCCCGATATGTTCTCAATTTTTAATATCAATTTCAGACATAGATTACGGCTCTTCATTTGAAGGACCTCGATCAGGTTTATGTTGTGTGGAGCCAGTGGCGTAACTATGGGATGTGGGGGGTGACCCCTCGCCCCCAATAATTTTCCAGTCGAGATATTTTCATTTGGATTGGAGACTTATATATTGATTCGCTCTTGCTGGCTATCATGTAGTTTCTTTGGGGACAAGATTTGCTTCTTGATTTTATTACACGCCTGTTCTGTGAAATCCACATCTTCAGCAACACTAAACCGTGCGGAAAATGAAAATCTGTTCCGAACATATGTGCGGAACGGAAATCGTTGACGGACTATTTTTAAATAAAAGCGAAAATTCACTGGAATGTTCTACAAAACGTTCACCACAATTACAATTTGAATAGCTAGCGATAGTTAAAAATCGTCCCCTAAGTTCCAATGTGTTCTTTATGCCAGTTGGCATAAAGAACACACTGGAACTCAGGGCGAAATAGTAACACTGGTTCCCCTCGCAAATTTGGTTGGCGATAAAATGTGTTATTTTTGTATGATAGTGCCCTTCTAATAATTGGGTTTAAATACGCGAAGGCGTGTAATAAACTCGACCGGAAAAATTGTGCTAACAAAATGATGCGACTGCTGCCTCTCGTTCTATCCTTTCGCGCTGACACTCGTGCCATATCGATTAACCCATTCACACACGCGTGTCGTTCTGTGTATTAATGTCACGCACGAAGTCGGTCTTGTACAAATGGAAGATGTTTGAGCATGACCAATTCTGAGGCCGGCACAGGCCTGGCATTTTTTCAGGAGAGTGATTTGTTCGCTCGCCTTTAAAAAAAATTCAGGAGCTCAAATATTAGCCCCCCCCCCCCTGGCCTTAGAAAATAATGTTTACCGTAGCCGCCTATTCCTAAAAACGCCCATCTTTTCAGATCTCTGCTACGTTAGTTGTCTCTGTAAGACAGCCACACTGCCTCTCCCACACCTCCGTGCCTTACCAGTGGGGAGGAGCAGTGTAGTCGCCTCACAGAGACTACCTTGTTAGCATCATTTTGCCACTTTTACCTTTTTGTAAGCTTGATGAGAGGAAATCGCTTTCCTGGGCCATGCGAGGGGAGCGATTTTTAGTTTTAGCCCACTGCGTTTTTGAGAATGTCAGGCTTGCAAACAAAGTTCCTGAGAGTTTTTTTTTACTGTAATCTCCATTGACAAATAGTCCAAATGCATCATCAAGGCATGCCTTCGTGATGTAGTTAGAATATTTCTGAGTCGGGACAAATTGAGTTTAAACCCCACACCAATCGATCATCTGCGTGACGTCCCAGTGTGGGCCGTCCGTTCTTGTTAGATCTTTTCCAGCCTCCTTTTTGTTTGACTCTCCGTGCTCTGGTATTTGGGGTGGGAGTGAGGGTTGGTGGGGATGGAGATTTTTCCTTTAAAATTATTGCATATTGGTTGTAAAATATTGTCGGGTATGGACATTTCTGGTAAAAATTATTCCACGCCCCAAAACGGTTACTGCTTGATAAGTTACATGACCGTGAAACTCTTACCAAACAGAATCCCTGTTGTATTCCTTCAGTTCGTCTCCATCAAAGTTGAAGTGACAATCAATCGTAATACTTCCGTCACTGTCATGCGCAGACGCAAAATTCGTCACGCTGCGTGCAGGGATTCCAATAGCTCTTAATGCTGAAAACAGAAAACAATAGACAAAAAAACGATAGAATAAATAAAATACAGAAAACAAAACACTGCATTGGTTATTCTGTACGAAAATATAGTTCCTCTTCATGCGCGTTGCCGGTAATTTTGGTGGGGAGTGTGCTAAGCGGCGATTGACGATCATCAGGTTTGTCCCACAGAGAAAATATTAAAAAACGAGTATTAAATGGCGCTCTTCAGTAGCATCATGAAAAATATTATCTGAAACTCTGAATATTTTTGCACTTTTGTATGACAAAACTACATACAAAATTAGTTGTTAAAGTAGATAAGAAAAATTTTATTATACCAATGTATGTAATTCTGTTAATGTATGAATTCCCCTGAAATTATCAGACGGACGAGGAAGATCCACGGTAACTGTTGAGAGATCACCTATGACATCAGTAGAAATAAAGCCAAGTTACCCTTTGTAACGTTGGCAACCAAATCAGAAAAAATTAAGTAAAAGTCCACTTTGGCGCTTTGTTTAGCGCATGTGTTTTTACAATAAATTTTCAGATTTTTATTCTTCCCAAGAAAAAAAATTAGGAAATCGTACCTTTTATACTTTTATAATAATGGAAAGGATAATGTCTAAATTATTTATGTCACGATACGTACACTGTTGATATAACGAACAGATAAAAAGTTACAGTCAAAAGACGGTGAACGTATCGTAACTATCGTTTTCCTATTTTAAATGGGTATAAATCGAGATTCTAATACAATTACTATAAATCTCGAAATTTGATTGGTTTATCAATAAAATTTGCGACAGTAAAATCGGCGAAACATGTCAGAAATTTTGTGTTTTCGAAAACTATTTCAGGAAAGTCAAGATGTATTCGTGGGCGTTCCATGTTCGTTCCACTTGGAGTCATTGACTACCTATCCAAGGTAAACAAACGCTGTGAACGCGTTGAATTTCTGTAAAAAAAACGTTTTCTATCTTTCTTGTAATTTACTGTAATTAACATGGATGAAGTTGGAAAATTTAATATTAATATGGAAGACGTTTGGCAGAGACCGCTGAGGAATGAAATGAGAGTTGAAAAAACTGATTCCTACGGCAGCGTATTAGAGCCATTTCGTTTTTTTGCGAAACTTATGTTAAATTGTTAAATTGTACTTACAATTTAGCTAAATTGTAATTACAATTTATTAAGTTGTAATTACAATTTAAGCTAAGTTATAATTTCAATTTAAGCTATGTTGTAATTACAATTTATTAAGTTGTAATTACAATTTATTAAGTTGTAATTACAATTTAGCTAAATTGTAATTACAATTTAGCTAAGTTGTAATTACAGGTTAAGCTATATTGTAATTACAATTTAAGCTAAGTTGTAGTTACAATTTATCAAGTTCTAATTACAATTTAGCTAAATTGTAATTACAATTTAGCTGAGTCGTAATTACAATTTAAGCTATATTGTAATTACAATTTAAGCTAAGTTGTAATTACAATTTATTAAGTTGTAATTACAATTTAGCTAAATTGTAATTACAATTTAGCTAAGTTGTAAGTACAATTTAAGTTATATTGTAATTACAATTTAAGCTATATTGTAATTACAATTTAAGCTAAGTTGTAATTACAATTTATTAAGTTGTAATTACAATTTATTAAGTTGTAATTACAATTTAGCTAGTTGTAATTACAATTTAGCTAAGTTGTAATTACAGTTTAAGCTATATTGTAATTACAATTTAAACTATATTGTAATTACAATTTAAGCTAAGTTGTAATTACAATTTATTAAGTTGTAATTACAATTTATTAAGTTGTAATTACAATTTAGCTAAATTGTAATTACAATTTAACATAAGTTACGCAAAAAAACGAAATGAAATGGCGCTAATACGCTGCCGTACAAATCGACAGGCTTAACGGCAACCGTGTGGAACCAGTCAGTGATATTATATTATAATATAATTCATAAACAGCAATTTTTCGTACGGTGAAGAATTTATGGACGCTATGTGCGAAATAAAAACCAAAATTCTGACAACTGGCAATAATAATTTTAATTGTTCAAGGCCAAATATTTCTGACAGATCCGCTAGCAATGTTACCTGCGTTTGTGGCAACGACATATGCAGCTATAGAAACGCGTTCACCACTGAGAGAGGTGAACTATTCGTTCTGCAACAATTATGTCAATACCAGTGGCCCAATTCCACAAGACATCACTTCCCAGAAACAGTTTGAAATGAACAACTGTTCTGTAACCATAAGTAATTATTACGGTTAAACAGGGGCTTCCAATCAAAGATCTTAATTTTTTTAACTTTAATGGTAAATCCTCAAGTGCTTTCCTACTCAGACTGAAACATCGCAAGGTGAACTCTAAGCTTCGAACAGGGAAAGCAGCCGGCGTATTTTGTTTTCGGATTATCACAAACATTTATACATGATAAATGTTGTCAGTACAAATATAAATATATTTTGTTATTGGTGATAAAATGACGAAAACGTTTGGAACTATTTGAAAAGTGGCAGCGTAAAATATATTTCGTGATTTGGTTCGGAACTCCCAAATGACGTCACGAAGACTATATTTGTAGATTTAAATTGTTGTCTTCAACAAGGCGATGTTTTACAGTTGGGAGATCAAATACTATCTCCGTTTTCAGCCGAATTATATTAGAATGGGGATAACTATGTTGTATTTGATTGTTTGGGGCCGTAAATGGTGGTTTTACTGTCGCAAATATCCGTTTTACCGGCTCCGCAAACGCGTCGCCGGCAAAACCCCATTTGCGACAGCAAAACCATCGTTTACGGCCCCAAACAATCACATACAACGTAGTTATCCCCTACATAATAGTCAAATGTTCCAACTGATTGGGAAACACAATTTTAAAAGACAGTTTTTTAGTTTTTATTCTTCTCCACAGGAACATGCTTAAAGTTTGTGAAATGATTCTCACAGATACAACTTCGCAAACATTTCGAATTTTCATTTTTTTTTTTTTTTTTTTTGTAAAATTCGCATACCCTTTGTGTTAAATTTACTGACAACTCTACAAAATTAAGGGGAGTTAACTTCCCTGCACTCTAAATCAGTTGGGTTAAAAATCAACCCAAATCGACTGGGTTGAGTGAATATGAACCCAATTTGGGTTCATATTCACTCAACCCAGACGATTTGGGTTGATTTTTAACCCAACCGATTTTAGAGTGTGTCAAATCTCTTCCAGGGACAATAATTGTCAGCCCCCCCCCCCCCCCCCCACCCCTCATGTTGACAATTGGGATTAAGAGTCTTACCCAAGGACACGGCGCAGGTGGAACAGGTCAGGGTCGAACAGTTGACATTTCGCTATGAAGTTCAATGTTTTAGCCAATTAGACCTCCACCCCCACCCTCACCACCACACTGCATTTCCAGAAGAGCACTTGAAAAAGAAAAATAGAATATTGATGCATATTTAGCCAATCGGACAGAATCAATTTAATATTACTTTTATTAACTTTTGTCCGCCTTTGTTGGGCTTTTATCCATACAGTTTTGGTCCGTTACGTATTTCGTTTGGAAGTCTTTTGTTTCAGCCAGTTTATACTCCATTCAGAAGGGGGCGCGGTGGCGCTGTGAACTAAGGTGTACTGCACGTCGATGGTACACCTGTCTTCACCCGATGCTAACCCAGCTTGTGCGGAATTAGTACGTAGGGGAATCTGACAGTTGCTCGCCATTGCTCAGTGGTTCTGTCTGGATGCTCGGGGCTTCCTCCCCCCCCCCCCCCTAAAACTGTCCAACACTAGATGATCCTTGCTATCTAAAGTGTTGTTAAACTCAAATAAATAAACAAATACTCTTTACAGAAGAACTCAGGTGGTAACCTTTTGAGTTGAAAACTTGGTGTATTATTGTAAGCAACGTTGTCGAATGAATATGAAACCACCGCTCTGACATTACTTGCTTTCAGCTATTGTTTCAACCGTTAACCGTATGATGCGTGATATCTCTTGCAATAGCATGGCCTTGAAAACTGCAAGTCGGGTTTTTCTTATTCTGTAAGTTGGTGTACAAGAAGTGTCCTCGCGGATCGGTCGTGTGAAGAAAGTTATACGTATCATTGGTGGAAAACGTTTTGTAATGTCCATACAGAGTACAGAGGTAAGCAGTGGGTGGTGGATGTTAATTTTAGGGCTGTCACGATTAATCTATTAATCGACTGTTGATCGGTCACGGCGAAATCGATTAGTATTTTTCGTTGTCGAATAATCGGTAAATTGTATCCCGTTCTAGACGTTTAATAATTAAAAGAAAATTTGATGAAAAAACTATTGTTTCAAAAGGTAAAGAGTTAAGAACATCGATGTTAAACCCCAAGACGCTGTTGGAAGCATTTGTCTTTCAGGTACATTCATCAAAGCTTTGATGTTCTGAACTTTTGAACCGTGAGTGTAATAATCAAGACCGGTCGGCAGTTGCGAAGTTCGCAACTGCCGACCGATCTTGATTATTACACTGACGGTTCAAAAGTTCAAAACATCAAAGCTTTGAATGCACCTAAAAAGGGTCGTCTTCGTTGTTTCTTTGAGGTAGGTCAACTGACTTGAACTTCATTTTTATCGACTTCAAAGAGAGGGAGAGGAGGGGGGGGGGTCATTTAGGTACGATTAATCGTCGATTATTTGCGACGATTAATCGATTCTTAAATTAAAAAATCGTGACAGCCCTAGTTAATTTCTAAATTATTTTACCTGTTGTATGTTTTACCTGTTGTAAGAAGACCAGAAAACACCCAACACTGGCCAAACCGCACTGGACTTTTAGTTTTATAAAACTCTTCTAAGATTGCAACACTTCCTGTCCATTCTGTTGGTGACGTTCCACCACTGTAATCTCCAGACCAGTTTCCAATCAGCACTCCAGAATCATCGGGCGCATTGATCTGAAATATATGTGGTGTGAGAATATCTTGTATCACATGGTCCGGAGCTTTTTTAGACAACTGAACCCATACCCTAAAAGTGGTAAAACGCTATACTTCGATAACAATCCGGAAGTATCCCCACCTGTATTTCAACCCTGACCTCTACATGTCTGTTTACAAATTGTTTGTTATGAATCAAAAGAATAAGGCTTTTATTTTAATACGATATTTTATTACTGGATGCTCAAATATATCTTCATCAGTGGGGAATGTTCTGGAGTAAATGATGTGTAAAACAAAATCACCACCCCCCCCCCCCCTTCCTCCCCCTCCCTTTTGAGTTACAGGAAGCGCTGTTATTTGGTTCGATCTATTTAGATTTTTGTAATTTTTGAGTCTTTGTCGAGTGGTGAATATGTTGACAAAACTGGTCAAATTAGCTTCAGACCAATCAAAGGCCCGATGTGGGCCTAATATATTGAATTTGTAGATTTTCCGTTGTTCTGGTGCCCGGCTAAAATGCTTATACCGTCTGTATAATACACCTCATAATTTTCTTGAATAACCCTCTCCGCGCTGATTTCAAAACATCGAAATTTCAATCAGCATTTTTTTCCCATAATGCAGCTAGGAATTTAACCAATACAATCATGTGTGATCTTTGTCAAACAATATTGAATTAGTTATATTTATTTATTGGTGTTTAAGGTCACATATTTATGCACAATGGCTAATCATGACCGTGACCGTTTTATGGGTGGAGGAAGCCGGAGTACCCGGGGAGAACCACCGAGCAACGGCGAGCAACTGTCAGCTCCCCAACATACCAACTCCACACAAGCAGGGTTAGCATTCGTTGAAGACAAGTGCACCATCGACGTGCAGTACGCCTTAGTACACAACGCCACCGTGCCCCCACGCGGGCAATGGAGATGAAGTGTCTTGCCCAAGGACACAACGCGGTTGCCGCAGGTGGGATTCGAACCGAGGACCTCTCGGCTTGCAGCCCGCACCTCTACCTACTGAGCCAGCGTGCTTCCCCAATATTGAATTGGTTAAACTACTAGTTGCATTATGGGAAAGCTGACAGCTCGTACTTTTAATATAATGAAGTCGGTTACCAAAGGTTTAAACAACGTCACAATTATCCACGAATAATGCGGGAGTGGGTGTTTTTACGTGGGTGTGGACGACATGATAAAACTATGATACAAAATTCTTGAAATGTCTTCAACAAACTGAAGAAACCTAGTAAATATGAAATAAGAAGGGAATAAATATAAAAACGAAACTCACAAGTGCGGATAGTTTTCTGCTGACCATAACCGGGTTTCCACGTCCAGCATCCGGCATCTTCTTCTCTAGTAACCACATGATACATTCCAGTATTCCCTCTTCAAACTGTAAAAAAAACATCCATATAACAAGTAGGTGACATTTGCCTCTCAGATACATTGGAACTACAACCCCAAATCAGTGACGTAGCGTGGCATGGACCCCCTAAATTCTTCGCTGGCCCATCGAAAGCATTGGTCCAATGCAAGTTTAACTCTTAACCTGCTGAGTATTTTCTAGATATTTTTCATCAAATCTAGTCATGGCTGCTTTTAAGCAGCCATGACTAGATCTGATGAAAAATTAATTATAAATGTAACATGAGAAATCATTGGTGAAAAAATACATTAAATTTACACTGCGCAAATACGATTAAATGTGCCCAACTTACACTTATTCAGTAACAAGAGAAACCATGTGCTGGGCAGGAATATCTGCCAACAGCATGCAAAGAGTTAACATGACACGAAGATCCAAAAATTATTTCCATTATAGGTTATAAATGCCTCAGATTCGCTCTAAGGGCAATGAATTTTGCAATGTTTTCTCGGGGAGGCATAGTCCTAACTGAAATTTTCTGGTCGTTATCCTTCCTCCCCTTCCCTACAGGAAGGGAGAGGAAGGGTAACGACCGCAGGGTCCTACTTAGGGCTTGGGGAGGCCCGACTCAAAAACAATGGCCTTCAGAATATCATGTTTGTCGCCCCCCTCCCCGCCCCCCCCCCCCCCAAAAAAAAAACAAAAAATAAATAAATGATGGCTAGGCCACCCCTATTAAGAGTATTCTGGGTACGCACCTGCCCCAAATACACACAAACACATACCCAAACAAAATGATCCCCCACACAAATCAGTCACTTGTAAACCCCATCAAATTACATCATTCAAACCCCAACCCACCAGCAGCCCCTACAAACCCACCAACCGCCACCTACAATCACTTTCGAAAACAAACATATAAGGTTATAGATTGTTAAAAAATATTCTAAAATTCAGATTCACCACTCTGCACGGTTGATTAAGTTTCGATCTGGATTCCCATTCTAGGTAAGGGTAACGTCAAAATCATGTCAAAGTCGGAGCAACAATGACTGAAAAACCCCTTTTTTACTAACAAGATCAATCTTCCCAGCGGGATTCTCACTTAAACAGCATTACCATGACGATAACAGAGGCGCGTAGCCAGAAATTGTGTTGGGGAAGGTGCACGAAGTTGCCATCGACGAATACATATAAACACTTTTGCGCTATTGTGTGTGAAAAATGACATTAAAAAAATACTGATAAAGTTGATAGGCATTTATACCATGATTGCCTACTTTACTGTATATAAAAAGCATATGACATCAATTTTAGCTTTACACACCAAACGTGGTGAACACGACAGCAATGGGATTTCTATAGTTAAAATTTACACTCACAGTGGAACTACATCCAAGCTGACCTTTGGTGACCTCGACCTGAATGCAAACTTGTCTAAATTTATCACTCGTCACCTCGCGAAGAGTGAAATTAAACCCGCAATTATTTATTACATTTTTTTTAATGAGTTTACCTCATAAGACCAAATATTAATAAAAACGCGTCCTCTCATGTTAATAAAGCATCCATAACCCGAAATAGTATGTTATTAAAACGAAAAAGGCCCCGTGATTTGCGCGTTTCTTTTTCCATTTCATTTCAACGATAAAGTTGACAGCGGAACTACCGCCCACCGGAACTCATGTAAACAAAAACAGATTCGCACGTGTGTTCGGGCATTGTTCAGAATTTAATATTGAATATTGTATTATTTAACATTTAAACTCTTAATAATCTTACGATCATAGTATAAATAAAATATACCCAAAGTAGCTTGGTGTACCAAATGTTCACCACACGTGGTGAACATTTGGTACACCGAGCTACTGTGGGTATATTCTATATATTTTATTTTCCAGATATATGTACACCTATATATGTAATTCTGTCAATACGTAAGAAATGGAACAGTGTTAAGCGCGGTGTAGCACGTAGGGCCTGTAACACCAACTTCTGTGAAACGTCTAGACCTTTTGATACTTGTTTATAGCCGAGAACATTCATGCTTTGAAACAGTTTTCCCCCATATATCCTACTCTCGTTGACTTACCCACAAAGAGTGCGATGAATCGAGATAAGTGCAGTCACCCATCCCCCCCACCCCCCCCCCCCCCCCACAAGCCCCCCTCTCCTCCCTCCTTTGATCTAAACTTTCAAATCACAAACGGAAGAAAGTCCCACAAGGTGAACTCCAATTTTATGAGCGCACTCGTTGCATCTCCCCTGGTTACGAGACTCCATATTAGATGGATTATAAGTTCCGCGGTGTTTTAGCAGAGTGTACGGCACTGTAATAACATTCTTGGATCCGGATTTCCTGAAGCTTGAAAGCCGATGGAAATACGAATCTCAGAAGGGTACACAATCCCATACACCCTGCTGAAATACCATGTTGCGAATGTATTATTACCCTACCCCTTCAGTGTGTGGACGTTTATTTTATTATATAATCCCCAAACGGTATTACATTGACGAAAACCTTGAAAAAAGTAATAATTAGAGAAACTGAAAGAAACACAGCATTCTTTATTATCAAATAAGAACGATTTGGAGTTATTTCCCTTCAACTGAACACAAACATTTTGGGAGACTTCAATTCAAGGACGTTGGGGAATGACGCGTCGTTATTATTGTGTGAGGGACACAAGTTGACTTTATAAGTCTTGTATTCGACACAGTGGTGCGGGGTGACTTGAAGAATTGGGACACTATATTCAAACTTGTACAAGGGCATAAATAACGAGATAGGTTGCATGTTTCTCGAAATCACAACGGATCTGTGGTGTAGAAACACCACAATAGAATCCCTCTTCCCGACAGTAAAATCGGACAATGGGGGTATGTACACATGTTTTGTTTCAAGTTTTCGGAATATTTTTATGAAACAATATTGTTCTCATTTTGCTTGTGAGTCTGAATGCTGTTATTACTGACGAATATGTTTGAGGCGATGGATGAAATGGAAATCGTCGAAGTGTACCACAGAATATTTCTACGCTACTTTTAGCTGTCACGTCATACACCCCGTTGGACTTCATACACCTCGTTAGAGTTAAATGTACCACTACTACCGTACCGGCTGCATTGGTTACTGACCAATCCAGAAGCTTGTATAATTTTAAAAGGGTAATAAAAATTATGTATGGGCATCCACGATCGAGATATTATAGCCATGCGCGTGGCATTGTTGGACTTGCCCTATGCAATACTAGTGCAAATTCAGAGTTGTTGTATCAGATAAGATAGACAACGGTTAACTTCGAAAGCGTGTGGCTTGATAATTTTCTATTGATTACCGAAATAAGCGATCTATGATTCGTGTTTCTGAACATCCCGCGTTCACGTGATTTGAACGCTGTTGACGTCCCCAACGAGTATTTGTCTGTTTTCGGACAGCGTCGAATGGGATATACACAGAAGGACACACGCGTATGAATGGGTTAATCGATATGGCACAAGTGACAGCGCGGAATGATAGAAGGAGAGGCCGCAGGCCTCGAGTTTTATCCTTCTGCGATGGCACAAGTACCATATCGATTAACCCATTCATACGCATGTGCAGTTCTGTGTTTAATACACGCCTTCACTTCTATAAAAACAATTGTTAGAAGGACACTCCGCAATACATTGGACAGCCATCAACAAAAAGAACGCATTTTATCGCCAACCAAATTTGCGAGGGGAACCCGTGTCACTATTTCCTCCCCTGAGTTCCAATGTGTTCTATGTGCCAACTGGCACATAGAACACATTGAAAGTCAGGGGACGATTTTCAACTATCGCTAGCGATTCAAATTGTAATTGTGTTGCACGATTTGTAGAAAATTCCAGTGAAATTTCGCTTCTATTTAAAAATAGTCTGTCAGTGATTTCCGTTCCGTACATATGTGTGGAACAGATTTTAATTTTCCGTATGGTTTAGTGTTGCAGTTGATGGGGATTTCATAGAACTGGCTAGGTTTTATAAACATTTCATCTCGCAGTTTGTTAGCTGTGTAACATTAACTGTCGTATCCTGTTAGTGAGCGCAGATTCTTTATCAAAGTAAGATTCAGGTGAAAGTTGGAAGACCCTATGGTTTTGCGCGAGGTACAGGGACGCACCCTGGTTGGTAGCACAAATAACACTTGCTGCCACCCGCCATGCATCCTCTACAAAAAGTAACTTAAGACCCTAAAAAACATAAACACTAGGGTTTAATTTATTTGAACTGTTTTAGATTGGAGACGTGAGAACCGATACTTATTCCCAGTTCCTTATTTGACATTCGTTATCAACCGATTTTAATGGCTGCAACGTCCCTTTTTAGATTGCTCAGGTGGTTTTACGCAATAAAATGGCTTCACTAAATTGAATTCATTCCGGTATGCCCTATGTAATACATATGACGTTGTGCCTCAGTGATACCTTATTCAAGTTAGCTCTGCGAACCATGTATAGAAAACAAGGGCTTCCGAGATGGAATTTCTCCCGTGTGTATCCCCAGGTTTCATTGCGATTTTCAGTCCAACAATGTTTTGATCTCCCTAGCATTTAACAAACAGCTTCAAAGATGTTTTTCCCTGCTTAGATATTTGTCATTGTCAGTAGGTCGTAATCGATCGCTGGGTCAGCTGATGTGTTCTTCCTTTTCATGAACGTTTATGCCCCTAGAATGTGTATATTTTGCCCCTATTGTTAAATGTTTAAGCTATAAAAGATATTAAGCTAGAAGCTCTGGAGTGTACCCAGTGCATGTAGCAGATAACGGAGAATGCGCATATTATTTCAGTATTACTTCCTAGGGTAGAAGGGATGGGGTGATCGTGTTAATTACTTAACATGATCCTTCCGATGTGGAGTATGGAGAGAATGTTGTGCTTTCAATTCTTTGAATTCATGATCCTTGCTCGAAAAGAAAAAACATTGCATTGTACAAATTATATTAATACGTCTTCTTCAGTTTGATGACAAACTGGAATTCACCTTTAAACCATGTTCGCCTGTGTTACTACCTGTGAAAAGCCCGTATGTTAAATTTTAGCTTTTAACCTCATTACCGGTGTAAAGGTTCTACAGAGGTTAAAAATTTTTACACATATAGTAGAAAGTTCATCCAACTTAACCTTAGACATGACGCAATTTGCCAACTTCCATACATTCACACTTCGCAATGTTTCATTAAAACATACGACGTTTTGTGGTACTATCTACTATGTGCAAAGATTTATTAAGTTTAAAATACATACAATTAAATATTTAAAATAAAATTAAAGAATTGTCAATAATAATTTGACTGAAAAAGCAAGGTAAATTCAATCAACTTTGAGGATGTGTACATTTGTCAATCAAGCATTCTCGTGCAGCCGGTAGTACTGCCCACCGGCGCAGATGTAAACAAAACAAACCCGTGTGTTTGCGACAGAAAGTGTCGTTTTTTTTCTCCTTTTTAAGTGACAAAGTGGATTGTTTATTAAGAGCATGGTATAAATAAAACAAATAGGTACTAGGGCCAGTAATCAGATTTAAACCACTCGTAGAATAAGGGTTTTAACCACTCGGCTTGCCGAGTGGTTAAAACCATTATCCTACTCCTGGTTGAAATTTGATTACTGGCCCTAGTACCTATTTGTTCTATGTTTGATAGGTCTTCTTCAGTTTGGAGACAAACTGGAATTCATCTGTTGTAGGTCCAATGAAATGTCTGATAGACAACACTGTAATGTCCAATGAACGCTCTCCTCGACAATTTGGAAGCTTGTCATTTTTGGTAAAATAGAAGATCATGAACTGTGAAGAGCGGAAATACGTATCGGTGTGGGTGTCCGCCCGGGATCCGAGCTCTCAATAAACACTAACGGCCTCCGGGGGCTTTATGATGGGTATTCCATTGCTCTCAATATGCACTGCTTACGGCATACGAGAGGCTTCAACAATGAGTATCTCATTGCCCAATGTTTTCCTTCTTTTCCCTAAACGAAACTGAGATAATTTTATATCGAACTCTCTGTGGAATTGTGTTGCGATGTGCGCCCACAGGGATTAATCCAAACTCGTAGGGACAGCTATAGCTCTTCTGTGTTTTATCCGCCCCGACTCCTAGAGAGGTGTTGTTTTTACTAGAAACTAGAAATTACATGAAATTAACAAACTGACGATCAGATGAGTCCAGCAATGGCGGCTGCCACATCATGGGCCTTTCCCTTAATTTTCCTGTGAGTGGTATGTAGCGTGATTGGGTATTGCATCAGAAAAATGGTGTATATAAGCACCGTTTTCTGGGTGTTGGGCCATGATGTCTCCGGCTCATCACGAATGGAAGAACCTTGGTACCTTCCTCCAAATAGATGCCGCTGCTGAATACTAAGAATTAAGGTATGATTGAACTTTGTTTGTTTGTAAATATTGAGCCGGAGATGGTTAATATATTATAAGTTTTAATTAAATGATTAACTTCATACAAATGTTCGTTACGTTATTGCCTTAATTGGTGCACGACAAGATTAGTGAAGTTATTGGAAGCTGAAAATTGTCTGGAACGTGCGTTCACTATCGCCTGTAAGGGAAACTCAAAAAGCCACGGGCTGGTGGAACTTCGCGATTCTATCAGTTAACACAACGAACTTAGTCCTAATTTACAACTGTAGACCAGTAGGGAGATTAACCCTAACTCCGCAACGGTTGCCCAATGTTTTTCACGTGTTTCACAGTCGCAGTTATCTGTGTGCTTTGGTAAACACACAAAATTACAGGTACCTCGGTGTTAATAATTTGGAGTGTTGGGCTGTGGGCTGAAATGTAAGTGAAGTTCTTGGGGCCCTCTCTCAGAAAATAATGTGAAAATCTGTGACCTAAGAAGCGATCTATGTGATTTTTAGAGCCGCAGTAAACTGCTGGCAAGTCACCTATACCGGTAGTCCACTGATAACCTAAAATCGTAATGTTCGCACAATATATGTACACTCAAAAAACAGTTGGATTAAAGAATCAACCCAAATCAACTGGCTTGACTGAATGTGAACCCATTTGGGATCATATTTACTCATTCTAATAGATCTGGGCTGATTTTTAATCCAACGGATTTTCAAGTGTAGGTCTACATTGTGTAATATGACACACTACTGAGATAGTTAAAGTTAAAACTAGAAATCCTGTCACGATCTGTGCGCTTATCTCGGCTTAAATGCACGTAAAAATTGCGCGCAATTGCCGTATCGACTGGCATCCAAAACACGGCGGGTTCTCATAGCAAACACAGGTAATGCTTCTGCCAATGGACCTCCGGGTTACCCGGAGGTCCATTGGCTGAAACCTTGCTTGTGCACAGGCCATATGTACAGAATTTGATAGTCTTACTATGGCCATAACGCGTAGATTAATGCACAGATCGACGTGCTATTTGTGCGCATTTCATGACATGACTTCTAGTTTTAACTGTAATACTCTATCGGAGACACACATTCGGATAATAACTGACTCCAAAAGTAAGTGTTTTAAGTATTAAAGCCGAGAAATAGAATAACAAGTACTTAAGTGCCTCGACACACCAGATAGAATAATATTATGAGCGTTTTCAAAACGCATTTGTTAACTAGTTTGAAAAATTTGGAACTCTGTTGGCCAAAAAGCTGAAGCCCCCATACCACCGCCGCTTCCCGGCCTATAGAGTAATGTCATGATAAAATTGCTAGGATGTAAGTAATGCTATAACTACTGGAGGTATAAACATTTCAGTGTTAGATATGTGAGAATTTTTATTACCACACTATGGGCATAAAGCCCGTTATCATTGGCGGCTCTCCCATGGGGGAAGGGTGAAGTAGGTCCTCTCCGGCCACTACGGGGGAGGGGCGCGAACATTTGGAGAAAACAAAATGTTAAATATGTTTTTCTAAAATATTTTGGGGCAATGGAGTTCGGAGACGCTTTAAGGGATATCGAAACACGTTTTTGTGATACTCCATCCATTCCCTCCAGCTTACGACGAGTATTAACGTGTTCCAAAATGTCTGTCTACAGTCAGGAATTTGGCGAGTTTAATGCAAACTTTTCTCCAGCCGAACCATGGTCGACCCAAGGGTTTCGGGACCCCTGTCTTCGCCAACTCCAGAGACCCAATACACCTCGTTCTTGTTATCAAAGGAAAAGAAGAATATATATTGTATATAAAAGAAGAGGCCTCTCAACCTAGACAGCTCCGTTCAGGGTCACTGCTTTCAAGACAAGAAACCAAGTTTTACTGTTTGTGACCCTGCTCTTGATGATATGACAATGGGTCAAGGTCATGACACAACGATATGTTATAGGTGTTGAGTGAAGGATGAACTAGATCTATCTATTCAATTACACAGACCAATCAAGGCTCGTATAATAATATCAAAGTTTTCCCTTTGTGACCTTGATGAAATGACCTTGGATCAAACTCGCGACACACCTTTGAGTCATGAGCAACAATTGTACCAAGTGTGAATAAGATCTACCAATCATACCAAATTATACAGACCAGACAAGGGCTATATAACAATATTAGTGTTTTGCTGTCTCCGACCTTGCCTTGGTGATACGAAAATTGGATCAAACTCGCGACACACCTTTGAGTCGTGAGTAATAATTGTACCAAATATGATAAGATCTCTCAATCACACCAAGTTATATGCACTGGACAAATCCTATATAACAATATCAAAGTTTTGCTGTTTGTGCCCTTGACCTTAGTGATATGGCCTTGGATCAATCTCGCCACACATCTTTGTGTCGTGAGCAATAATTGTACCAACTATGAATATGATCTGTCAATCATAGCAAGTTATATGCACCAGAAAAGGGCTGTATAATAATATCGATGTTTTGCTGTCTGGGACCTTGATCTTGGACCGGGGACGCGGTGGCGTTGCGGTAACTGGTTCTCGTCAGATCACTGAAGTTAAGCAACGTCGAGCCCGGTTAATCCTCGGATGGGTGACCGTCTGAGCGATCGATTCGGACTCCCGCGTTGGGCCTTGGACAAGGCACTTAACCCCACATGGGGGCACGATGACGCCGTGTACTAAGGCGTACTGCACGTCGATGGTGCGCATGTCTTCAAACAATCTAACCCTGCCTGTGCTGCAGTGCGGAGTTACGTTGTTGGGGAGCTGGCAGCTGCTCGTCGTTGTTCGTGGTTCTCCCCGGGTACTCCGGCTTCCTTCATCCGTAAAACTGCCACGGTCCTGATTAGTCATTTTGCATAAGTATGTGACCTTAAACATCAATAAATAAATAAAAAAATAAATGATCTTGGACCAAAGTCGCGACACGCCTTTGAATCATGTGCAATAATTATACCAAGTATGAATAAGATCTGTCAATAATACAAGTTATTTTGACCGGACAAAAGTGACAGTGAAATATCAAAGTGTTTCTAACCTTAACGTTGACAGTGAGTGGCACATACCATATTATAATTCGGGGTACACCATCTTTTAATAATACACAGAGATTATTACCATTATGTGGTTGTACAAAATATGTATCCGAGTCGAGCTCCGAGTTCTAAGGACAGGTCACGACGAGTCGAAGGCAAGTCGTGATCTACCCTTAGAACCCGGAGCTCGACTCGGATACATATTTTGTGCATCCACATAATGGTAATAATCATTTTATCTTACAATATATTGGGAATAAGTCAAGAATGTAGACGAATATATAACGAACTATTTATTCGTACGGATGAACAAAAAGAAAAAAATGGTACTCACGCGAAAGGAGCGTGTTTGTATCCGACCCCCTGATACAAACATCTGTATCAGGGGGTCGGATACACGAAAGTTGCGGAGTTCATACACACAAAATACATGTTGACTGTAAGATAAATATCGTTATAAAGTTTCGTCAAAAAATATTTAGTGGTTAAGAAGTTATGGCTCGGCCAAAACAAAATATTGACTTTTGATGTACGACGGACGAATGACAGACAAATCATTACCAGAAAAGTAGCGCTAACACTTGCCAGGTGGTGCTAAAGGTTAATCCCTTCTCGCCGCGATAGACCCTTGATCGTCAAGATAAACATTGTGTGTTTCAACAGACATGAGTGGAGGGTTGGGTGGCCGTCAGGCAAATAAGTGACTAAATACACACATTTCTTTATTGGGGGTTAACGACATTTTCAATAGCCAGGGCCACCATGTGTCGGACAGTTGTTCGGATGGAGGAAGCCGTAGTACCCAGAGAGAATCACCGAGCTGTGGCTAGCAGCTGCCAGACAACCCAACGTACTAACTCCGTACAAGCGGGATTAGCATTGGTTGGAGACAAGTCGTCGCCTGAGGGCTAGATTATTTTATCATATGACTCGTCCGTTTTGTTCACTTTAAAACATTTGATACTTTATTTTCATATTAATCACTGATAAATAAAGCCTTCCGTCAATTTCATTGGTCAATTCCAAAACTAGACAATTTGATTGGCTGAACAAAATAAAACTGGGCCAGATTTTCATAATTTGCATAATTAGAGTTGGGAGCTTTCATTGGTCAATTTCAAAACTGGACAATTTGATTGGCTAAACAAAATACAACTGGGTTACATTTGCATAATTTCAGTAGGGAGAATTTATGTTATCTGTCCTTTTTAGGCTGGGTAGAATTGTATTAATCTTTTACCTACTAGAAAAACGCCATTCATTTTTTTTATATTTTCACTTTTTGCTTCCAAAACATAGGTTATGACCCCTCATTGGAATGAGCTCGACGAGATCGTTCCAATGAGGGGTCATAATCTATGTTTTGGAAGCAAAAAATGAACATTTTTAATTATCCGAGGATATTTTTTCCAAGTGACGTCTGTAACTCAAGTTAGGTGATGGGTTAAACAGTCATACTAAGTGGCTAATTTGTGCGTGTGTGTGTCATATGAAAAATAGAATATGAAATGAGTGTTTTTCTCATATAATATTTACGGAACTCGTCCGAATTTTCCGTTTGGGCTCGCCAGAGGCTCGCCAAAACGGAAAATTCTTAGACTCGTTTCATAAATATTAGATGAGAAAAACACTCATTCCATATCCTCTGTCTATGCCCCATAGAGGACACAGAACATTCTAGCACTCAGGTGACGAAGTGTACTATCCACGTGAAGTGGGATTAAGCGCCTTATCCAAGGACACAACGCAGTTGCCCCTAACGAGGGTCCAACCGCGGACCTCTCGGTTTGAAGCCCACTGCCGTTAGCACTGTGTCACGGCGCACCCATATATACAGCGATGAATGTTTGATACATTTTCCTTATCATTTTCGCAAAAGTTGCCTGGAAGCAGGGACGTGGCGACAGGGGGAGTGTGGGGATGTGTAACCCCCACCGCGATCCTGGCAAAATTTCCAAAAGTTGGAAATTCGGAGGGCAAGTCATGAGTAGTTGGAAGTTCCATCTTTCTGGATTTTAGAGCTTCTTTGATATTGCTGATGATTTCTGTAGAACATTTACTTATTGTAATAAAAAAAGAATCCTCGAAATGCACTTCAAGAAAATCACATCATGTAAAATCGTTATCCTGAGTTGATTCCATCATTCACAGTTACAAAATGATGAAACATCGAAAATTGATCATTCCTGCATAAGATCTGATTTAATGTTAGGACAGTGTGAATTGCTCAAAGTTCTCAGCTTGAGCATTTGTTTAGCACAAGTTCAATTCCCAGAAGAACACCAAATAATAATAACCTGATAATTCTGTCATAAATGCGTTGGCATTTCAGTTACTTGAATCATTTTTATGTCCCCTGTCATGGTTTCGTTTTCAAAAGTTTTCTCGGTAGTGAATTTCCAACTAGAGGGAGGGACCGGGAGGGGGGTTATCCCCCTGCCGATCCCTCACCCTAGTTGGATATTCACTACCCTACACACCACTCCAATCAGAAACCTCTAGCCACGTCCCTGTATGGAAGTACTTTTCTGAGGTAAGATTTCTTGTCCACATTTGTGACGCGTCAACAATTCCATTCTGTCAATTAACCCCGAAAATAAGTATTTGCGCAGTTATCTATTTTTTTTTTTTTATTTTGTTTATTTTTTTTAACAAGCTTAATTTTCTTAGGGACAACAAAATACTGAAGAGTGCCGCAGGGTAGTTGAAATATCTTATTGTTGTTGGCACTGGCGTTGATTTGCATCTGAGCTGAATGTAATAAAAGTTTGGCAAGACAGCTAACAGCAAAAATATATACTTACTTGACCAAAATTCCAGGGTTTCATTGACATCCGTTTGTGATGACCGGCATAAATTTTACCAGACTCATTCAAAACGTATTCATCTAATGCTTCGGAATCTGGACCCTTTCCGGTTTTACTTGGAAAGTAAACCAAATCATCTACAAGGAAAGAGAACGCAATATGTATTCCACAGTCCGGAGATTGTTATATTAACGGTTCCTGTTTTGTGTGTTTTATTTAATAAATTGTGTGAGTTTGCAACACCATATATTTACGTAATGCATGGGATGGAGGTGACTACGCTCATATTAGTGCCGAAAACGTTAACCGGATAATCTGTCTGAAACCGGTTACCTACCAACCGATTTGAAAAATACGTCAACCGGTTATCCGAAATATCGATAGTGATCGTCATTCCACGGCTAAAACGTAGTAAATCTGCCTCGTCTCCTTTGGGGTAGATTACACCTCGAAGCAGAGCTGTATATATTAAGAAATAATCGACTTTGACTTCAAGACTTCGTTAATGATCGGCAATTTTCGTGAGTACTGAGTAACCACAGAAACTATTGCGTAGTATGTATACAAACGAACGTTGTCGAGTAGTCGACAACGTCCGTTTCTATACACACTACGGAATAGTTTCCGAGAATACTGCTTTCCGACTCCTATAGTTTTGATCCCAGATTCGGTGAAATAATGGCTGCGGATAACCGGATATTAACCGGTTATAGCTCTCGGTTAGTCGGTTGTGAAAATGAGCGAACCGTTTCAGCCCAAGCTCATATGGTGTCCCTTGAGGGCTGTGGGGCGCGGTGGCGTCGCGGTAACCGGTTCTCGTCAGATCACCGAAGTTAAGCAACGTCGAGCGCGGTTAGTAGTTGGCTGGCTGACCATTTCGGCGACTGATTCGTGCTCACCCATTGTGTCCTTGGGCAAGGCACTTAACCCCGATTGCCTACATGGGGGCACGATGACGCTGTGTACTAAGGCGTACTGCACGTCGATGGTGCGCATGTCTTCAACCAATCTAACCCTACCTGTGCCGCGGTGCAGAGTTCAGAGCTACGATGTTGGAGAGCTGACCGCTGCTCGTCGTTGCTCGGTGGTTCTCTCCGGGTACTCCGGCTTCCTCCACCCGTAAAACTGTCACCGACATGATATGACCCTGGCTGTTAATGTGTCGTTAAACCCTAATTAACATTTTTTTTAAAAAAGCACCGGGTTGCACCCGGTGCTTCATTATGTAAATTTTTGATGATTATTCCTGTAATTAGTGTTTGGAATCTAATATTATTGCGTCCGAGGAAAAATTGCCCACGCGTGGAAAGTAACCAGTCCACGGCGACTGTACTGTAAGTAAAGCGTAGCGGCTAAAATGACCAGCGTAATATAGAAAAACATCTTACAATTTTCAAAGCAATTTAGTTTTCTTTCCTGCAGAAAAAAACTTATGGTTCATCAATGGAAAGATCTCAACGTACTCGTTCAAATGAGGGGTCATAAGCTAGATTATGGAAATAGAAAAACTACAATCTTTCAACATCGCCCATGTCAAGTAGGAATCCATCAGGGATTGTGCTAGGTCCGAGACTGAACCGAAATTTGCTCTGTTTCCGACTTTGCACAATGTCCGCAGGAACTCCTTTTTGACGTAGGCGATATTAAATTAAACCCAAACAGTCGCATGCTCACTGATCTTCCATTAATTGAGATTGTTGTGTTTAAAGCTGAGACCACAGACCATTATTACAGTCTTTCTACATATCGTCCCCTGAGTTCCAATGTGTTCTATGTGCCGGTAGGCACATAGAACACATTGGAACTCAGGGGACGATATATATATTTGGAACTTAATTAAGCACCCCTACTTAAATGTTTCATGACAGTGAAGTTGGTGTTACTGATTATTATGTTTTAATGATTGCTATGTATTGCAGTACATTTCATCTAGTGAAACATGATGTTTCTGATTGATAGCGTAACCCAAACACATCCCTTCGTCCACGTGAAGCATGCTTCCCACGAATGTCACGAAAACACTATCATTTACATGTAGTATCTGGGTATATCAGGAAATTTGTCACTTCGTTTATCAATAAATGTTGACATGGCAAGGAGGAGACTGTCAGAGGCACTAAGGTGTGTCAAACCGTTGACATGCATGTAACAGGCATGTCATTCAAAGCTACTGGAGGGCAATTTGGTCATCAGCAGAATTGTCCGAAAACATCAACAAACCAACAATGTTAAGGACCGACAAGGGCCTGGAAAATCCCAAAAGACCTCTCCTCGAGACGATCGGGGTCTAGCATGCCTCGTTAGGCGTTAACCCTCTGCTTCAAGTGGGGTTTTGAAACGCTTTTGGCTCCCCAACAGGCGTTTGTGCAACAGAACTGTCTGAAATCACATCAAAACACTAGGTATGAGGTCCAGGAGGGTCATCAAGCGTTCAGCTCTGTCCGATCAGCATCAAAGGCGACGTTTGGAGTGGTGTATGGTACGGCAACATTGGAATCTCAGGACGTGTAGGAGAGTACATTGGTCAGACGAGAGTATGTATGTTCCTGCTTCACGTCACAGATGGTCGCATGAAAGTGTGGAGGCATAGAACTGCTGCTGCTTACGTACCCAGGAACATCAGACCTACGGATCAGTAATGATCTTGGGATGCCTCTCTCATGATTGTAAACATGATATGGTGACTGTACGTGGACATCTCAATAGTCATCAGTATATCTGGGACATTTCGGTCATGATTAGCCATTGTGCATAAGTATGTGACCTTAAACACCAATAAATAAATAATCCGGGACATTCTCAATCCGGTTATCGTGCTTCATTTTGACAACCACCCGTTGGCTACTCGCCCTGTATTCATGGACGACAATGCAAGGCCACATCGTCCCCATGCTGTGAGTGCATTCCTTCAGAACAATGCTATTACAACACTACCTTGGCCTGCAATGAACCCCGATTTGAATCTCTTAGAACACATCTGGGACTTTCTTGGACGTCATGTGCAAGTGAGAGATCCGCCTTACAGAATGTGGCCGATTTTGGAAGCTGTATTTCATGAGGAGTGGCTGCAGTTTGGACCGTATCAGAAGGTTCACTGGTAGGGAGTGGTAGCATTAGGAGGGTTCAGACTGTCATCCGGGCACGTGGTGGATACACTCGTTACTGACGTCAGGCACTGCTATTGTGTTCAGGAGATCAGAAGTTACAATTTTTGTCAGTAATTACTAACACTGTTTCATCATGAACCGTTCTAGCACGATACTTGTTGAGAGACCATTTTTCCATCAAAGGCATTAGCAACAGATATGTGTAATTAGCGCCATTAAAACACTGCATATTTTCATCATTATGTTGTCTTTCCTTTGTCAATAGACCATTCTTTCCGCAAACAGTTTTGGCCAATTGAAAGATAGCGTGAATGAAATGACAGTTTCTATTAACACAACTGCGAAAAAGTAGGCGGTGTTTAATTAAGTTCCAAGTGTATGTATATATACATTTTACAAACACATTAATGAATCTTATAACCCTTTACCTAACGTAACGGCCAAAACCGGCCAGCGCTATTCTCAAAAATCGCCAATTAATTTTCATTATTTTTATCATTTTTTGTCTCAAAAACATAGGTTATGACACCTCGTTGGAACGAGCCCGTCGAGCTCGTTCCAACGAGGGGTCATAACCTATGTTTTTGAGACAAAAAATGAAAAAAAATAGTTATTCAAGAATTTTTTTTGCAAGTGTCGTCTGCTTTTCATGTTAGGTAAAGGGTTAAGCCCCTATTGGACTTGCTCTTTTTCTAAACACCCCAGCTGCCTAAATCAGGTACCACAGAACTTCAGTTGTGTGATATAAGTCCGCGTATCTAATGTCATCTCTAAATTCAGACACAGAGATAAACAATAGGCGTATAAAAACAGATTTTCACAACTGAGGAAAACGTGCAGTTGCTGCTCGATCTGTTTTCTAGAAACCATATAAAGATTTCATTGCCCAATCTGGATTGCGCAGTCGTGTATGAGCTGCCGCAGCCACAGAGTCCATGGTTTCGTTAATAATTTGCATTCCAAGTCACCATCGAGAAATAAAGAGTTGGGATGCTTCTATGAGATTTCTAGCTCCATGACAAATTTAATAGCACAGACTTTTTTCCAAAATGAATGACTCATATTTGGAAGATTCTTTTCACTAAAATAATGCGTACGTATTAACGAATTTTGGAAAACGGATGGAACGGGTGTTAGACAAGTAAATAAAGCTAGTCTCCTGCGTAGGCCACTAGGTATTGACCTACAGGTCTGCTATCATCTTCAACCATTTTAAAATGGCGGCACAAATAGAGAAGAAGAAAGGCGTTTCTCGGTAGGGAGTAGACATTGTGCTGTTATGCACCTTAAAATGCACAGATCTTGCCCATTTCTTTCCCAATCTTTTGCTGAGAGATTGTGTGATCGACTTGATCAAAAATGAGTGTATGTCACCGCCAAACAACAGCATTCAACGCGTTTTAATGTCCGAGAGTCACGTCGATTATTCATGTGTTCATATCAAATGTTTATTTTTTAGCACGGCATAGCATCCCAACATAGTGTATCATAAACTACGCCCGACAGCCGCTATTTTGACACCAAATACACCACTGTGCTGCAGGTAGTTCAAAAGTTACAGCTGATTTTATCCTTCCGACCCACACCCGTCCCCAGTACAGTTAAAACTACAAGTCCTGTCACAAAATGTGCTTAATTGCGCGTATGAATTGCGTGCAATTGCCATATCGAGAGGCATCCAAAGCACGGCACGTTCTCCTGGTTACTCATAGCAAACACAGACAATGTTTCTGCCAATGGACCTCCGGGTTACCCGGAGGTCCATTGGCTGAAATATTGCTTGTGCACAGACCATATGTACAGAATGTGATAGCCTTACTATGGCCATAACGCGTAGATTAACGCACAGATCGACGTGCTATTCGCGCGCATTTCATGACAGGCTTTTAACTGTAGGCCTCACGGGCGGTGCTTCGGGTACAACGTATTACGGTATGGCGAAAGGACACAATTTCTTACTTTAAAATAAAACAGTTATAAATATCGACAATTATGAATGAACCCCCCCCCCCCCTCCCCCGCCAACCCATTGCCCACACACCCATAGAGTAGAAGTTTACAAAACGTGCTGGGCATTTTAACGTACACAGCAGCACAATTTCTACTCCCTACCGAGAAACATCTTTATTCTATTCTATGGGAACCACAGTGTGTGTTGAAAGTCCACTCTGTGGGTGTTTAGTGACAATTCACTCTACAGATACATTCATGTTCAGTTAAAAGCATTTATTAACTTTGATGATATGTCATAAATCCTATTTAGCTTTAGCTGTCAGAAGGGGTGCAAATCCTGAGGGTGTGTGGGTGGTGTTACACGCCCAAAAAATATTCAGATCTTCTGCTCGCAGGGTAGCCAGTATGGCAGGTTACCCGGTTACCACGGTCTACGGCCCACGGCCAAGCCAGAAAATAAGGAGATTGACATCTGCAAAATGAGGTCCCCAAAGGGTGAATTTAGTGATGCTACCCTGCACAGCAGGGTAGCAACACTGAATTTACCCTCTGTGAACCTCAATCTGAATCAGGGTCTCAAAACGTAACAGACGAAGGTACCCAGAGAATAAACTGGCCCACTGTGTGGGATAGCATCATCAAATTCACCCTCTGGGGACCTCATTCTGCAAATGTCAGACTGCTTATTTTCTGGCATGTCCACGGCCCACGCAACTTCTGCCCTCCCAAGGTATTATTTGCTAGAATGTTGCCCTGCATAACAGAATATAGCTTAACAGCTAGGGCACGCTGGACACCTGATATACCATGGTCTTGAACAACTTCCGTCTCAGTTAATAGATGGGAGGGGGAGGATGTATCATTATTGTGCCTTACTCTCAGCGTATATTGCCCTGTATATATATATCACCTTTTTTCAAGTGCTTTCAACAGTACATATCATATGATATCAGGTGCCCTATAGGGCAGGACACTCCATCCAGGGAGATAAATGAATATGATCAAAACATAATTGTTGAATTTACAAGGACACCCTGGCCTCCTTTTGCATGGACAGAAAAAATAAAATTAGCTGTAACTTTTGAACTCATTGCAGCACAGTGATGTGGTTGGTGTCAACACGACAGGTATCGGGCGTACTTAACGATACACTCTGTTGAAATGTTATGCCGTGCTCAGAAATAAACATTTGAGATCAAAACATGAATACTCGGCGTGACTCTCGGACATTAAAACGGTGACATGCACTCATTGTTGTTCAAGTCGATCACAAAATATCTCGGAAAAAGATTTCGACAAAAGTGGGCAAGATCTGGGCATTTTAACGTACACAACAGCACAATTTCTACTCCTTACTGAGAAACGCCTTTCTTCTATTCTATTTGCGCCGCGATTTTAAAATGGCTGAAACTGATAGCAGACCTCTAGGTGAATACTTAGTGGACTGCGTAGGAGTCTAAAATAAAGCATGCACTTGAACAGCGTGTTGTACTGTCTGAAATTTTCCTAATTTCCAATAAACGCAGAATTGAGAAAATATGTATATGGTATTTACAATGTTTGGACGCTAGAAATCAGTAGTTACAGTTTTCTACAAAACTGTGAAACTAAAACTGATGGTTTGAAGCAGAAGATCGCTGTCTACTTATTGTACGTACATGTAGATGGAGTGCTTGACTTCAACCGCAGTTAGTTCTGCTTCTGGAGAATTGGTAAGTTGGAGTGGCTGACAGTTTCTCGCCTCTGCTCTGCAGTGTGGTCCTCTTCCGTTCTCCGTCTTCCTTCACCCGTAAAACTATCCCATACGAATTGACCCTGGCTGTTGGAAGTGATAAACTCCAATACCGAAACATCGTGATCTATTAGACAAAAAAACATAGAAAACGCTTGGTCGAATAATACATTTACTTTGGTCTTGGACTGGCGACCCAAGCGAAAACATTTACTAGAGTAATTCCCCTTTGGTCGAATAGAGGTGCGCTGAACAACTCGCATTCATTTGCTTGAACAAGTTGTACACCCTATCTCACTGTTAGTTACATAACGGTACGTCTTCGACACTCTACATGTAGCACAGCGGGCTGCCACCTCCCCATGCCCCCCCCCCCCCACCCCCAACAGACGCATTGTCCTACCAACACAACGTTCTTTGCTCATAGCATTTCAACCCTTCATTCCCAAATTCCCTCGAACGCGTTCAAATCTACTTTCTTTTGACGATGGTATTATAATAATAGAACGTTTCTTTTCATGTTCTATCGGTCGATAATACCTGCGTTCGTGTGATTTCTGAAATAAAACATGAAGCAGCGAAGCTGCTTCATGTTTTATTTCAGAAATCACACAAAATCAGGTACTATCGACCGATAGAACATGAACAGAAACGTTCTAATTATTTTATTATGTCGGTCAAAAAATAGCTTTCATTGTTAAGTATTAACTGCAACATGCCAACAATCTTGTAATAACAATGTAGTCGAATCCAAAAACCTGTCGTCATTTCAAACGAATGACGTCTCTTTAGGAGTTTCCAGATCAACAAATTCGAAAATGACTTGTCACAAGTTCCGTCGCTTTTGGAGTTTCTATATCACCAAATGCCAGTGTTTACAACTGCATCATGCTGTTCAAGTTATAATTCATTATTGATGCTTGTGTGATAAGTGGTATAAATTAATGGAATATAAATTCATTTTCTTGGGCGACGACAGTTGTTAGAATTGAGCGGAATGAAACAATTTATTTTGAACTTGAGGCGGAGACTCAGTGAGGTCGAGGAGTACTAAACTTGTGGAAATATAATTGATTGAAGTCATAACTCATATTCAGGATTCACTGAAGTGGTAAAAAGCACATGAGTTTTTAATATTTCTGATTCTTTTGAATTCATTGTTTGCAGTTAAAATTGAAAACACACCCACTGAAGATGACACATTTGTTAGTAAGTGTGTGTCTATCGGTGACGAAAAAACGTTAAACGGACACGGCGCCAGCGTTTGGTGTTGAGAAATGCCAGTCAGAGCGTGCGTAATCCACGCTGATCAATGGAAGTGGAGCTTACATTTTCTTTGTTCTCTTGTCTCCAGGGAAGAACGTTCCGATTGTACCCTTGTTTTGCCCCAACACTTCAGTACTATGACTTTTAGAAGGTGTCAAATTAACCAATCACGGATGGTGTTACAAACATGAGGCATAATAATTACATATAGATACCTTTGCACCATGGATTGAAGAGAATGCAAATTCTATCCTTGTGATTATAACTGAATATTTCTGTCTCCTTGTCAGATTTCCTCAGAACATCAATACTAAACTTCCATCTTCCCACAATGCACGTGGGAGCTGTAAATATTGTCAGATTCAGTGTATTACCAGACTGTGAGTCGATCTTTGCTCCCCATTTACCTGGCTCGTCTTTGTCTGATAAAATGATTAAAACTTCCGTTCCTTTAGTTACAACAGGACAATCACCTATAAAAATGACAATAAAGAATGATGACTTCATTACACAGGTAATAGTTACAACAGGACAATCACCTATAAAAATTACAATAAAGAATGATGACTTCATTATACAGGTTATAGTTAATCTACAATGAGATTGACGTCTCACCAAAAAATGAAAAACAGAACTTGAGCATTTTTTCGTTATTTAAAATTACGTTATATTGTGTTAACTCAAATTTCTTCACCAGTAACAGCGAGTAAAACGATATTTTTACGAAACTTTATAACAATATGTATAATCAAAAGGCAGGTTATCGCGAATTATATTATGATATGTGCCCCTCAAGGTCAAGGTCACAGACCCTATGTTAAGGTGACACTTAGAAAAACTTTGACATTTCCCTGTGACTTTTGTTCGGTCTGTATTACTTGCTATGATTGACAAATCGTATTCATACTTGGTGCAATTATCGCTAACTTGCTATGATTGACAAATCGTATTCATACAGTTAAAACTAGAAGTCCTGTCATGAAATGCGCACAAATAGCACGTTGATCTGCGCGTTAATGTACGCGTTATGGACATAGTAAAGCTATCAAATTCTGTACATATGGCCTGTGCACAAGCAATGTTTCAGCCAATGGACCTCCAGGTAACCCGGAGGTCCATTGGCAGAAACATTGCATGTGTTTGCTATGAGTAACCAGGAGAACCTGCCGTGCTTTGGATGCCATTCGATATGGCAATTGCGCGCAATTCCAACGCGCAATTAAGCCTAGATAAGCGCACTATTCTTGACAGGACTTCTAGTTTTAACTGTACTTGGTGCAATTATCGCTCATGGCTCAATGGTGTGTCACTACTTTTATCCCATCTGGCCGTTTATTTGAACAATAAAGGCCTTGGGTAATTTTTTGCTTTATTCACCTAGTAGAGTGATAAACTTTTCCCGTAGGTTTAACACTGAAATAATTTATTCCTGTAATAGAGACGGACTTGTTGACCTCTGACCTCTACCGCATTCGTGTTGTCGTGAACTTTTTACGCTTGTGGGAGACATAATGAACGGACGTTTATCAAACGTAGACCGTCGCTTAAATGTTTAGTTTTAGAATATATGACACATTTCAACTCTGCCTAACAATAAAATGAACAACAATTAACAAAAACACAAATCAAATCAATCGAAACCCTGCGTTGAAAAGAATACAAGTTCGATTGTGAAAGGCGGGGGCATGATGAGTGATGTTCCATTTTACAAATTAGGAAAGTGTAAATAAACAAATGCACGTGTCGTCTGCTTTGTTTATAAAACTCAAGTTGAATCGACGACGAAAAAAACAACAATAAACAACGAAAATAAGAAAGATAAACATTGTTCATTTAATAAAGTACTTTTGCAAGTATAACTCAAGTTTTTAGGGGAATTATATTTAGACAGAAATGTATCACTGCGCTTTGTTTATTATTGGCAGTTTTCCTTGTCGATCGAATTGGACCAATGTGCTCCTTACTTCTCGCATTGTTTTGTAGCAACAGCACGATTTCGCCGCGACTGCCCTGGTAATGATTTATGGGATAAACAAAATAAACATACAGTGTTTTCAAGTAAACAAATTATTCTACTCGTAGCATTAAGAATGAAACCGACTCGCCAGAGGCTCGTCAGTTTCATTCTTAATCCTACTCGTGGAATAATTTTTTTTACTTGAAACCACTATACGTTTATTCTATATTCATTCAAGTTCAAATCTTCAAGGTCACTGACAGTAAAACGTTGATATTGTTATACAGCTCTTGTCCGGTTCATATAACTTGGTATGATTGATCGATCTTACTCACGTTTGGTACAGTTTTCGCTCATGATTAAAAGGTGTGTTACGGCATTGATCAAAGGTCACATCACCAAGGTCAAGGTCACAGTTACTAAAACTTTGATATTGTTACACAACGTTTGTCCGGTTCTTATAACTTGATGTGATTGACAGATCGTATTCATACTTGCTACAATCAAAGGTGTGTCGCGACTTTGATTCAAGGTTATATCAAGGTTAAGGTTACAGACAGCAAAGTTTGCTATCGTCATACAACATCTGTGTAGTCCATATAATTTGGTATGATTGACAGATCTTATTTACAGATGGTACAATTATTGTTGATGACTCAAAGGTGTGCCATGACCTTAACCCATTGTCATATCACCAAGATCAAGGTCACAAGCAGTAACACTTGGATTGTTGTTTTGTGTTTAGCTTTCCCTAAAAGCAGTGACCCTGGGTGGAGTTATCTAGGCTGAGTGGCGTCTTGTTATCATTTGTGGGTTTTTGGTAATTAAAATACTTAAAAGTGTCAGGTAATACTAAATTTAATTATCCTACTTTGAGTGAAACAAGGTGCTATTTGCACATAGAATAAACGGATAGGGTTTATTTGTGTGTGTTTGAGCCCGTGGATTCTGGGACGAATTCAGGAATTATGGTTACTGGAGCGGGTAAAAGTAGAAGAGTACAGTTACATGGCATCAGGTGCTTGGCGTTCTCCGAGCCCGACACAGAAAAGTAGCATGGTACATATAGAATAAACGTATTGTGTTTTCAAGTAAAAAAAAATTATTCTACGAGTAGGATTAAGAATGAAACTGACGAGCCTCTGGCGAGTCGGTTTCATTCTTAATTCTACGAGTAGAATAATATTTTTACTTGAAAACACCATACGTTTTACGTTTATTTTGTTTATCCCATAAATCTTCTACAGGGCAGTCGCGGCAAAATCGTGCTATAATTCGCCACAAAACACCGCGAGAAGTGAGGAGCACATTGGTCTAATTCGATCAACCAGCAAAATTGGCAAAAATAAATAAGGCGCAGTAATACATTTCTGTCTAAAAATAAATCCCCTACAAACTTGAGCTAAACTTGCAAAAATACTTTATTTATGAGCAGTGGGTGGTGTTTTCTACTGGCATTGTACAATACTTTTAACAAGATTTAAAGAAATGAACAATCGAACTATTAATTATGCTAGACAAATGTGGTAGAGGCCAGAGGTCAACAAGTCTGTCGCTACTAGGGGAATAAATTCTTTCAGTGTTAAACCAATGGGGAAAATTTGTCACCCTACTAGGCGAATAAAGCAAATATTTATCAAGGCCTTTATTGTTTAAATAAACGGTCATTTATGGGATAAAATATTTTAGCATTGCACTTAAGGGGCGATACATTGTTAAATTCATTTGGCTCCGAACAAAAATTCAAGTTGACACCCCAGGATATGGGGTAACATAAGTCCAAAAATGCGACTCGGAAAATTGGCTTGGGGTCACGTACGGTTGGTCCCTTCTACAGCTTTTAAAGTCAAATAGATTGAACATTTGTGGCTCCATATGTAACTAATTCCCCAACAATGTTTCCCTCTGGTCCGGGGGAATTTGTTAAATATGGAGACACAAATGTTCACTCTTTTTGACACTAAAAGCTGGAGAAGGGACCTCTCAGCTTGCAGCCTGCACCTCTACCTACTGAGCCACCGGGCTCCATGTTTCCAATAGAAATGGGTCAACATAAAGAGAGTAATCGCTTGACTGGACTGGTTATGTGAAATAATTCATGAGAGGTAGGGGATGTTGTACAAACACGAGAGCGCGAATGCGCACGAGTGTTTTTCAATATAATCCCTCGCCTCGAATGAATTATTTCACGTAACCAGTCCAGTCAAGCGATTACTCTGTTTATTACTTTTCATTATTAACGATAATTATATTATTTAACCCTTTCCTAACGTAACGGCCAGCGCTATTCTCAAAAAATGCCAATTAATTTTGATTAATTTTTCATTTTTTGTTTCTAAAACATAGGTTATGACCCCTCATTGGAACGAGCTCGTCGAGCTCGTTCCAATGAGGGGTCATAACCTATGTTTTTGAGTATCGTCTGCTTTTCATATTCGGTAAAGGGTTAAAAAACAATGAAGTCCCCATTACACCCACGGCAAATCGTCTTCGTTTGCGCGCACGGATACATGACCCAATTGTTGATTGCATAATTTACTTGTGAAGTTATCGCTTATAAGCAAACCCGGAAATCCCAGTAAATCACACTTTGGAAATTATTAAAACAAAAACATCAGATCATCGTCTGATATTACATTGACTCTCTTTGAGCCAGCTATTCTCGAAATATGTATTAAATGCTAGCACATTATAAAATTAGCCTCCTTGTTGTCTAATCTGCCAATACAGGGGCCAATACTATAGAACTTTTGCAATTGTATTTTCTAGAACTGTATTTTCTAGATATGACTTTAAATGGGTTGAAATAAATCACTAGCAATTTCAAGGATGTGACAATTTGCCAGTCGGCAAATTCCCATATCTTTGAAAATCCTAATGATTCATTTTAGTCAGTTATTTTAATAGGTAGAAAATACAATTAATACAATTCTAGAAAATACAATTGTAAAAGTTGTATAGTATTGGTTCCTTGTCAGGGAACGTTCAATTCAGGGACAGTAAAGCTGGACTCTGTTCCCACCAAAATGTAAACATATTAGGAAATTTTGATCGCCCTAATAAACAACAGCTAAATTACGAAGATATAAACCAAATATATAGAAAACTTTTACCCACAAAACTCAACATGTTATTTGCACTTTAATGTCGGGAGGGGTTTTTCTGGTATTTTTCGATCTGAATGAGTTCAAAGGTTAAAAATCCCAAATGCACCAATGTCTAGAGAGCGACATTGATCGAATTTGGAATACATGGTTAAAAGTACACAAGAAACGGTCATAAAATACTTCACGCCCCAACTGGTTTTTTTTGTAATCTTAACAAACACTAAAATCCAAAAATGTAATTATTTTTGGCCCAAATTCTCGTCAACATATTTTATCTGATTATAAAGACGAATTTTGTAAAAAAAAACAAAACCGTTATTGGATAGGCCTGAAAATGCTTAAATATCTCAATTTGCCCAAGGGCTACAGATTGACATTAATCTGATTCGGAAGCAGCGCAAAACGTTAGTTTATGAACGCCAAGAAAATGCTTTGCACACCTTGTTGCGAGGTATCCTTCCTTTGGTGTCCTACCACTTGAGAGATTTCCCTGTAACATATACATCATAAACAGTCTGCTCCAGTCTATACACGGCTATCAGTCAGAGTTTTCTCCCTTATATTTATTCATATATCGGCATGATGGCGGATTATAATAGTTACACGTCAAGCAGGTAAGAGTTCCATCATTTATTATTCATGCCCTTCAAAATCATTATGTAAAAGAAGTTGTCCCTTCAGTGCAACAAGGCGCTATCTGCAATGCTGTTGCATTGCAGATGGCGCCTTGTTGCACTCCAAGGGGCGATGTAATTGACTCTCGTCATTACATCTGACAACTACGTGGCATTCTACCTTTTCCGGCAATTTTAAATGGGGTGTGGTATGACTTACCTATCTCAAACACGAGTTTCAATTCATCCTTAGACTTGTCATATTTCCTGTTGAATGTTACACTGATGTTGAATGGTTGACCACGTCGTACAATAAGTTTTGGCGTCTTACTCGTGGATAATACCGCGTCGTAATCATACGTACGATGAGGGATGGTATTTCTTCCAATCAAAAAGTCAACACTCTCAACTTGTAAAATGGCTTCTTTCTTTGGAGCTGAAAGGGAAGATTTGCCGACTAATTAGTAATTTGAATAAACAATTTAATAATTTGTTAATTCAAATTATTAATTACACATTACCTAACGCTTCCACGGTGCCGTAGGAATATGATTAGTTTTACTTAAACCACAATCTGTCCCTTCATGGTGTTATGTCATGCAAGACTATCTATAGAATGGGGGATAAAACTGTTTTGTATTTGGGTGGAAAATATAAAATATAAAATAATATAATAGCCTAATCCCGCCACCTTGATGTGCTGCAGAATTAACTCAGAACAGGTCATATTTAGTCTCTTACACGGAAGGTTTCTTTTAACACGTTCTGGTTCTGGTTCAATCACACCTCTGACTTAAGAGTGTGAACATCTCACCAACGACTATGTCAACACTGGAATTACCAGAAAGAGTAAGGAGAACTATCTCAGATCTGGGCGTTTCTTGTCAATCTCCCGGACTATCCAGGAGACTGGCAGGAGCGTTCACCTGACCTTGGAATTTACCACTGAAGAGAGCAACACACCACCCTCCTCAGGGAGAGGTAGCACCTTTCGTGAGAGGAACTCCTCTCACACTGGTCCTCACCTGGGGGGGGGGAGGGGGAGTCAGGAGGCCCCGAAAAGAAAGAGAAGAACAAGAAGAGCAGGAAAAAAGCCTTTTGACCAAGAGCAGGGACGCCCGACGCTTGGAGGCCTTCCTGAAAAAGACGGAGAGGAGTGAGAGGGTGGAGGCTTAGGAGGCAGCCGCCAGTTCCCCTCCCAGTCCCACAGGCACACCCAACCAACTACCAGCTCCCCAGCCGATACAGTTGGATGAGCAACGTCCTGCGGAGATTGAGGAGGAACCGGAGGTTGTTTTTTTTTGCCACCTCCAACCCCTCACGCCCCTCTTCCTTCGCTTCCGGACAGCCCGAGCAAGGGACGTACAGAGAACCAACTACCACAGACCTCAGACTCACAAAGCATAAAAACCTACTGGATAAAAGTAATCAAGTCCTGGCCGACTCACAAGAAGTTATGAAACAATCCAATGAAATCTCCAGATGGGCTTCAGAACTAATAACAAAAAGAAACAACTGCACACTATTCAATAGCAATGGACTCAACATCCACATCACCATCACAGCCACCTCCTAAAAAGAAGAGCCGCGAGAAGCATTGACGTGGATAAGCTGCTTCCTTCCTTCTCTTTCCTTCCTTTACCACGCTGAGACATGACACAATACTTATACATTCACTGAGGGTCGAAAGGGGCTTGCCCCCACATCGTTCCTGCACGCCTGCGGCGCGTGAAACCGTTCTTCTTCTTTTTCTTTTAATTGGTGTTCACTACACTTTCGACAGAAATCCTTTGTGTCAGATAGTTTTGAGTTGGGAAGTAGAGTACCTTGAGAAAACCCACGAGCAGTGGCGAGCAACTGTCAGACTCCACAACGTAATGACTTCGCACAGGCAGGATTATCATTGGTTGAAGACAAATGCACTATCGGCTTGCAGTACGCCTCAGTACACAGCGCCAACCCCCCCCCCCCCCTCCACCCCCCACGACAACACGGAAGTAACCATTTGACAAGCGTAACGGACGCCCAACCAGCGTTACTCATAAAAATCACCATTGCTTTTTCTCTTCCAAATGTCGCTAGAAAATCATCGCTTCTAACCTCTCACTGGAACGTGCTCGTTCCAAAGAAGGTCAGAAACTATATTTTATATTTTGGAGACAAAGAAAATAAAAATTGTTAATTATTCAAGAATTGTTTTACCAGCGTCATCTTCTAGTCGTGCTGGCTAAACGGTTAACTGTTTGATTAGTTCCATGGTGATCGTCAAACTTCTCACTCAAAATTGTAAGTTTGCCGTGTGGAATGACGCCCCAAAAGCTGACTGAAGAGATCTCAGATTTCTTTTCAAACGAGGTAAAATAAAAAACATGGAATGCAGCTAATACCCTTTCCGGGGTTCATGAAGGCGAGGGCTGAGAAATTTCAAGGTTATTCAAGGCCTTTTCTTGACATTTTCCAAGTGCCCACAATAACTAAATTCAAGAATTTACGAAACCCTCACCGTCACTTGTCCAAACTACTTCGTTCCTTTGAATGAAAGAGGGATGCGGGTTAACTGGTGAAGCATACTAGTTAGCTCATTTTTCAGGGTTTAACCCATTACCCAACTTAACGGCCAAAACCGGTCAGCGCTATTCTCAAAATTCGCCAAATAATTTTCATTAAATTTTAATTTTTTGTCTCAAAACATAGGTTAGGACCCCTCTTTGGAACGAGCTCGTCGAGCTCGTTCCAAAGAAGGTTATAACCTATGTTTTTGAAACAAAAAATGAAAAAAAAAATATTTATTCAAGAATTTTGTTTACAAGTGTCGTCTGCTTTTAGAGCTAGGTAAAGGGCTAAAAGATTTAAAGAGCCCTAAGTCAAATTCTACAGCATTCCTTGAATCCCCAGCGCCTTAGAACCCTGGTGTTTTCCTTATACCATTAAAAGATATTGTATTATCACTGCTAACCAACAAAAAAATAAACATAATATACAGATTTTACTTTCATGAACAAATTGTGTCGGTAAATAGGGCGTGATCCTTAACAAAATGTGAGTAGTATACTTTGGACTGTATCTCACATATCAGCTTCGGGTAGTTTTTTTCATTTAGTCTTCATTGTGCGCTATTTAATTTAACTTGGTCTGTGTAATAATGTCACGAGCACCCTGTCGCCAATTGATCGAGAGCTGAAAGACACCGCTTTTACGATCAACGTATTGTGTAATCGAGAGCGGTCTCGGAGGATGGGGGCGCTGCTGCCCCACTCCACCCCACCCCACCCCACCCCCACCCCTCCCTCCTTCACCAATTATTTTGTAACTCAGCTTTTCCCGTAAGTATGGAGACGCGGTATTGTCCGCGATAACGCATAAACATCTACTACCGAAGGTAATGTATTCCCATGTTATCTCGGATAATTCCGTACCTCATGCACACAGTTAACAGCTCATGTTCGGGTCTCGTGTGAGTCGTTATAAATTGACTTCCCTTTTTCAGAATTTGAATGATAGTCTATGCAAAATTGCGAGAATATTTTAACTGTAAAACATTGCGAGCAAAAAACGCCGGTGGGCCCTTCATACATTCCATTTTTCCAAAATTTCCCTCGTGGAGGTCCAAACCCCGCCAACAAGATTGGAGTAATTGCTTTCGTTCTCGCCCCCAAATTGCCATAACGTGCGTTGGATGATCCCGACCCCTGACTGAAAAGTAATGCGTACCCCTCCATCCCAAAATCCTACCCCCACCCTCACCCCCACTAATAATGATGCTTAATCGTGTAATTACTGGTATATTTAGGTGTACAGCTGATAGGTTAATAGTATATTGTAGAGAATTCTGGTTTAACTATTGGTTAATTATTATATGTTCCAATGAGACGAAAATCCTCCTCCTCTGATTGGACGAGAGCTCGTTTAGTATATTCTATGTTAACGGCTCAAATGGCAAATGTTACTGTCTGACGTCACAACGAAAAATATTTGTAATGACGTCGTCCGTTTCGAAACTGCTTCATCAACGGAGTGACTAGCAAGCCACTTCATTTTTCTGGATGTTTCATGTGTGCAGCAGACGGTGTTCCGTGTGAAGTGTTGCTTAAATTACAGACAGATTTACGATTTGAACTGAGATGGAATGAGTTTATCTGGTTTATTGATTATTTATCCAGTGCCCTCTTGGATACGCGAGAGGTTTATTTACTAAACCTGTGATCGTTAAAAGTTGCCTTGAACAAGGCAACTTTTAACGATCACAAGTTTAGTAAATAAGTCTCTCGTGTTTCACGACGTAGGTTTTGGGCTGTGGGTAGTGTCTATTGGAAAATATACGTTATTGTGATGCACTGACGGTAACATGGTCTGAGGTTTGCGGCTCGGTTGAACATAAGCTCCGAGCCGCAAACCTCAGACCATGTTACCGTCAATTCATCACAATAACTTATAATGTTATCTCACAACAAGAACATATATTCCTCGATATAAGTAAAAACGTATTGACAAAATACAATCCTGCATTGAGGATAGCAACCGCCCTTGCGATCATTCGATTCAGAATGAGAGCGGTTTTTACCTAAACTCATCGAAAACATGTGTTGAGGCTACTATTTTGATCACAGTAACTAAATTATAAATAAATCACCAACTCAACGAAATAAATTAGAATATATATTTTTTTCACCATGATGATATTTTGTATATTTGCCTAACATGCGTTAAACCTGAAAAATAAAACAAAGAAACGCACTGCTGAAACACTAATATAAACTTTGGCGGGTTCAGTACAAGAGGAACAATGAATGGGGATTAGGCAATACACGGCCCAAGAACGTAATACCATGACGTCATGATATTCATGTATAGAAAATCAAATCATAGATAAATTGGTTATTATCTTAGTCGTGGACTCGTCCTAGGTCACTTTTTGCCATGGTGATATTTTTATAGAGACCAACCAAGTGTTATACTTGGAAAATAAAACAATGAAGCCCACAGCTGAAACACTACACTAAATTTCGGCAGTTATTGTACAAATAGAACGATGAATGGGGATTACGTCATGCATAGCTCAAGAACGTAATATTTTGACGTCATAATCTTCATCATAAAAAATCAATCCATAGTTGCTGAATCATTGTTAAAATATATGCGAACAAGTCAAGAGCGAGATAAATTTTGAAAGATAAATTGGTATATTGATGATTACCGCCATGAGGGTTTCTGAGATGTTGTATTGGAGTCTCGATTTCGCCGCTGGGCCATATATCGACTCGTCCTAACGGACTCGTCGATATATGCCCAGAGACTAGGCCTCGACTTCAGTACACCATCTTGGAAAGCCACATGTCGGTAATAACCAATATACATCGGTAGGTTACTTACGTGCGACTGGTTTTTCTGTGGCATTTCCGTCTGAAATGAGAAGAAAACTATGGTTTACTCAGTTCGTAAATTACTTCGTCAACAAAAGTATCACGCAGACAATCGATTTCATAATCATATACTCACCTCCTAAACTTTTTCTCATTGTACAACCTTGGGAACGATTAAGCGTTTTTACCAATCAAGTTTTCCAAAAAAGTTTGAAGTTTCGATTGTGACCGCGTGTCAGTTATATCTGTAAAATCTAAGCCCAGTGTTCCGAAGGCTGATTACGCATGTAATGACTGTCTGCCTGTCTATCTGGTCTACCTCTCTCTCTCTCTCTCTCTCTCTCTCTCTCTCTCTCTCTCTCTCTCTCTCTCTCTCTCTCTCTCCCTGTCTGTGTCTCCCCCTGTCTATATCTCTCCCTGTCTCTGTCTCTATTACTCTGTCCCTGTCTCTATCTCTCTGTCTATCTGTCTCTGTTTCTCTGTCTCTGTCTCTCTGTCTGTCTGCCTGTTTCTGTCTGTCTGCCTCTCTCTCTCTCTCTCTCTCTCTCTCTCTCTCTCTCTCTCTCTCTCTCTCTCTCTCCCTATCTCCATTCCTCTGTCTCTCTATCTCTATGTCTCTCCATGTGTCTGTCTGTCTGTCTGTCTGTCTGTCTGTCTGTCTGTCTGTCTGTCTGTCTGTCTGTCTGTCCTATCTGTCTGTCTGCATATCTCTCTCTCTCTCTCTCTCTCTCTCTCTCTCTCTCTCTCTCTCTCTCTCTCTCTCTCTCTCTCTCTCTAAATCAACCATCTGTCACGTAGCACAGAACAACCGGTATGTGTCGGTATCCAGACAAAATCTCCTCGAACAAAGGCGGTCATAATTTCCTTCAAATTGAACCTATAAGGATTAACGATCATATATTCTGCATTAATGTCCAATGATATATAATTTAATTTTCTTTTATAATATTTGATATTTCATTAAACGTTTATTTTATAAAAAAAATCTTCTGAATTTAGAACATTTTCATTGTTTGCCCCCAAAACATAACGAATGCATCACAGATAATTCGCAATTAAGAACATCTGTCATTAAGAGAGTGGTGGCCGAGTGGATGAATGCGCTGGTCTCTCATGCCAGAGTTCCCGAGATCTATCCCCGGCCTAGGGAAAGTTCTCGAGGTGTCCGAACACTCTCTGTCAGCATCAATTGTGGGACTGATGTTGTCACAGCGTACCGTCCTATCGGGTGGGGACGTAAAATGGCTGCCCTCTGTGTGGAGAGAGACACACTCCGTGCAAGCTAAAGATCCCTTCCTAGTATTCGAGAAGAGCAAGGCCACGGAGTTGTCACTACGGAGATCATCCCACACACCAAAGCCATTGGGGCAAGGAGAGGCGTTAATATAAGTGAAGAAAATTGTCAGTCATGACTAAAAATTAAATTTTATGTCCCAGAGTTCAACGAGCTCGTTCCAATGAGGGGACATAAGCTACGTTTTTGAGACAAAAATAAAAAAAATAAATTTTTAATGGTGATTATAGTGAATAGCGCTTTTAGGTTTTGCCGCTATGTTTAGGAAGGGGTTAACACTTTACCCAACGCACGCGATATCAAAATTTATTATTTTCAAACCATAGCACGTGTCCCTCTCCCTCACTGGAACGAGCCCGACGGGCTCGTTCCAATGGCATAAGGGTCAAATATATGTGTTTGTTGAAAGTTTTTGAAAAAAAAAATTCAGCTGCTCATTTAGTACATAATACGGGCGGATAATCCCGTTTTGTATGGTAAAGGATTAATGTCCTAAATTGTATTTCTTTGATTAAATCTTTACCAACAATCGACAGGAAATGACACGTGTAACAAGATTTCTTAAATGGCCAAAAACGTTTCATTTCAGCCTCGAAAACATAGCTTATGCCACTTCAATGGGTCAAGCTAGAGGAGCCTGTTCCAATGAATGGTCAAAAGCTGTGATTTTCAGGCAAATTATTTATTTATTAGTGTTTAAGGTCACATATTCCTTCGCAATGGCTGATCATGACCACGACAGTTTTACGAGTAGGGGGCGCCGGAGAGACCCACCGAGCAACGGCGAGCAACTGTCAGCTCCCCAGCATACCAACTCCACACAAGCAGGGTTAGCATTGGTTGAAGACAGGTGCACCATCGACGTGCAGTACGCCTTAGTACACAGCGCCACCATGCCCCACGTGGGCAGTGGGGGTAAAGTGTCTCGCCCACGGACACAACGCGGTTGCCGCAGGTGGGATTCGAACCGAGGGCCTCTTGGCTTGCAACCTGCACCTCTTCCTACTGAGCCACTGCGCCCCCTTTCGGGCAAATAGAAGGAAACTGAATGTCACTTTTTTGATTTTTGGGGGGAACAGCGCCAATCGCATAATAATGTACAGTTTGGTAGATGGTTAAAATGTGGCAATGCTTTCATGACATTTATCTTACAATCAACATGTATTTTGTCTGTATTAACTCCGCAACTGTCGTGTATCCGACCCCCCTGATACATATATTTGCGTGAGTTCCTTTTTTTTTGGTTCATCCGTACGAATAAATAGTTCGTTATAGATTCGTCTACATTCTTGACTTATCCCCAATATATTGTACGATAAAATGATTATTACCATTATGTGGATGTACAAAATATGTATCGCTCCGGGTTCTAAGGATAGATCACGACTCGTCTTCGACTCGTCGTAATCTGCCTTTAGAACCCAGAGTTCGACTCGGATACATATTTTGTACGTCCACATAATGGTAATAATCTCTATTTATTCTGTCAACACTGAAAGCCATCAACTAGTAGAGTCTATATTCGTGACTCGGGGGAAGATTATTAATATTTTCAACGTGCAGCCTTGGAGATTGATCTGCAACAAAAATTCACTGAGCAACTTTCCACTTCATGATTTCAAGTCGTATGACGATCTTGGGCCTGAAAAGTGGTGTTACGGGCTCAAAGGGCCAAGTGTAAAATTGATTCCCCGTCAGCTATATTACTTTTGGGAGTTGGAGTGGGAGTACTATACCTCTTCACGAAAGGTCTTCACATAAGACTAGAGTATCAGTACCTTATTTATACCAGTACCTTATTTATTTATTTATTTATTTATTTATTTATTTATTTATTTATTTATTTATTTATTTATTTATTTATTTATTTAGTCATTTAGATATTTAGTTATTGGGGTTTTGGAGTTGGGTGGGGGTACTATACCTCTTCACGAAAGGTCTTCACATAAGACTAGAGTATCAGTACCTTATCAATATTATTTATTTAGTTAGTTATTTAGTTATTGGAGTTTAACGACACTTTCGACAGCAAGGGTCACCTCGTGTCGAACAGTTTTACGGGTGGAGGAAGCCGGAGTACCCGGAGAGAACCAACGTGCAACGGCGAGCAACTGTCAGGTTCCCCAACATATTAACTCCACACAGTCCCGTCTCGAGATGAATTATTTACCGTAACGCTCAAAACAAATTGATTACTCTGTTTATTACATGACATTTGGAATAAAGAGGTCTTTTACTATAATAATTCAACCCAAACTATTGTCAGATATAATCCAATTTAGTGTAAACACGGAAACATTTCTAAAATTAGCAGGAAGGCAATACGAAATAGTCCTGTCTCGAGGCGAATTATATACCGCAACTTGCCGTAAGAATGGGTCACTCTCTTTAGTAAATGACATTTTAGACCAAAATGTCTTTCATTAAAAATAATTCAACACAAAATATTCGCAAATGCAACTCTGAAATACTTCAGAAATTAGCGCGTATGAATACATCACTTTCTGTGTCAAATATTCGATTGGAAATGGCCCAGTTTTATTTTTGTGACTTTCGTTCGATATTTTACTATTTTATGTGGCGTTCCAGTCGCATTTGGGGAATGGCATTCAGCCATAAGATAAAACATTTCTATTTGGATTTTGTCAACTGTGCTAACGAACCTGTTCACAGAGGAAAGAAAGGATTTTTAAAAATATTCAGAAGGAAAATTCATTTTAATTAACTGATGTGGAACTGGAAAACAAAACATCAACAAATCCACGTGTTTGGCAAATACACGACTTGCATCCAGTCGTCCTCTGAACGAACCGTCCTCCGCAATTTCACTCAAACCGTGCGCTCGCTACATTTTAATCCGAACCGTCTCCTAATAGACCCAAATCATTCTCCAGTGGAAAGACATGACTTTTGAATGCAGTACGTGTCGATTGTAACAATACCATTATCAATAAATCACTCATAGAGTGGTTATTCAGTAATTCCCACCAAGAGAATACTTGCTAATTTGTTGGAAACCTCAATTTGGCACAAAGTTTCAGCCATTGGTCTCCAGGGTTGAAACTAGAGGTCCATTGGCTGAAACATTGCTTCCGGCAAGTTCCGCGTTTTGTACATAATTTAAAAGTGGTTCTTTTTAGGTGATACCTCCACTCCACAGGTGATTTGGTGACATTCCACTCTTCACTTACTTACATTATAAAGGAACGTTTTCTAGAAATTTATCAAATCATTGCAACAGGTTGAATAAACTTTGCATTTGTTTATTTGTGGAAATGTTTTTTGACCAAAACATTTAGTACACATCATGACATGTGTGACGGTCTGTTATTGTTTTTGAATAGCAGTTGCTTGATTTACATGTAATCATTATTGTGAAAACATTTATAAGTTGGGTGCAGTTAATCAATGGCAGTGTAGTACCCTACTATGATTAACTGCTCCCAACTTATAAATGTTTTCACAATCATAATTTGAGGCCTTCTCGTCTGAGGATCTTGGCAAATCAGCTGCAGGCAAAAGTTTTATTATTATTATATGATGTTCTATATATTTTGTTGTCATTTATTTAGCAACAATAAATGCAAAATATTTTTTTATATATATATACAGATACTGTCTGCAAGAGAAACTCTTCTGTCTGCTTACGTTTAGCTGGGAATCATTCAAGATATGAATTAATTCCCATTATAAATTATCTCTTGCACACAGTACATGTATGTGTATATATATATTTTTTTTAATTTATTTTGCATTTATTGTTGCTAAATAAATGACAAAAAATACACTAGTATAGAACATTATTTCCAAAGTATTGAATCGTCCAATGTAGATGCCGAATTTGTGCTTAGTGTCTGTTATTCTAATTATTGCCAATTATTGGGAGACTAAAATAGTAGTGATTTCCTAATCTTTTACCCAACAAGGAGAGCAGATGACACTTCAAAACAAATTTCACTAATAACTAATAAAAATTGTTTTTGTCTTCAAAACATAGCTTATGGCCTCCCATTGGAATGAGCTCAGTGAGCTCATTCCAATGGGGGGTCATAAGCTATGTTTTCGAGACAAAGAATGAAAACATAAAAAAATCTGAATGGCGTTTTTTGTGAAGACCACTGGCCGGTTTTTGGTCGTTATATTGGGTAAAGGGTAAAGTAATAGCAAATTGTATGCTTGTTCACAAATATTATTTTTTCACCACAAACATGTACATGCAGGAGTAATTTTCAAGACCTGATGAAAGAATTATATTTTGTGCACAGCATAACAACCCCTCTCTCCACCACTAGCCCCCACCAAATTGAAATAAATTACAGATTGTGCGCTTGTTCAAAAATATTGCTGGAGGACTGTTTGGCCAGATGACGGTTTGGGTGTATTCAATATCCAATGGAGAATTTCACGATTCACGGATCAACTTTACATTTCGATGTCAAAATCATCACTGTCAGAATCATTAATAGGTAAGATTCGTCGCCGCTTTATAGCATTACTATTGTTTGTATCATGTTTGAAATCATTCCCATAAAAATTAAACGTGCATCCCGTCATAGTACAATTTCCGCTGAAAATAGAGTCCATCTGATTCTGCATGTTTGATTTGCCTACATTTGTTGTAACATGAGACTGACTTTGTGCTAAGTCCATGGCCTTCTGATATTGATTATTATCACCAGTGTTAGTAATTACCGATAGTGGAACGAGAGGCAATGGCTTTGAAACACAAGGAACTGCGCAATCATTTGACGGCCTTGAATTACATGACATCAGTGCGTTAGAGATAACTCTCTGTTGTTTTTCATTTAACCGACTTGTACTATAAGCGATTGCCACATTTTTGTGGCCACTTATTTGAATCGTGCTGTTTGCTGGTAATCCCGTGTCATTACATTTTTGCATCAGGTGTTTACGTATGCTATGGTTGGTGATCTTTTGTGCACTGTCAATGTTGTCACAGTTCAATCGCATATTCTTCACTAACATGTAGATGTGATTTACACCCATTGGAGAATTTTTGAACCATAAGGCATTTGGCTCACCATCTCGCATGTGATTGATCGCTAAAAAGAATGGTGCAAGGTCACGATCCATAGACTTCGGCCTGTGTTCCCGATAGATTTCATATGCCATTACAGGACACCGTTCGGGATTCTTCTTATTGTTCCACGCTCGCGGTTTGAATTTTCGAATGTCAGATGGATTTGTACCCGTTCTTGTTTTTGTCTGTCTCTCACGTTTATGCTCCAAATATTTATCACCATCCTCATCTACCGACAAAACTATATCATCCCCATTTCAGGTTCCATTGATCCCTCCCACCCCGCATGCCGAGAACAAGTGAGAATGTCAAGTGCAATAAATTTATAATTTGTTTCCCAGATTGTGTACCAAGCAGTTCACATTTAAAAAGATTCTCAATGTCCTCATCAGTTAATTCCTCACTTTCATTTGGTTTATTTCCATGACCACTTGATTTCAACTGCTTCATTTTAGCAACCGCAGCCTTGTTTGAGTGTGGGAACAGCGGGTTTCGGTTCATTGTATGAGCGTATCCACAAAATTGAAGGTGCCTCTCCACACTAGACATGAAACCCCGAATAGTTGAAAGCTCATAATTACTACCATCAGCTGTCTTAACAACCATCAAGCAATTCCCAAAGTGCAGATCCAAGTCACTTAGTGGTATGAGTTCAGGAAGAAGGGTAATATTTTGTTCTTCCAAATAAAGTCTAAATAACCTCATATCAATGTCCGTTTTGCGTTTAGTATTGACATTCTCTTGATTTAGAATTGAATTGTTTGTTGTGACCTGATCAACAGTATACCAAAACGATTTTTGTTAACAGCCGTGCCATTGTCTGCACTATGAAAGTTATTTTCGGTTTGACCTGTCAAACTACGGTCGTTCTGATGATTGTCATTTATCGTGGATTCTTCAAAAATCAGTTGCTGTTGTTCAGTGACTTTCGCTGGAGAAGTAGTTCTTTTGATAGCGGTATCGTCAGTTAGCAAGCCGTCAAATTCTGTGATCAGAAAAAAATGTGTTAAGTCGTCAATTTCAGACCGTTTTGCCATTTTTGCGAAGAGCAGATGACACGGTCAGTTCGAAACAGGCGCCAGCGATAAACAAAAACAAAAATAGTTCCGGTGGGGGCGTGGCTTATATACGTCAGTCGTTCCAAATTTACTATTGAAGTGACATAATTCACTCGTGACATTACCACTTTTTAATCAACATTAAATTCAATGCAAAACGAACTGAGGAATGTAATAAGAATATTTATTACTTTCCAGGGTGTGATTTACTGGGATTTCCAGGTTTGATTATAAACGATAACTTCACAAGTGAATTATGCAATCAACAATTGCGTCATGTATCCGTGCGCGCAAACGAAGACGCTTTACCGTGGATGTAATGGGGATTTCATTGTCTTTTTTTGTTTTTTTAACCTTTTACCTAATATGAAAAGCAGACGACACTTGCAAAAAAATCGACAAGCTCGTTCTAATGAGGGGTCATAACCTATGTTTTAGAGACAAAAAATGAATAAATAATGAAAATTAATTGGCGATTTTTTCAGAATAGCCTGGCCGTTACGTTAGGTAAAGGGTTAAATAATATAATTATCGTTAATAATGAAAAGTAATAAACAGAGTAATCGCTTGACTGGACTGGTTACGTGAAATAATTCATTCGAGGCGAGGGATTATATTGTAAAACACACGTGCGCATTCGCGCACGCGTGTTTGTACAACGTCTATTTATTTATTTATTTTTTTTTTAAATTTATTTATTTATTTATTTATTTATTTATTTATTTATTATTTATTTATTTATTTATTTATTTGTGTTTAAGGACATTTCAGCATGTTTGGCTACATCTTTGCCGTAACAGAGCTATTTATTTATTGAGTTAAGGTGACACCCTGGCGATCAACAGTTTTGTTGTTAAGTACTTGAAGTCACATTCAATTATGTTTATTTTACAAGGTTATGAACATCACCCTATACAGTATGTGGAGAGTGTATTATCACTAAATCACCCACTGAGTGGAGATTCCACCCGAGCAATAATTGCAGATTTGTTGCAAAGCATAACCATCACCAGCAAAGTTTCAGCCAATGGACCTCTGGGTTAAACCCGGAGGTCCATTGGCTGAAACATTGCTTGTGTTTTTTGTTGATATGTACAAAATTTGAAAGTTATAGCTTGGGTGATAACTCCTCTCCGCGGGCGATTTAGTTACAATCCACTCTCCACGTACTGTAGGTTTACAGAAGTTGACATTAAAGTTCAATAAAGACCAACAGGGCTACTACATCTGAATGAATAAGGTGAGAGAAGTGTAAAAGATACTTAAGAGGTGAGTAACTAACTCCCCCTGGATGACTGGGGTGGGGGAAGTTATTGGGGGAGGGCAGCTGAACCTAGGTCATTTTCGACTTTTTATGAATCAGGAGCCAAGAATAATAACATTTGATGAACAGGATTATTGGCAAAGTCATCAACCATCGCACCAGAGGTGCGATTCGTAAGGCTTTATGCGTGCTCATTTTAACACTCTTGGTTACTGGGTGGGGCATGAGGTAGAAGTGCAGATGAAATCGATCGCCTCAGATTCTGAGCACTGCTTGAGTTTCATCTATTACATAGTGTTCTTGTTTTAGATGAGTTATTCCAAACGATAAATCATCGAACAAATTGTTTACATTCTCAGTCTCACCATTATTTCAGACTGTTCTCATTAAAGGGATCGCGACGGCTTATTGGTTGGAGCAACGGACTTCGGATCGAGGGTTCAATCTTAATCCACGTCATCTGCGTCGCGTCCTTGAGCAAGACATCTTATCCCGATTACTTATGGGGGAGCACGGTAGCGCGGTGAGTACATGGCCGCGCTGTTCGTACACGGTGGTGCTGTGGTTGAACGGTAGTGCCGTCGGAGCAAAGGGGCGCTATCGTTGCAAGGTGGCGCCGCGAAGGCACGACAGCCCAGTCGGAACAGGGGGAACTGTGGGAGTTCGGGGGCACTGTGAAAGCATGTGGCACTGTAGGGCAAGGTGGCGCTGTGGGAGTTCAGTGGTAACGTGAGAGCAAGGTGGCGCTGTTGGAGCATGGTGGCGCTGTGGAATCATGGTGGCGCTTTTGGAGCATGGTGGCACCGTGTGAGTATGGTGGCACTGTGGTAGCATGGTTATGCTGTCTGAGCACCTTGGCACTGTTGGAGCATTGTGATACTGCTGGAGTATGGTGGCACTGTGGTGCATGGTGGTGCCGTGGGAGCACCTTGGCACTGTTGGAGCATTGTGATACTGCTGGAGTATGGTGGCACTGTGGTAGCATGGTTATGCTGTCTGAGCACCTTGGCACTGTTGGAGCATTGTGATACTGTGGGAATATGGTGGCACTGTGGTAGCATGGTGGTGCTGTGGGAGCACCTTGGCACTGTTGGAGCATTGTGATACTGCTGGAGTATGGTGGCACTGTGGTAGCATGGTTATGCTGTCTGAGCACCTTGGCACTGTTGGAGCATTGTGATACTGCTGGAGTATGGTGGCACTGTGGTAGCATGGTTATGCTGTCTGAGCACCTTGGCACTGTTGGAGCATTGTGATACTGTGGGAGTATGGTGGCACTGTGGTAGCATGGTGGTGCTGTGGGAGCACCTTGGCACTGTTGGAGCATTGTGATACTGCTGGAGTATGGTGGCACTGTGGTGCATGGTGGTGTGGTGGGAGCACCTTGGCACTGTTGGAGCATTGTGATACTGTTAGAGTATGGTGGCATTGTGGTAGCATGGTTATGCTGTCTGAGCACCTTGGCACTGTTGGAGCATTCTGTTACTGTGGTAGTATGGTGGCACTGTGGTAGCATGGTTTTGCTGTCTGAGCACCTTGGCACTGTTGGAGCATTGTGATACTGTTGGGGTATGGTGGCACTGTGGTAGCATGGTGGTGCTGTGGGAGCACCTTGGCACTGTTGGAGCATTCTGTTACTGTTGGAGTATGGTGGCACTGTGGTAGCATGGTTATGCTGTCTGAGCACCTTGGCACTGTTGGAGCATTCTGTTACTGTGGTAGTATGGTGGCACTGTGGTAGCATGGTGGTGTGGTGAGAGCACCTTGGCACTGTTGGAGCATTGTAATACTATTTGAGTATGGTGGCATTGTGGTAGCATGGAGGTGCTGTGGGAGCACCTTGGCACTGTTGGAGCATTCTGTTACTGTGGTAGTATGGTGGCATTGTGGTAGCATGGTGCTGCTGTGGGAGCACCTTGGCACTGTTGGAGCATTGTAATACTGTTGGAGTATGGTGGCATTGTGGTGCATGGTGGTGCTGTGGGAGCACCTTGACACTGTTGGGGCATTGTAATACTGTTGGAGTATGGTGGCATTGTGGTAGCATGGTGGTGCTTTGGGAGCATGGTGGCACCGTGTGAGTATGGTGGTGCTGCAGGAGCACAGTGGTGCTATTAGAGCATTGTGACACTGTGGTAGCATGGTGGTGCTTTGGGGGCACCTTGGCACTGTTGGAGCATTGTGATACTGTTGGAGTATGGTGGCACTGTGGTAGCATGGTTATGCTGTGGGAGCGCCTTGGCACTGTTGGAACATTCTGTTACTGTGGTAGTATGGTGGCACTGTGGTAGCATGATGTTGTGGTGGGAGCACCTTGGCACTGTTGGAGCATTGTAATACTGTTGGAGTATGGTGGCATTGTGGTAGCATGGTGGTGCTGTGGGAGCACCTTGGCACTGTTGGAGCAGTGTGGTACTGTTGGAGTATGGTGGCACTGTGGTAGCATGATGCTGTGGTGGGAGCACCTTGGCACTGTTGGAGCATTGTAATACTATTTGAGTATGGTGGCATTGTGGTAGCATGGTGGTGCTGTGGGAGCGCCTTGACACTGTTGGAGCATTGTAATACTGTTGGAGTATGGTGGCATTGTGGTAGCATGGTGGTGCTGTGGGAGCGCCTTGGCACTGTTGGAGCATTGTAATACTGTTGGAGTATGGTGGCACTGTGGTAGCATGGTGGTGCTGTGGGAGCACCTTGGCACTGTTGGAGCAGTGTGGTACTGTTGGAGTATGGTGGCACTGTGGTAGCATGGTGGTGCTGTGGAAGCACCTTGTCACTGTTGGAGCATTGTGATACTGTGGGAGTATGTGGCACTGTGGGAGTATGATGGTACTGTGGGTGCACAGTAGTGCTGTTGGAGTATAGTGGCAGGGTGGGAGCATGGTGGCGCTGTGGGGGCAGGGTGGTGCTGTTGAATCACTGTGGCCCCGTTGGAGCATGGTGGAGCAGTGCGCTTAAGACGTTGGGTATCACAATGGTGTGCTTTATCCCTTGCCATACTGGATAAATAAGTTGGAGCGTCCGAAAGTTACTGGCCGTTGGTATGGGATTCTATTGTTGTACTCTGCCTTCTTCAAACAATAAAACCGTCTGACACCATATGGCCCCGGCTGTTGAAATTGTCATTAAACCTTAAAAACAAACATAAACATTTTTCGCATGAAAACAAAAATTAAATAGACAGAATTTTAAGTCAGATAAAACACTCGACCTTCGATCATATCAAGCAGAATACCCTGGGCCTTTTGTATTATACGCAGCGTAATGTTGGCTAATAATAGAGAATATTTACAGTTGTATCTTTCACAATTGTATTTTCTACACTCTAAAGTCAGTTGGGTTAAAAATTAACCCAAATCAATTGGGTTTATATTCACTCAACCCAGTTGATTTGGGTTGATTTTTAATCCAACTGATTTTAGAGTTTATTAGAAATACGCTAAACGATAAATTTTCGAAATAACTAAGGAAAGGTAGAAATCGTATCCCCCACTGGGAAGATATAGAAATTTTCACTTTTACGGTACTAATCAAAATGGCGGCTTTCAAAGCATCACTTAAAGTTGAATACGGGTGAAATTATCACTGGAAATAATCGATTTGTTCTAAAACACGTATAATGAAAAGTAAATCTAGTGTTTTTGAGTGGGTACCGATCAATTCCAGCAATAATTCAACACGTATTCACCTTGAATTGATGCATGAAACCCGCCAGCTGAATCAGATCGCCAGACGCTACCTGTTCCGAGTATCGATCAAATCACTTCCGCGTATTAATGTGCATCAGCTGTTTACTTACATGCATGAATTCAAGGTCGAAACGAGTAGAATTATCGATAGGAATGATCATATTCTTATAAAAAGCGTATAATAAAAAGAAAATCTCGTGTTTTAGAGTGGAAGAGCGAGCGAAAATAATAATTTGTCTCGGTCACGAGTGAGAAAATTTTCGGTATCCACTCAGAAACGCTAGATATCCTCTATATTTTCCGAGAGCTTTAAGTGAAAAATTCAGTATTCAATTCAAAAAGACCACGTGTTCCAATGTCAAATAGGGGAACAGACCTCCCGAACACATCTCTGTCCTACTGTAAAACATTGGATCACACAGTACCCACGTCCCACCATAAAAATGGAGAGCTGGCCATTAGTTGTCCTTATTTAACAAAATGGACGACGGGAACATGTGTCACCTTAACCCTTTACCCAACGCAGACGATATCAAAATTTACTATTTTAAATATCATTTTTTCAATTTTTTCAAAAAATTTCAACAAAACCATATCATGTGACCCCTCGTTGGAACGAGCTCGACGAGCTCGTTCCAACGATGGGTCACATGATATGGTTTTGTTGAAATTTTTTGAAAAATAATCTTTTTTCAACTGCTGAATTTGCATATTACGCGGGCGGATGCGGCCGATTCGTTAGGTAAAGGGTTAACAGCAAGCACTGAGTATGCGAACTGACACATTATGCACTAACAAGTATCCCCTGTAGTAATCACTTCGCAACATGGAAGCTCACACGGTTTACCACAAACCCATGTGATGCAATTGAATCACGTGACTGTGACCTCAAATGAAATCTCCCAATAAGATCCTCCAAACGGACCTTAAAACAACATCCCATTCTACTTACGTAACGATACGTAAAGGGTTTTAACTGCACGCGTTACTGTTGAAATTAACAAACTAGACTCTCATATTATTTCCTTTAATATCTTTTACAGAACCGACATGCAAAAGTTATTTTTTCTTACACTTTGCATCAAAGGCATGTGCATAATGCATCTGCATAATTTTTTCTCGACGGAATACTTAATTATATTCAACGATAAAACGAGTTTACCTCAATAGATATATCTATCTTCTTATAGACAAACAGTAGCCCTGTCTGTATTCATTAAGTTTGTATTGGTAAACATCCGTGATGTCTCGGATACTTCCTCATTATTTTTATATAATTCTGCACCAAAGACCAGTAATAGACGATAAACACAGTACATGCATATGGAAATCTGGACTGAACAGGGCATCCCCTTTTTGGGTTCGTCAAAATGGTCTTTATTATTGTAGTTGAAATTATTAGTCTGTCGGGAATTGGCCCATGACAACGATGACACTCGAGACAAATCAGGTTTAACCCCTCCCCCACCCCACCCCCCCCCCCCCCCCTCATCTTTGCGACGGCCTGAATATATACATAAATGTTGTGGCGTGGGTGGATTTGATTGGAATGGATCTCCAATTTGAAAAACAAACATTCCCATCGGATAAATACGTGGCCTGTGCAGAGAATAAAGACCATTTTGACGCTCCTGAAAAACAGACTGGTCCTGTTCAGATCGGATTTATTTCCATACACCACGACTGCCACATGAATATTTAATTTATTTACCAAATTTCCAAGGAGTAATTTTTTTCAACTAGAATACCGATTGCCTAATATTCCAACTACATCATCAAGATATGACTTCGACGAAGGTATGCCTTGATGATGTAGCTGATATATGAGTTAGTCGGGACTGTAGCCATGGACGAATAAGGTGTACAGCCCAGGCATGTCAACCGGTACCTGCACCGATACCGCCGGTACCCTCATGCTCTAACCGGTACCAGTTCTGAAACTTTTGTCCCGCCGGTGCCGGGACAAAATTATTTTATGGGGAAATTCCTAATTGAACGAGGGTAAACAAATCGTGTACGGCACACTTGCATGACGTACTTTTAACTTAGTTGTGAATTAACATATCAAAACACTCTATAGGTGCATATTCTGTCTGCACCACGACCTCGATAAAGCCGACCATTTTGACTTTTCAAACGTCGTATCAAAGCCAATGAAAGAGACGTCATCAGCTAATTCACAGAAATTATTTTGTGGCGACATCAAAGCAATCATAAAGCACGATCTTCGTACTTTATGATTACTTTGATGTCGCCGCAGAATAATTGGCACGATGCCATGTTTGTCTTGCGATCTTGGGGACTGGGGCAGTTTGAAAGCGAATTTCTCCTATCTGATTGCGATATGCCATCCAATTGTTGATTCGTCCCGGGACCGGTTTCGACGGGACAGGTTGTGTCCCGTTCCGGTACCGGTTATGTTGGTGTCGGCGGTACTTTGACATGCCTGGACCTCAGCCTAATGCTCTTGGAAAGGAAAAATGGTCTCTCGAGTTGAAGGGTGAACATACTAGAGGTTGACGGATCGGATCCTGCATCTCTCTCTCTCTCTCTCTCTCTCTCTCTCTCTCTCTCTCTCTCTCGATCAGTTACATACGATACCGCCAGTGAACTGACAAATAAATCTTACGGTAATTGTTTGGCACGTAGTTTTCTATGAAGAAATTAAATTGTACATGTGTTCTTTGATTCAAGACAACTTGATAGTTTAATTAACTTCACCTTCCCCATTTTTTACCCTACTACCCATATGGCTTGTGTTTTTATCAGGGGAGTAGGAATTGGGGGCCCAGGGGAGGCACGCCCCCACGCAACTTTTCTTTACCAAAATTAGTTAGGAAGGAGACAGAGTGTATGAGAGAGAGAGAGGGGGAGGAGGGGAAGGGGAAAGAGCGAGGCGTGAGGGGGGGGGGGGAGTGAGAGGGACACGTGGTTGTAGAGATCAGATCAATAATGTTTATATCAATATATTTTTTCACACCATGCAGCAACTGGAAATCAGAGTAGGGGAGGATGAATTTAGCTGATATTTTTAAATAAAAATATCACCTCCGGCGGTTTGATAACTTTCTTGTTTGACACTATTATGTGTCGTAACATTTTATTCACATCATAATGTCAATCAGACGCGTAACATCCAATCAGATTTGTTCTTACATGACATTCTTATACGTAATCTGTGTTTTAACTAGTGTTCAACCGATGATCGGAACCGGCCACCACAATCGGCCGATTATGGGCAATCGGATGACAACGGCAACGGCTCCTGGAACATCGGTTCAACCGATTGTTGCCAAGCAATTTGTGATTTTTCTGAATCGCATTTTATTATCTTCTGCAATTGTTCAATTGTTAATGTAAAATGATGTCGATGATACCATTCAATAAAGTTGAGAAACAACCACAATGTGTTTTCCTAATCTCTCTAGAAGCCCCTTTACGGGATTTACGTGTTAAACGAATGTAAAGCTTACAACTGAGCACACTTGCAGCAATCGCCAGTTCATACCGGAAAAGTGAAGGATGTACTCCATTGACTCAGGTCGCAGTAAAATTACCAGTCGCGCGCACTTGGGCGGTAAACGTGGCTCTGAGAGCCACGTTTACCGCCTAAGTGTGCGCGACTGCTAATTTTACTGGGACCCCAGTCAACGAAGTTTAACACTTTGATAAATGTTCAGTTTAATGTAGTTCTTTCGATCCTCGACTTGTCTTGTAGTGCACGGTATTACAATCGGAATTGGCATCAGAATCGGCCGATTGTGGGCTCAAATAACCGGTAATCGGTCAGCGACCATTTTTGGTAATCGGTTGGACACTAATTTTAACGCACAACGTTGAATACGCACGTCAATCATGGTTTAATATAACGATGCATGATCCTGAGGATCCGTTCTATAGTTTCTCACTTCTGCACAAGTGTAAAATTCTAAACCAAGAACATAGGTTGAAATTAATGCCATGTAAATTGGTGATGTATTTTTAGTATCTGATAAATTATTACATTAGGCTATTTGTTGGGCAAGAGAATTTGAAGTTTTGGTCAAAGAGTTGGAGACTGTGCATAGGGTTAAATTACCAGAGGAATTATGGGAAACAGTGGCTTCGAAAAATTGACTACTTTTTAAAATGTCATTTTTACACGGAATTCTTACCAGGCATATAACTAAAAATGAAACGGAAACATACACTGCCTTTTCATATTTTAGAAATAGGTGATGATATGCTTCAGGGATAGGTAAGAGGGGATAGTGGGAAAATTATGTTTTTGAGGCTGCTGGGTGGCTGAAACTGACTGGTTTAGGCATTTTTATACCCCCACTTTCGAAGAAAATGGGAGTATATTGGATTACGTGCGTCCGTCCGCCTGTGCGTCCGTGTGTCCGTGCGTCCGTGTGTGAGTCCGTCCGAGAATATTCATAACTTAAGTAAATTATTATTTTCTATAATATTTGTTGGTCATAGGTATGCCCACACTAGTTTTTTTTTTTTTTTTTGTTACTTGTTCACTTAGAAATTGTGTCCGTCCGAGCCAAATTTTGTCTGTTCAGCAATGAAATTTGCTGTGAACACTGCTTATGGCATAGGCTTTAAAAAAAGGATTCAACGATATTTCTCACATTCCCTTTTTTAGAGTTATCCCCCTTTTTAGCTCACCTGACTTTCAATCAGGAGAGCTATAGTGATCACTCGTCGTACGTCGTCGTCCGTGAACATGGTATTTGCGTCTTCTCCTCCCAAACCGCTGAACCAATTTAATTGATATTTGAGATAATAGTTTGTTATGACATCGCAATTTGATTTTGTTCAAATCAAGTTGCCTCGCCCGTGGGTAGGGCCACACCCAAAAAGTGTGCTGAAATCTTAAAAAATCTTCTTCTCATGAACCAGCAGTAGCAGAGACTTGATATTTGGTGTGCAGCTTCCTTTTGAGGTGTAGACTCAGATTTGTTCAAGAGAAGTTTGTGGGGCTATACTTGGCGTCGTAATGGGAGGGGAAAGAATATTATTTGCCCCTCCCAAAATTTCTATTTTCCAAACCGAGAGGCAAATTTTGACCAAATTTGATATGAGGGCTTATTGGGTCATAAGTACTGAGGGCTTATTGGGTCATAAGTACTTAATTTATGCCAAATTTTTTTTTCCCGTTGCCCCATGGGGACCGCAGGAGCTAAAAATAGAAAACAAATTAAAACGCCCATATCTCCAAAACTCCACGGCACTGAGAATTCTTATTTGTTGTGAAGCTTCCTTAGGACCAACAGAATGGAATGGTCAAAAAAATTGCCATCGGTTTTATCATGGGGTACTTTTTGGGGACTTTGAAAAAGTACTGAGTCAGCATTTTTTAACACTGTGGGTAATGGGAAAAACATATAAGACAACTTTTCTCCCAAACCAGTGCTCCAAAACCTTTCAAAGTTCACATATAACATCTTTGGAAGATTGTTTCACATATTCATTGAAATCAATTCCCTGGGTCGATATTTGGGCTCTCTATGGGAGCCCAAATGTTTAAATTAGTACAGTATTAGGAGTATTTTTTTAAAAATCTTCTTCTTCAGATCTACCAATGAGAATCTTTTGATATTTGGTATGCAGCATCCTTAGAGGGGTGAGATTCAAGTTTGTTCAAGCCAAGTCCCTGGGTTCATATTTAGGTTGAATATTTGGGGTCCCATTGCGGACTTAGAAATTTTGGACCAAAATCTGGAAATTTTGGATTTTGGTCCAAAATTTTCTAAGTCCTACCAGGACCCCAAAATTTTAGTGTAAAAATTTTTTTTTCCCTCTTAAAATTGACCGAAACGCATAAAAAACAAAAAAAAAATTTCGAATTTTGGTCCAAAATTTTCTAAGTCCCACCCAGACCCCAAAATTTTCAGTGTAAAAAAAAAAACTTTTTCTCTTAAAATTGACCGAAACGCATAAAAAACAAAAAAAAATTTCGGATTTTGGTCCTACCCGGACCCCAAAATTTTAGTGTAAAATTTTTTTTTTTTTCCTCTTATAATTGACCGAAACGCATAAAAAACAAAAAACAAAATTTCGGATTTTGTCCAAAATTTTCTAAGTCCCACCCGGACCCCAAAATTTTAGTGTAAAAATTTTTTTTTTTCTCTGAAAATTGACCGAAACGCATAAAAAAACAAAACAAATTTCAGGATTTTGGTCCAAAATTTTCTAAGTCCCACCCAGACCCCAAATTTTCAGTGTAAAATTTTTTTTTTTTTTCTCTTAAAATTGACCAAAATGCATAAAAAACAAACAAACAAAAATTTAGGATTTTGGTCCAAAATTTTCTAAGTCCCACCCGGACCCCAAATTTTCAGTGTAAAAAAAAAAATGTTTTTTTTGTCTTAAAACTGACCGAAACGCATAAAAAACAAAAAAAGTTTCAGGATTTTGGTCAAAACTTTTCTAAGTCCCACCTGGACCCCAAAATTTTAGTGTAAAAAATTTTTTTTTTCCTCTTAAAATTGACCGAAATGCATAAAAAACAAAAAAAACAAAATTAGGATTTTGGTCCAAAATTTTGTAAGTCCCACCCGGACCCCAAATTTTCAGTGTAAAAAAAAAATTTTTTTCTCTCTTAAAATTGACCGAAATGCCTAAAACACAAAAAAGAATTTTTCGGATTTTGGTCCAAAATTTTCCAAGTCCCACCCGGACCCCAAATTTTCAGTGTAAAAAAAAAAATTTTTTTTGGTCTTAAAATTTACCGAAACGCATAAAAAAAAAAAAAAAAATTTCGGATTTTTTTCGGTCAATTTTAAGAGAATTTTTTTTTTTTTTTTACACTGAAAATTTTAGGGTCCAGGTGGGACTTTGAAAATTTTGGACCAAAATCCTGAAATTTGTTTTTGTTATTTATGCGTTTCGGTCAATTTTAAGAGGAAAAAAAAAAAAATTTTTACACTAAAATTTTGGGGTCCGGGTGCGACTTTGAAAATTTTGGACCAAAATCCGAAATATTTTTTTTGTTTTTTATGCATTTCGGTCAATTTTAAGAGGAAAAAATGTTTACACTAAAATTTTGGGGTCCGGGTGGGACTTAGAAAATTTTGGACCAAAATCCGAAACTTTTTTTTGTTTTTTTTTTTTGTTTCGGTCAATTTTAAGAGAAAAAATTTTTTTTTTTTTTTTACACTGAAAATTTGGGATCCGGGTGGGACTTAAAAAAATTTTGGACCAAAATCCTGAAATTCTTTTTTGTTTTTTATGCGTTTCAGTCAATTTTAAGAGAGAAAACAAATTTTTTCTTTACACTGAAAATTTTGGGTCTGGGTGGGATTTAGAACATTTTGGACCAAAAGCCGAAAATTTGTTTTTGTTTTTTATGCGTTTCGGTCAGTTTTAAGAGAAATTTTTTTTTTTTTTTTTACACTGAAAATTTAGGGTCCAGGTGGGACTAAGAAAATTTTGGACCAAAATCCGGAAATTAGTTTTTTATGCGTTTTAAGAAGAAAAAAAAATTGAGGCTGAAAATATTTTGTTTGGGGAAAAAAATCTGTTTTTTATGCGTTTATCTCAATTTTGGGACGTTAAAGTGCAGGAACTGAAAATAGAAGGAAAATCCTGTGTATTGTGTGGGCACAATCGCTTCATCTAGTTGGTATATGCTTTTCTTAGGAGGGGCGTATGCAGCTTATTCAAGTCCCTGGTTTGATATTCAGACTACCATGTCAGGTGAGCGCCCGCAGGCCCCCTGGGGCCTCTTATTTGACTTAGAAATTGTAGGAAATAGACATTATTTGTCTGTTCAGCCTGTATCTCAGGTATGGGTTATCAGATTTTAGTGAAATACGGCATGCAGTTTGCCTATGACAAAGGCTTCTGCCTCATTGCACAAAACGTCCAAACTCCAAACAATTTACCATACCTTTTGACTTAGAAATTGTTGAAAACTTTCGAAGAAAATGGGAGGGGGTATACTGGATTACATGTGTCCATCTGTGCGACAGTCCGTGCATCCGTCCGTCCGTGTGTGAGTCCGAGAATATTCATAACTTTCATTATTTTCTATAATATTTGTTGGTCATAGGTATGCCCACACTAGGCGGTACACCACGTGGGGGTTTGCACCGGACGACAGTCCAGCTCTTGTTCCATACAATTTTCCAGGTTGAAGCCTTGCATTTGACATTAAATTATGTCACCCACATTCAAATCGTTTATTTCTACTTTATGAGATGGTGTTGTATGTTTTAGTGGATTTGGAAAATTTAATACATGTATGGGCCAGATAACTAAGTTAAAGAATACTCGCATTTGAAGGGAGTGTATGGCATGTCATTTTTGGAAATGCCTGGAAAACTGTGGAGCGGGTCCCGAAACAGCAACCAATGACATCATAAATGATCTCCACAAACGTATTCATTACTTAACTACACAAAACTATAAATTTCCAAATCTGACAGCTTGACCCTTATCTTAACTCTTTACCATTCCGTACTGGTAAATAGAGATCATTAACATCATTCCTAACATCTACGGGGATACATGTACATGTCATGACGTAAATAAATAAAATATAACAATAACATGATTTTGATAATAATTATAAGTAATAATTACTACAAAACTTCTAGGCTTCGTGTATCTTGTTTAAGGGTTACTACTATCTACTGTTATATTTTCATTACAATATATTGTTGTTAATATTACAACATGACTGTTGAGATATCTCCATCTTGCACTTGCACCATTTTTTTTTCTCTTTTAAAATGCTGTAATGATAATTACTGTAGGGTGAGGCTGCTTATAGGCTTAGCCTGTTAGCTGAACCCATTTCACTTTAAAGAAATAAAATACTGATTAAACATGATTTTGAAGGGCATAACAGTGTATTAACGGCTCAACAGAAATGGTTAACAGCCCAAGAGTTTATTAGCGGCCCGCGACGATGTAATGCCCGACAATGTCATGTTATTTCTATTATTGCCACTTTCGTACATCGCGTACATTACAATTAAATTATATGGGGGAATAAGATAAATAAATGAAGTTTGACATTTTAGAATTAAAAAACAGAGACACTATCGTCTGATTTGTTGACAAACAAATCAGGTAACATGACTATCGTCTGATCAGTCTACGGCGAAATTTGGGAAGTTAGATGATGAAATATATCTTCGAAATGCGAACTTTAGGCAAGGAGTTTATTCATCAAAGTATATCTATCTATCTATCAAAGATGTCATCACTTACTTTGTGCGTATCGCTTCCTATATTTGATACATTATCTATCCGTGACACAAAGGAAAACACTTGAAACAAATGTGTTAATTGTGTTTACAAATTAAAAAAATTCGAATTGAATTTCGATCCCAATGGAAATCTGGGAAAAATATTGTTGATCGGCTGAGAGATGTGACGTCATTGTCTATATTTAGACGTGTCGGGCTGTTATTGACGTGTTGGGCTGTTATAGTCAATAACGGCCCAACACGTCACATGACTTGTACTTGTTGAGCTTTACGAGGTTTCAACGCCCGGTAAAACATCGTTAATGTGCTACGAACGCCCGCAAAAGTGGTAATAATATAACAATAACATGACTTCAGGAGGGCGTTATGGTTCATTAACGGCCCACCATAAATGATTAACAGCCCCAGGGCGTTATAACGGCCCGAGACGAAGTCGAGGGGCGTTATAAGGCCAGTGGGCTGTTAATCATTTATGGTGGGCCGTTAATGAACCATAACGCCCGACTATGGAAGTCATGTTATTACTATTATTACCACTTATTACCACATTGTTAACGGTACCTAGTATATTTTAAAGATAAAGTAAATTATTCAATTTCAATTAACAATTTAATGAACATATATACAAACATATTTTGTGACATAAAATTTAACGGTCTCAACATTCAGCATAACATTTCTCAAGGAAAGTTAAGTTGTTCAACAACTTCACTTTCCTTGATAAATGTTTATGCTGCAGTTATTAAATGTTGCACCCGACATCAGCTGATGCAAAAGTTGGGTTTGTGGCTGGAAGTTCTGAAGCGTAGTTTGACTAGTGTTGGTTGGAATGTCAATGTTATAGACTGTCCCTGGTTCAGAGTTTCCAGGAATAGTAAGAATTCCATCAGCAGAGTAGAGATTGACAGTCAATTGCAAATGAGAAACCGGAAGTAAGTGGCGGGCCGAAAAATCACAACAAAATTTCATAACGGCCCGATGCAATTCACTACCGTGCGTTATGATATTCCACCGTATCAATAAACTCGCGATAACCTACAGGGAACGCCCTCTGAAGTGGTAATAATAGATATTAAAAGTGTCTTTAGAAATGGTAAATAATTACCAAGTGAAAAATCTATCCCACAGCGATTTAGCATTACTTCACCCTCCAGCTATTGCAGTTTCAATATTTTCTTTCGGTTTGATCAGTTCAGTTTGTGATTTCACTGTCGACCTCGCTAATAACGCATTACATTTTGCATTGCAGGGAATAAACGCACCTGTGTATTTCAGACGACTTTATTCTTCTGCCGTAAACAGCTCCTTAACTAACGAACATTTTCTGCGCTAATTGTGACAGAACTTCTAGTTTCAACTGTATTTCAGGAGAGCCGAAGTCTACTGGTGAGTCTACCAGAGTTGTGTATTTATACCACGATTAAAGTGGAATAAACTGAGTGGCGCCGATATCTCTTAAAGAAAAAGGACTTGTATTAGTTACCCGTTGTTTGAATTAACTTCATCTTGAGGACGGGTTGTGTGTGTGTGTGTGGGGGGGGGGGGGGGCTGTATGAACTGCGACACATCAATCCAGTTGGGTTTTTTTTTGTTTTTACATCCGGAATGTCATTGAATGACCGGGGGGCGCGGTGGCTCAGTTGGTAGAGGTGCAGGCTGCAAGCCGAGAGGTCCTCGGTTCGAATCCCACCTGCGGCAACCGCGTTGTGTCCTTGGGCAAGACACTTCACCCCCATTGCCCACATGGGGGTACGGTGACGTTGTGTACTAAGGCGTACTGCACGTTGATAGGTGTTCACCCCCATTGCCCACATGGGGGTACGGTGACGTTGTGTACTAAGGCGTACTGCACGTTGATGGTGCACCTGTCTTCAACCAAAGCTAACCCTGCTTGTGTGGAGTTAGTATGTTGGGGAGCTGACAGTTGCTCGCCGTTGCTCGGTGGTTCTTTCCGGGTACTCCGGCTTCCTCCACCCGTAAAACTGTCGTGGTCATGATTAGCCATTGTGCAGAAATATGTGACCTTAAACACCAATAAATAAATAGATAGATAAATGACCGTGCTTTGTCGCTTTTGAAGTATCAGTTCAGTGCTTGGAGCAACAATCGGATTACAACATTAATAATCATACATGTAATGGACAGCTACTTATTATAAAGGAATTAAAACACAATATTGTAAAGCTGTAATAAATTATGGCTCATATATATTTGTCTTACCGTCGTCATGATCTGAGACATATCCATACGGCTTATAATGTACTCCTTCTCCTAAAGCTCTGAGCCGTCTGTCACGACGCCATCTTTCGAGATCAAACGTCCCGGATGACGAAAAGTATTCAGAAATTCTGTATCTTCCATGATGTCGGCAAGACATTATCTGGAACAACACAAATACATGAATTGAATTAGACGAATGCGTCGTCATTTCAAATGGCTTTCAAAATGTTAGCTCCTCTCTCCTTCGACGGACCTTTTTGAGCGAATCGAAAAAACACCCTTTGATCATTTTTTAATAAGGAACAACAAAACAGGATATACGATTTTTTGACAAAGTGGTTGTAGCTAGAAATTATTTTTTTGAAACTATTGATAGACCTGCATGGTTTTAACCCATAGACGGTGTTTTTATAACAGTTAGCCAGCTTCCATCTTTCATGGCAGAAGAATTTTTAAGAGTCTGCAAATACATTTATTTATCTTACAATCAACATGTATTTTGTCTGTATGAACTCCGCAACTGTCGTGCATCCGGCCCCCTGATACAGATGTTTGTAACAGGGGGTCGGATACAAGCACGCTCCGTTCGATTGCGTTCCATTTTTTTTCTTTATGCTCATCCGTACGAATTCACTCTAAAATTAGTTGGGTTAAAAATCAACCCAAATCGACTGGGTTGAGTGAATATGAACCCAATTGGGTTCATATTCACTCAACCCAGTCGGTTTGGGTTGATTTTTAACCCAACTGATTTTAGAGTGAATAAATAGTTCGTTATATATTCGTCTACATTCTTGACTTATCCCCAATATATTGTAAGATAAAATGATTATTACCATTATGCAGATGTACAAAATATGTACCCGAGTCTCGCTCCGGGTTCTAAGGGTAGATCACGACTCATCTTCGACTCGTCGTGATCTGCCCTTAGAACCCAGAGCTCGACTCAGGTACATATTTTGTACATTCACGTAATGGTAATAATCTCTATATATCATTTGAAGTAGCTGTTTTTTTATTTTGTGAAATGATGTACAGACTGTTGCTAAAACCAAAAAAAGACACGCGCAACCTGTCGAAGCAGTCTGTTTTTTATTTGAGAAAAAAAAAACAGGTGTTCATAAGCGGTAACAGACATAGTATCACATCGTCCACCGAGTTCCAATGTGTTCTATGTGCCCACTGGCAGCCTACTGGCACATAGAACACATTGGAACTCAGGGGCCACATGATGAGGGACAAACACTTTAAAAAGCCACTTGATATATTTTCAATCACTCAAGAGAACACTGTCCGAGTTGTGTATTATAACCAGAGAATTTATTTATTTATTTATTTATTTATTTATTTATTTATTTATTTATTTATTTATTTATTAGAGTTTAACGACACTTTCTACAACCAGGGCCACCTCGTGTCGCCCAGTTTTACGGGTGGAGGAAGCCGGAGAACCAGCAGAGCAGCACCGAGGAACAGCGAGCAACTGTCAGACTCCCCAGCGTACTACCACCGCGCAAGCAGGGTTAGCATTGGTCGAAGACAAATGCACCATCGACGTGCAGTACGCATTAGTACACGCCACCACCGCGTCCCTACGTGGGTAATCGGGATGAAGTGCCTTGCCAAAGGACACAGTGCAGTTACCCCTGACAGGGATCAAACCGTGAAACTTTCGGTTTGAGGTTCAATGCCGTGACCACTGAGCCACCGCGTTCCCTAACGAGGGAATTTCAGTGGTGCCCAAAACACGAGGCCGACCAGGGTAAGGCTCAATATGAAAAGGCCTTGATTTTCGAGACCCAAAAGCCCTCAAATCCTCGTCTCTTGGGCACTTATAGACGTCTCGAATAGTGTGTCACAACGAAAGAATTGCAATGTGGTTTACCCATTGGGAGGACGGGGGGGGGGGGGGCATTGGGAAATGTCCCTGTGGTTTGCATAGCTTATTCTCCTCTGTCAGAACCACAGAAGTAGTATAGCATGTACCCGAACGGGCCCTATTGGGGGACCCCGCAGGGACCCCGGAAGTGACGTTATGCCACGTGACCTGGTGGCGCCGTGTTTGTTGTATTGTTATGATAACCCGCGTAGGCGGTCATCTTGTGACGTCATCTCCATAGTGATACGTGGTGTGAGTGTGCATGCGTAGCGCGTGTTGTTAGGGTGACACGTGTTTCCGTCGGCCATTTTGTATACTGGAGGCCGCCATCTTGGTTTCTATGGTAGCACGTGGTTACTATGTGACCCAAAGGCTTACAGCAAGACAGGAGTATGTTCGGAGGGTATTTTCCTTTGTACAGGAGTAATTTCCCGATTCGTAGAATTACCACAAACAACCCGACAATCCCTCCAAATCACAAAAACGACATTATTTCCCAAATTTATCGGTGTAGCACGAAGTGTTATAGTACCGGAGGGGGGTGTTCGATTGAATAGGAGTATTTTTCTGGCTTAGAATTCTCCCAGAATCCTCCTTTAATTACCCAAATAAACCCGACAAGTTTTACTATTTCGAATTATTTCAGAATTCTCTGCTTCTATCTATCTATGCAATAGGTTTCGTCTATCTGGCCATGTTCCTTTGTTCTAGAGTATACCCCAGTAGCGTAGAATAGCCCAGTAGTTGGAACAGATTTGCTTATTATTACTATATTTAGCTATTCTGGTCTATTCTTGTTAGTTCTGACCCTATTCCAAGTACTCTAGTTGTTCCATTTATCTGGATCATTTATATAAATTATAACTAACCAATCAAATTGCTTGATTTCCCATAACCTGTACTTAATCGTACAGAGTTATCGCCCCTTATTACAACGAAGTTGTATCCGATTCTCATCGCCTCTATATCCAATGGAAATATCCCCAGGCACCCCAATTTCGGCACCCCTTTTTTGAAAAACATATGATCTTCGGCATCCCTTTTTGTCACATGTGCTTATGTGAAAAGGCACAATGTGACGCAATGTGCCCTAGCACATAGGCACATGCTTTATGTGCCGATATGTGCTTATATGAAAAGGCACAATGTGACACAATGTGCCCTAGCACATAGGCACATGCGGGTATTTGAGGATACCTATGACCCGGTATTGTTTTATTCGAGGATACCTACTAGAGACCAATCAGGGTTACATGACTGGTCTGGACTGTGATGGTTCTCTCCCGTCCGAATGCTAAAATATTCCCACTTCCTAATCAAGCCATACCATCTTCGAAGTATGCCTTGGTGATATGGTTGAAATAATAGTACTCCGTTGTAATTTATTTTTGCATACCTGTATATAGTAGTCGAGACTAGGGTTTAATGTATTCCCGGTTTTCTATAGTAACGGGAACGGGAATGAAATCACACTCAGGACTGGGAACCGGGAAATGTCCCAGATCATATCAAATAAATTTACGAGAGTAACAAGACGCATTTATTTTCGTGAAAATGAGAATATTGTATTGGCGATCTGCCATCTCCATACGGAAAAAGTTCGATTCCTAAGAGAAGTGTTAAAACCCAAACCCGCTTCCAACTCGTCTTCATTTTCAGAATCGCTAGTTTTTTCACCACTACCTCCTGTCTCCTTTGCTTCATCTCCCTCTCCACTGCCGTCAAAAGTCTCCTCTGCTTGAAGCAGAGGAGACTGGTGACGGCAGTGAAGAAGGAGGTGATGTTGATGGACGTAATGAATAGCCATTGACACGAGGGGATCTGAAAATGAAGACGAGTTTGAACTTTGAAGCGAGTGAAGATCTTACTGTTGAAGAGGAGTCATCCGGAACTGGTTGAGAGCGACAGTGATTTGGTGAAAAGGACATTACTGTAAAATGTTCGGGCGTGGAAGGGCTGACGAAATCTAACAAAGTTACGTTGGGCAGTTTTTCAATTTAAAAAACTTTCCGTTCCGTATTATAGATTTCCCGGATATCGTGACCGGCTTTCGGAACCGGAAACCCTGGTATTCCTGTCTCCGGGATTAAACCTCAGTCGAGACGCAACATATGTTTTATTATCACCTTCCATACCGGTACTTCAAACTGGTCATGAGAGTACCACCACCTCCCCACAACAGCAGGGATTGGGTACCACACACGTCCATTCGTATGACCGAAATAAATCCTAGTACCAAATCTAGTCTTGGACATGATTCCAAGCAAGAGCAAATTGATACCTACGTCTCCAGTTAAGATGAAAATGTCTCGCCTGAGAAAAAATTAATGTGGAGAAAGGGGGAATGTGACGCCTTAGCGACGCCTCTGTGCACATTAGGCAGTAGTTCCCAATCTAATGCCGATTCTGCTAAATCGACAACTCCGTAATATACACTGTGCGCTTCAAAATATCACGTCCCGCTTTGGAATTCCTTCATGTCGGCATTTGTTAAATAAAATGATCGACTGAAATGGAGGCCAGACGTTTTTCAAAAAAAGGATTCTCAAAAGGGATTCCACATAACATGGCTATCCGATACTGAGATGAGGTTAGACGAAGGATGGTAAATTATGCCTCATGGCCCTTATGTCCTCCTACTATAAAAAGGGTGCCGAAAGCCAGACGTTAGTTATTTAGGAGTGCTGGAATTGTGGTGCCACGGGTAGTGGCCGTTCGATACCCAGATGAGGGTAAAAGGGATGCTAGATTATACTTCATTTAGGGATTTTTTGTGTCCCTCATGCCCTCATACGAGGGTGTGACAAATTCCAGTCGTTCGTAATTTAGGGGTGCTGGAATTGGGGTGCAACGGGTCGTGGTGGTAAAGTGTTCTGCTTGGACGATCCGGATAGAAGAAACATATGTTAAGGCGTTCAAAGCAAGAACAAGAATACCTGGAATAGGTTCAGAACTATCAGAACAGGACAGAAAAGCTAAAATAGTAACAATAAGCTAAAGCTTCCCAACTGAAAAGCTCTTATACGCTACTGGGGTACACTCGGATTCAATCGAATATGCCCAAGAAGGAGTTCTGTGAATCCCAACCCATTTCGATAGTTTTTTGTGATTCGTAGAGATTGTCGAGTTGTTTGTGGTAATTAGCTAGACTTATTTTTGGCAAATTTATGGTAACGTATCTTGATATTTTTTCAAATTTTGATCTGTTTTCATTTTTGCTTTCTCCAAGACATAGCTTACTGAGCTCGTACAGTGATTTGTTAGAAGTATATTATTGGGTACTGTTTGTTTTCTCCAAGACATAGCTTACTGAGCTCGTACAGTGATTTGTTAGAAGTATATCACTGGATACTGAAATGAAATATAAAACATATTTTAATTATTATTGATAAGAAACAAGTGCCTAAAGTTGATATAGTGCAACTAGTTTTCGTGCTAGAGAAACTCCATGGCGTTTGATGAAGTGAAAGTTGTTATGCTGTGACTACAGTCACAGCATAACAGATTTCACGCCATCAAACGTCATCGGTGGGGGGGGGGGGGGGAGGTTATTTCGTTGATTGACTTGACGTTGCAGACTGAGTTGTAACGTTTTTCGTTACCGTTCCAGCAACCCTATTGTACATAGATAACTTGACTTCAGTCACTGCGTAACATCGTCCACGTCTTCAAGTACCGTCGACTGGAAGGGCTACTGCGTCCATTGGGCATACAGAGTTGCGGCGATTGTTCGCTGAAGTTTCAGCAATCCAGTTGTATTTATTTATTTATTGGTGTTTAAAGTCACATACATATGCACAATGGCTAATCGTGACCGTGACAGTTTTATTTTACGAGTGGAGGAAGCCGGAGTACCCGGATAGAACCACCGAGCATCGACGAGCAACTGTCAGCTCCTCAGCATTCTAACTCTGTTCAGGCTCCGCTCCATTCAAGCTCCGCTGGGGCGCATTGGCGTTGCGGTAACCGGTTCTCGTCAGATCACCGAAATTAAGCAACGTCGAGCCCGGTTAATGCTCGTATTGGTGACCGTCTGAGCAATCAATTCGGACTCCCGCGTTGTGTCCTTGGGCAAGACCCTTCACCCCCATTGCCCATGTGGGGCACGATGACGCCGTGTACTAAGGCGTACTTCACGTCGATGGTACGCATGTCTTCAACCAATCTAACCCTGCCTGTGCTGCAGTGCCGAGTTACGATGTTGGGGAGCTGACAACTGCTCGTCTTTGCTGGGTGGCTTTCTCCGGGTACTCCGTTTCCTCCACCCGTAAAACTGTCACGGTCATGACTAGCCATTGTGCATAAGTATATGACCTTTAACACCAATAAATAAATAAATAATAAATATTCAAGCTCCGCCCAGGCAGAAGACATGTGTATCATCGACGTGCAGTACGCCTTAGTACACTGCGTCATCGTGCCCCCCCCCCCCCCCTTGCCCAAGGACACAACGCGGGTCGTCCTGCACGGAGATCGAACTCGGGACCTCTAGCATAGAAGTCCAACAGTCTACCACTGAGCCACCGCGCTCCCAATCCAGTTGTATGGAAATCAGTGTAGTGCATTCGTTTGCATGTTATCAAACGTCATTGATGGGACGGAGTTATAACGTGGATTGGGTTGAAATCGTATGCAAGTGTCTATTCGCGTTGAGTAAATGGTTAAAACTTAGCCAATAGTCACTCATTGGGACGATTTCTAAGAGCTCAGGAGCTATGTTTCTGAGTAACAGGATGAAAATTGTGTGCATGCCGTTTGTTGTTGTGTCCGATTTGATTTGGGGAACAGAGCGTCAATATACAGAAGCACAGTCCCTACTTAAACTGATACATCCACGTTTCTAACACATGGTGTACTAAACTGGTTTGCTGTGTTTTATCTTCAATTCTTTGATGATTAAAAGAGTATAAAAGAGTATATCATAAACGATGGCGGCGCTGAGTTTGTTCAAGAACTAATTCAGTATATATTTTATTTTTATTGGAATATCATTGCCCGTTGAATACTTAAGATTCTCCCGGAGATTGTGTACGAAAATCGAGCATGGATTACCTACACTCTTTTTCCTTTCCATGTAGCTCATACTTACAGTACGTGGAGAGTGGATTGTAACTAAATCACCCGGGGAGTGGAGCTGACACCCGAAGTATTATTTTCAAATACTGTACATGTGGACAAAAACACAAGCAATGTTTCAACCAATGGACCTCCGGGTACAACCCGGAGGTCCATTGGCTGGAACTTTGCTTCTGCTTCTTATGCTTTGCAACAAATTTGCAATTATTACTCGAGTGGAATCTCCACTCTGCGGATGATTTAGTGATAATACACTCTCCACGTACTGTATATCGTTCCACTTAACACCGCGCATCGAGTCTGAATTTGTCGTGTGTTTGTGAGGCCACGAAGCCTGCTATGAGAAATCTTCTTTCTTGTTTGGATTATGAACAACCACGTCAGTAGTATGTCGGGTGCCAAACTTTCCCTTTATACCAAATCCCGCGCCAGTCCGGAAGTGATGGCATATCGCGGTGCCTTCTGAGTGTAACGTGAACTGAAATGGTAGCGCGGATGAGCGGTTATGTTGTGGCGATATTACCACGATGATACATGCGCGAGTTGTTAGGGTGATACGTGTTTCCTTATTCATTTTGCTTCACGCTGACACGTGAGTTGAAATGGTAGCGCCCATGAGTGGTCACGTTATGGCGACATTGCCATGGTGATACATGCGTGAGTGTGATACGTGTTTCCTTATCCATTTTGCTTCGAGGGGCCCCATCTTGTCTCTATGGTGGCGTGTGGTGTGGATGGGACATAAAGGCTTACGACAGAGTGGGGGTATGTCCTGTGGCATGTTCGACTGAATGGGAGTATATCGAATTTCCCAAAACGGCCGAAAATGGCTAAATTTGCCGAAACATACCTGAGCAGACCACCATCTTTGACGGAACGTGGTTACTATGGAACCTCTAAACCTACGACCATATAGAGGTGAGTTCTGAGGGTATGCTCGACTCGATGGCAGTAATTCTGCTGGACCAAATTTGTACAGAATCCTTGTTTTTTCCTGTCCCTACTATTTGAAAATCCTATTCCCTCTATCCGCGGACCTGATCTAACATGCTATAACTTCCATATTTCCTAAACTTCTCCACTCTTATTTGGAAGAGCCTTTGGTAGTGCTGTTCCATTCTAAGAGAGTAAACTCTGGCAGTACAGTAGTTTGATCTATGTTAGACTCTAGTATTCTGTCTAAATCGCTTCACTACAATTTGACTCAACCCCGTCATTGTCTTCCCTTACAATACCCAGACTAAGACGGTTCAGTTTGCCTTCCATTGTTTGGGGCTGTGTTGAAAATTCCACGATGAAGTCTAATGCCACATTGAAGTCAGTGAGATGTGAATGCCAAGGTAGTAGATCCATGTTATGGATCTACTATTTTGGCATCCTCATCTGACTCTCTCTGATGTGGGGTCATGGGGAAATCCCTTAACGACGTCTAACATCAAGTCATGCATGTCCTCATTCTGGTATTTGGGAAACACCAGAGACCAATCATTGGATACTAGAGTGGGTGGGGACGCTGAGAACTAGTGGGGTCCGCTCTTTTGGTTGTTGGTGACCAGTGAAGATTACTGTTTTGGTGATCACTGTTGTTAGTAGTTAATGCACCGCGGTATGACGTTGCGTTCAGATTCGGCAAACCGGGCATATCTGGCCTCTAGCATTCTACTCACGTTCCTCGGGACCGACATTGGACACCTCTCAATAGAATCTGACTTTACCAATAACACACCGCGTCTATTGTTTGATGCAACAGATCCTCTGAAGGAGGCAGTGGGCAGTTTCTATTCGTCTGTTAGTAATACTGAAATGGGTTTTCTTAGAAGAGAGTTGTGTTAATATGATAGTAATGAAGCCATTCGGAAGATAGACTGTGGGAACTAATCGTAGAAGCATGGGCAGTAGGCAGGGTGGTCGATACCGAAGAAAGATGCAACACACCCCAATTAGAGGGAAACATCAGATAAAAAATATTTTAGCATGAACCAACATGAATCAAATACTAAAGTATAGTAACATTTGCAGTAACACTTGCTCACCAGTACTACTGTGATTCACTCTCCTGGAATATCTATGTTCCTATTTTCTAGACCCTCATTTATTTATTTATTTATATTTATAGAGTTCAACGACACTTTCGATAATCAGGGCCACCTTGTGTTCAACACGTTTACGAGTGGAGGAAGCTGGAGTACCCGGAGAAAACCACCGAGCAACGGCGAGATTAGTATATAATGTACCCGGATGACCCCCATTTGGACGACCACGGTGGATGAGCCAGGACGTGACTCATGCCATGTGACCCAGTGGTGCCATGTTGTGTTGTCCCGGTAGCCCGCGTAAGCGGCCATGTTGTGACGTCATTACCATAGTGATATGAGGTGTCAATGGCATGTACAGAGCATGTTGTTTGGGTAATACGTGTTTCCGTCACCCATTTTGTACACAGGAGGCTGCCATCTTGGTGTGTATGGGATCATGTGATTGCTATGGGCCTGAAACGCCTGCAACAGGATGGGTGAATGTTCGGAAGGTAGATTCGTTTGAATAGGGGTAAATCTAATTACCAAAACAACCTCACAATTCCTCCAAATCACCAAAATCCATCCAAAACTACCGAAATTGACTTGATGAAGCCCTATTTTGAGCCTTATAAGAGTAGCACGTAGTGCTATAGGGTGCGTTCGACTCAATGTGGGTACATCTAATTACCCAAATAGCCCCGATAAGTTGTATTAGTTCGGATTCTTTCAGAATCATCTGCTTCTATCTATAATAAGCAATGCTATAGTTTCTGTTTATCCAACCATGTTCGTTTTTCTTGTGTATACTCCAGTAGAGTAAAAGCGCCTATCAGTTGGAGCAGTTTTGTTACTATTTTTATCTTTTCTGGCCTCTTCCGGCTAGTTCTTACCCTATTCTAAGTACTCTTGTTCTTGTTTCATTTATCCAGATCATCCAATCAGTTCACTTCTGAAGCTAACAACCAGTCAGATTGCTTGATTTCCCATAATCTGTACCTAACCATGCAGAGTTATCTTCCTTGTGTACAGCGAAAACCTCTTTCATTCTCAAACCCAAAAGACAATCGAGCAGTAACTGGATCATGTATTGCTCGACGACTCGAATCGCACCGGGCAAATGAGCTATACAGCAATTGCACGTTCGAGTGACTCCACATACTGTTCGAACGAATAGAATCCCATCGAGCAAATATCAAATCACGGATTCCCATTTCATGGAGTCGGATAAGAATGCCAGTTACGGAATCTCTTTAAAGGATATCCCGAAAAAGTAACCTCAAATACCACTCTAACGTGCTCTGTAGCTCATTTGCTCGGTCAGATTCGAGTCGTTCGAGCAATGACTTTTCAGTAATTGTTCGATAGTTTGTTAGGGGAAATAAACCCTGTTTCTAGGTATCCCACTTACAGGATTCCTTTTTAAAAAAAGGCCGGTCTTCGGCACGCCATCTTTTCGAGATGAGTCGTAGAGCGGTATGTGGAGTCACTCGATCGAGCAATTGCTCTACAGCTCATTTACTTGATGGGATTCGAGTCGTTCGAGCAATGACGTTTCAGTAATTGTTCGATAGCTTGTTAGGGGAAATAAACCCTGTTTCTAGGTATCCCACTTACAGAACTCCTTTTAAAAAAACATCTGGTCTTCGGCACCGCTGGGATTCGAGTCGTTGGAGCAATGAATTTTACAGTGTTTGCTCGATAGCTTTTTAGGGAAAATCACAGTTATCCTCAAATGATACATTGCCATACCTTATAGGTTTCCCCAAATACTCCGATGAGTTGTAGAGGAGTATGTGGAGCCACTCGATGGCTCAATTACTCTATCGTTTCCTCGATAATGTTCGAGTCGTTCGAGCAATGGCTTTTCAGTAACTGCTTAATAGCTTATTTGGGGAACTTGAAATTGGTATGAAAACTTTGTTTGAGCAAGCAGTAGTGGGATGATAGTGATATGAATTGGGACCCTGGGCGGAATTAATGAACTAAGAGCCGTAGTAGTGCCACAAGTTAGTAATGGTTGCGACACAGGACAGAATAGTGGTAGCCTATAGTAATGGTACAAAACCTTAATGGCACGCGACTGCAAGGCGGGTAGAAACCCATACTAAAGGTGAATACAATACAGCCTGATCATAGGACAGATGATAGTGACAATGAACAAGTAGTGGTCTTGGAGCTATGAAGATGATGAGCTGTCAAGAAGCTACATGTAGAAGCTGAATAGGGTTAGGTGGCATAACTATCTTCAAATAGATATCCACAGATAAGTATTCCCAGATGGTATCCTCAAATGGTAACCTCAAATGATACATTGCCATGCCATTGGTATCCTCAAATATTGAGCTGAGGATAAGAGTCGTATATGGAGTCAGTCGGTCGAGCAATTGCTCTATAGCACATTTGCTCGATGGAATTCGAGTCGTTCGAGCAATGACATTTCAGTAAGTGCTCGATAGTGTATCCCCAAAAGGTATCCCTAAATTGATACATTGCCATGTTAAAAGTATCCTCAAATACTAAGACGAGTCGTAGAGCAGTATGTGGAGTCACTCGATCGATCAGTTGCTCAAAAGCTCATTTGCACGATGGGATTCGAGTCGTTCGAGCAGTAGGTGGAGTCACTTGATCGAGCAGTTGCTGAATAGCTCATTTGCCAGATGCGATTCGAGTCGTTCGAGCAATACATGTTCCAGTTAATGCTCGTTTGTCTGTTGGGTTTGAAGATTATAGACGTTTCTGTTGTACACAAGGGAGATAACTCTGTATAGTTAGATACAGATTATGAAAAATCAAGCAATCTGATTGGTTTGTAAGCTGCATAAAAGTAACCAATTTGAAGATCTGGATAAATGAAACGAGGAAAGAGTACTTGAAATAGGGTTAGAACTACCCTGAACAGGCCAGAAATGCCAAAAATAGTAACAACTGTTCAACTTCCCTATCTTCTCTACTGGAGTATACTCTAAAACAAACGAACAGGGTTAGATAGACAGAAACTATAGCATAGCTTATAGTGAGAAGTAGAGGATTCTTAAATAATCCGAACTAGAACAGATTATTCGGTTTATTTGCATACTTAAATGTACTCTCGTTGAATCGAATCCCCATATAGCACTACGTGCTACTCTTATAAGCCCAAAATAGGGTTTCACCAAGTCCGTTTCCGTAGTTTTGGGTGGATTTTGGTGATTGGGGGAATTGTCGGGTTGTTTGCGGTAATTAGGTTTACTTGTAATCAATCAAACTGCCTTCCAAGCATACCCCCATGCTATTGTAGGCCTTTCAGGCCTATAGCAATCACGTGCTATAATAGAAACCAAGATGACAGCCTCTAGTATACAAAATGGACGATGGAAACACGTATCACCTTAATAAAACGCTCTGCGCATGCGCACTGACACCACATTTCACCATGATAATCACGACATAGCCGCTTACGCGTGCTACCACGATACAATATGGCGCTGCTGGGTCACGTGACAGTATGTCACTCCCTGGGTCATACACCGGTGTCATCCCAATTTGGGGGTCGTCCGGGTACATGATATATACTATTCAAAAAAGTAGGGGATATCCAAACTGATGTTGATATTTTCGGAAAATGGTATTGGATACGCGTGATTGGACACATCAATATGTTACAAAGTTTAGAGTTGATCATGAATGCCACCGGCCCACGAAAACTCCGTGCAGGTTTTTCGCACGAGCGCCGAGTTAATGTCTGTGGGGTACGTTTCGAAATTTTCTTTTGTACTGGACGGGCTTTTTCGGAGGTCTCATCGTTCTTTTCTTGGTGTAAACTCGCTCATCAATAGTTTCTGGTCGAAACGTAACTTTTGAGGTATACGAAGACTGACACGTAACGAACAGTTACGTGTCGTTGGCATGTTGGAAGCTGGCAACGGACAGACTGCAGTGGCTCAAATTCTCAACGTTACCCAATCGGTGATTAGCAGGTTGTGGTCACGCTACCGTCAGACAGGCAAGTTGATGACTGCTAACCAGGATCGTTTCATCCGAACCACAGCATTACGTAACCGCCATCAAAGTGCCTCAGAAATTGGACAGTAGCTGCACAGAGCGACACACGTGCGAGTCAATGGACAGACTATCCGAAATCGCCCACACAGCTGGAATTTGTATGCTCGGCGACCTTGAATAATTCCACGTTTGACTGAACGTCACATCGCAGCAAGGCGTAATTGGTGTGGAACACGACAGCGCTGGGGCAATCGTCGGTGGTGCACCGTCATGTTTTCCGATGAATTGAGGTTCACTGTCGACTTCCACGAAAGCCAAAACAGAATGTGGCGGCGTCGGAACGAACGATACCATGACGTAACCGTTAGGCAGCACAATCGTTTTGCTTGTGGATCGGTTATGGTCATTCCAAGATGACAATGCAAGTGCACACAGCGCCCGTGTCGCTACAGAGTTCCTCCTAGAGCAGAACACCAATACACTGCCTTGGTCAGCACTAAGTTCAGACCTTTCACCAATCGAACACGTCTGGGATATGCTTGGCAGGCGCCTACGACAACGCCAACAGCCCCCTACCAATGTCCAGGAATTCCGCTCTGCACTGCAGGAAGAATGGAATAACATCAGTCAAGCTGATATTGGGCGTTTGGTGAGGAGTATGCCATGTCGGATTTACAAGGTATTGAGGTCTTGGACTGAATGTAGTAAATTCTCAGACTGGCCGTCCATGTCTTCTACAGCTCAGTGCGTGGAATGTGTGCTTGTCAGACACCCAACTGTCGCTGAAATCATTCACCAGATGTCACAGGCCAATTCCTCAACTGCCTTTTTTGATGAAAATATAAATATATTTCTTCATATATCTCACTTTTATCAAATATCCCTTACACTTTTTGAATTGTATTTTACAGCTATTACTGGCGAGAAACTCTCAGACTTCCCAACGCACTAACTGCGCACAAGCATGGTTAGCATTACTTGATGACAAATCGTCGCCTGAGTTCCAATGTGTTCTATGTGCCAGTAGGGTGCCAGTAGGCACCTAGAACACATTGGAACTCGAGAGACGAAATGTACCATCGACGTACAGTACGCTTTAGTACACGGTGCCACTGTGCTCACACGCGGGCAATCGGGGTAATGTACCTTGCCCAAAAACAAACCTCAGTTACTCCCGGTGGGGTTCGAACAGTGGGCCTTTCGATTTTGATCCAATGCCGTAACCACTTACCCATTGCATCCCCCTATAGAACGTCATATATATCCCTTTAGACTACCTGCCTTTTAGCCCTATACCCAACGCAGGCGATATCAAAATTTATTATTTTAAATATCATTTTTTTTAATTTTTCCAAAAATTTCAACAAAACCATATCAAGTGACCCCTCGTTGGAACGAGCTTGTCGAGCTCGTTCCAACGAGGGGTCACATGATATGGTTTTGTTGCCATTTTTGGAAAAATAATATTTTTTCAACTGCTGAATTTGCATATTACGCGGGCAGTTGCGGGCGATTCGTTAGGTAAAGGGTTAAATTAACCTGCTACAGATCTCAGAATTTTTATCAACCCCAAACTTTCACACTTTCGGGGCGGACTTACATATTCATCTGTTCTCCTGTGATATGTGATATTCGCTCACCCAGAATACTTTCACCGGACTGTACAGACACTTTAGAGGTGGACTAGAAATTTTTCCACTGTTTCTGGTACCTTAGGATTGCCATACCACTTGTCTCTTACGTCGATCATACGTTTGCTCCAAATGAATTACCTAACACTAAACTTCGTATTTGCAAGTATGTCCAATAGTATTATTCCTGATCCAGAAAAATATTAGGATATAGGATAAAATATAGAATATAAACCAATCTGTTTCCAAGGGTTTTTATTCTTCTACCCTGACTATCATCATGATATTAAACCGTAATTTGACCGATATCGAATGGTCGCATGTTTTAAATGAGGATATTAATGGAATATCCGACCAATATCATAAACAGAAGAAGAAGAAGAAGACAGAAATCGGCCAGATATGGGACCATTTTTATATGGGTCTACGGTCTCATCGTTCGAACGTCAATATCGACATTTTCATTCTGACGCCGAGGGGATTCGCAGCGGCAGATTCAATTTCGTACGCAACCGCATACATTTGCCGATGTCATTGCATTCCTATATCAATTTTCTCTCCGACAAACGAACCCGGTAGAAATAAAGCATCGGACTCTAGATTCGTCGCCGCAACCGCAAACATGTGCGTCTAGCTTCACTAACAAGCTACACGGCACGTGCTGTGTGACCTGGGCCTATGCATCTAAGCTTTCAATTTTTCGAGGGCTTCGAATTGTTTCCTGGGGAGGCCCCCGGGTCATTAGTGGAGCTAGGATTCCTAAATAAGGGGGCCTGGACTGCATTCAAAGGGAACAACGTGACATGCCACAGGCATGTCTCGAGGCCCGAAGGGTCGAGCTGGGTGGATCTCGTTGAGGGGTCCTCCTCCTTAGAGTGGGGTTCCAGGAGCCCTCACCCGGCGAAGTTTTGAAAAATGTAGTTCTCTAAGAGTGATTCTGGGGTAACATTTGCTTCCAACTGGGGGTAATTATCTGTACCAGGAAGACGGGGATGCGGCGACAATGGTGGGGGAGGGGTGTCACTCCCTCCCCTAATCCTGGCCAAAATCTCCAACAGTTGGAAATTCAGAGGGCAAGTCATATAAGTAGTTGGAAATTCCATCTATCTGGATTTTAGAGCTTCTTTGGTGATGCTGATGTCTCCTTTACTTCCAAAAATTCCAACTATGTTTCAAATCGGCAAAAATTCCAACTGTTACTATTTACAACAGTGTATGCAATATCGAGCTTCAAAAGTATGCATTATGTCAATCGGTATGAGATTTCTATAGTACGTTTACTTATCGTAATGGAAAAAAATCCTCGTAATGCACTTCAAGAAAATCACATCATAGTGGAAAATAGTTATCCTGAGTTAATTCCATCATTCACAGTTACAAAATGATGAAACATCGAAAATTGATCATTCCTGCATAAGATCTGATTTAATGTTAGGACAGTGTGAATTGCTCAAAGTTCTAAGCTTAATTCCCAGAATAATTCCAAATAATAATAACCTAATAATTCTATCATAAATGTGTCGGCATTTCAGTTACTGGAATAAATTTTATGCCCCCTTTCAAGGCTTCATTTTCAAAATGTTTCTCGTCAGTGAATTTCTAACTTGGGGGAGGGTCCGGGAGGGGGTTCCCCCCTCTCTCTCCCCCTAGTTGGAAAGTCACTACCCTACACCCCCACCCCATTCCAATCGGAAACCTCTAGCCACGTCCCAAACATAAAGACGGGGACATTGCGGTGTGGACAGACGTGAAATAATCATCCGCTCGCCCCGCTCGAGGATCAGGGATGTGGCGAGAGGGGGGGGTGGGGGTGTCTCTCCCCCCCCCCCCATCTAGGAGTATTTTTTTCAATAGTTGGAAATTCCGAGGTCAAAAATCAAAGAGTTGGAAATTCAATAAATTAACATTGTTCATGAAAAATATTAAAATTCCAACATAATAATGAGAAGTTTTGATCTTTTATTTCCAACTGGAAACTTGAGTTTCAAATTTCCGACTCTAAAATTTACATTGGCCTAAAAATTTCGACATCAGTCCGGGAAATTTTCTGACCCAGACACATTATAAATGATGCTTTTTCCGGTTCAGGACTGGTGAAAATTTTCGGAAGGGTTCATAAGCATGTGTATATATATATTATCATTTTTTAAATTTTTAAAAACAAATTTCAACAAAACCATATCATGTGACCCCTCTTTGGAACGAGCTCGTTCCAAAGAGGGGTCACATGATATGGTTTTGTTGAAATTTTTCGAAAAATAATATTTTTTCAGCAGCTGTATTTGCATATTACGCGGGCGGATGCGGGCGGATGCGGGCGATTCGTTGGTTAAAGGGTTAAAAGATATCACCCAGCGCTGCAGTGCAACCACCTATCGAAACTACTCACAGTTGGAATTTACACCGGTGGCAACCCCCCCCCCCCCCCCCCCCCCACCACCACCACCACCACCCCAGCTAAAACCCTCTAGCCACATCCCAGTCGAGGATAAACATCGTACTCGAATACGATGAGTGCCGTATTGTCTATATATTTCAGAGTAGATTTACAGACCTTGTACAATCAGTAAACAGTTCTTGGAATGTATTCTCAGTATAATGTGCAAAGCCTTTTATTACTGACGAGTATACAGCTTTATCCACTTATAATTCCGAAATGAATAAATTAGGTTTCTTGATATCAATGGAAAGAAGAACTTGGTATTGGTGGCGATGGTTTCACGTAAAACTTTTAATTGCAAGCACTAATATTACGCAGACATAGAAATATTCTGCTGAGTATGATGTATCGAGCAATTACCCTCTCTTTGAGACTAATTGCTGTATCTAAGAAGTGTATTCTACATTATTTATATTGGTAAACTTTGTTCTTTATTATCGTCATTCAAAGAAGTACCTCGAATAAATATCCTATGTAATCAATTCTTGTTTGGACGCCATGGAGTGAAAAGTACGCATGTATTCCACATGTAGACCTCCATAGAGAACATCAAAAGATATTTCAAATAAAAAAACTGATGTTGATGTTCTGCTGTTGTTTCCAGAAGCGTACAGGTACCGCTAGAGCGGCCCGGGTGAATATAAATTCGCCCAGACCACCGAAGTCCGTTAGTGCATTAGAGAGTATTAGGAATGCTCGTCTCCCATCGTTGAAAGTTTTGACATAAGCTTTAACATGACATACTGCATATATATCGCGAAGTACAAAACATTAGGTTGGGAGACTTTATCTTCCATGGGTGGAGTCCCCAGATGAATTCTTGTCAATATAAGTTCTGCTGATAGGAACGTTCATGCAGTATCTATTAGTAATATGTCAGGGTGAACAATCTTACCATCATCTGGACGCCGGGCGAGATACTGTACATGACTTTATGTCACGTCGCATTGTAGGTGTCGCGTGTGTTGTCGCCGAAGCCAGCGCGCGCCATGCGGTGACATCATTACCTTGGCGAAACGTGGTGTCAGTGCGTATTCGTAGCGCAGGTTTTTAGGGTGAATCGTGTTTTGGTCGTCCATTTTGTTTACAGGAGGACTTCATCTTGTTTTGTATGTTAGCAAGGGGTTTCTTTGAGCCCGAAAGGCTTCTAACACTATTGGGTGTGTGTTCTTGGGATTTCTTTGATGGTATGGGAGTATATGTGATCACCACAAACAACCCGTCAATTACCTAAATCACTGAAATGGATTTTATTTGGCCCTATTTCTTGCAAAGGCTGGCCGGGAGGAGTAGCTCATTGTGTTATGGCGGTGTATACTAAGGCGTATTGCACGTCGATCGTGCTCTTGTCTTCAACCAATGCTAACCCTGCTTGTGCGGAGTTAGTATGTTGGGCAAGCTGTCAATTGCTTGTCGCTGCTCGATGGTTCATTCCGGATACTCAGGCCGCTTCCATCCGTAAAACTTTCCGACACGGGATAACCCTAGCTGTCCAACGTGTCGTTAAACTGTTTCTTTCATGCTAGTTCGGTGGCATTGGTTGATACAGTCCACATTCATTATTTGGGGGTAAACCATTTAATAATTTTCTCCGTGCAGCCTTGGGGCTGTACGTTGAAAATATTGGTTGGTCTACTAAGGAGCGTCACGGTCCTGGACCGTAAAAGTATTTTAGGATTCAATACCCTCGAACCCATAGTAGGGCTTGCACCTTCCGGTATCATTGATAGGATCCCAGCAGGACCCCGAAGCTGACGTCATATCGAGGTAAACTGTGGGTGTCATGTATGTTATGGAAGAACAGTACTATGTCTCGTACCTTTCACCCCACATTTGGGGGACTCCGGTGGGGGACCCCGGAAGTGACGTCATGTCACGTGACGTAGTGGCGCCACGTTGTGTTGTCTTGGTAACCCGCGTGAGCGCCATGTTGTGACGTCATCCCCATAGTGATACGTGGTGTGAGTGCGCATGCGCAGCGCGTGTTGTTAGGGTGATACGTGTTTCCGTCGTCCATTTTGTATACTGGAGGCCGCCATCTTGGTTTCTATGGTAGCACGTGATTGCTATGTTACCCAATTTTTCTGCAATAAGACGGGGTATGTTCGGAGTGTATGTTCGATTGTAGAAGAGTAAATCTAATTACCACAAACAACCCGACAATCCTTCCAAATCACCAAAATCTATCCCAACTTTTACTATTTCGAATTCTTTCAGAATTCTCTGCTTCTATCTATATATGCAATAGTTTACGTCTACCTGACCATGTTCCTTCATTCTAGAGTATACTCCAGTAGCGCAGAAGAGGCTATTATTTGGAACAGTTTATCTTATTGTTACTATATTTAGCAATCTCTGGTCTATTCTTGTTAGTTCTGACCCTATTCCAAGTACTCTTGTAGTTTCCTGTATCTAGCTCATTTATATAGATTATAACTAACCAATCAGATTGCTTGATTTCCCATAATCTGTATGCAGAGTTATCTCCCTTGTGTATATCAAAACACATTCCTAAAGCCAATAAGCCAAGAGAGTAATTGCTCCATGAGCAATTGCTCGAACGACTCTAAGCCCATCGAGCAACTGAGCCTTAGAGCAATTGCTCGGTCGAGTGACTCCACATACTGCTCGAACGACTCGAATCCCATCGAGCAAATGAGCCATCGAGCAATTGCTCATTCGAGTGATTCCACATACGACTCTTCAACTCATTTCAGTATTTGAGGATACCTATGGCCCGGCATTGTATTATTTGAGGATACCTATCGAGGATACCTATCGAGGATACTTATCTGAGGATACTATTTCCTGTATCACAAGGCATACCTATCCAAAATATCCCTTATAAGCTATCGAGCAGTTACTGGAAATCATTGTTCGAATGACTCGAATTCCATCGAGCAAATGAGCCATAGAGCAATTGCTCGTTCGAGTCACTCCACATACGACTCTTCGACTCATTTCAGTATTTGAGGATACCTATGGACCGGCATTGTATTATTTGAGGATACCTATCGAGGATACCTATCGAGGATACTTATCTGAGGATACTATTTCCTGTATCACAAGGCATACCTATCCAAAATATCCCTTATAAGCTATCGAGCAGTTAATGAAAATCATTGCTCGAATGACTCGAATTCCATCGAGCAAATGAGCCATAGAGCAATTGCTCGTTCGAGTCACTCCACATACGACTCTTCGACTCATTTCAGTATCTGAGGATACCTATGGCCCGGCATTGTATTATTTGAGGATACCTATCGAGGATACCTATCGAGGATACTTATCTGAGGATACTATTTCCTGTATCACAAGGCATACCTATCCAAAATATCCCTTATAAGCTATCGAGTAGTTACTGAAAATCATTGCTCGAATGACTCGAATTCCATCGAGCAAATGAGCCATAGAGCAATTGCTCGTTCGAGTCACTCCACATACGACTCTTCGACTCATTTCAGTATTTGAGGATACCTATGGCCCGGCATTGTATTATTTGAGGATACCTATCGAGGATACCTATCGAGGATACTTATCTGAGGATACTATTTCCTGTATCACAAGGCATACCTATCCAAAATATCCCTTATAAGCTATCGAGCAGTTACTGAAAATCATTGCTCGAATGACTCGAAGCCCATCGAGCAAATGAGCCATAGAGCAATTGCTCGTTCGAGTCACTCCACATACGACTCATTTCAGTATCTGAGGATACCTATGGCCCGGCATTGTATTATTTGAGGATACCTATCGAGGATACATATCGAGGATACTTATCTGAGGATACTATTTCCTGTATCACAAGGCATACCTATCCAAAATATCCCTTATAAGCTATCGAGCAGTTACTGAAAATCATTGCTCTAATGACTAGAATTCCATCGAGCAAATGAGCCATAGAGCAATAGCTCGTTCGAGTGACTCCACACACGACTCTTCGACTCATTTCAGTATTTGAGGATACCTATGGCCCGGCATTGTATTATTTGAGGATACCTATCGAGGATACCTATCGAGGATACTTATCTGAGGATACTATTTCCTGTATCACAAGGCATACCTACCCAAAATATCCCTTATAAGCTATCGAGCAGTTACTGAAAATCATTGCTCGAATGACTCGAAGCCCATCGAGCAAATGAGCCATAGAGCAATTGCTCGTTCGAGTGACTCCACATACGACTCTTCGACTCATTTCAGTATTTGAGGATACCTATGGCCCGGCATTGTATTATTTGAGGACACCCGTCGAGGTCACTTATCTGAGGATACTGTTTCCTGTATCACAAGGCATACCTATCCAAAATATCCTTTATAAGTTATCGAGCAGTTACTGAAAATCATTGCTCTATGGCTCATTTTTCGAGCCATAGAGCAGTGATTTGCAAATGACAGACTGCTTATTTTCAAGCTTGAATATCAGTACCATTAAATACATTTATAAGTATTTATAAATATATCAAATTATTGATATAGAATTTAAAACTAAAACATATCAGTTGGTCTAAGGGGAATTGGTCTTTTGGGAATTGGTCTCGTGGGAATTGGTCTAGTGGGAATGAACCGGTCCCATGACCTATTACAGTTCCGTCAGTAAAAATGGACAAAGAATTTAGTCGTGAGCCGGGAAAATTTTCTGTCTTGCTAAAGCATTACAAAACCTTCTTGAACTCAGGGGACAAATTTATCAATTTTATTAACTTTGGTAAAATATCAGATATTCAATTTTTATTTTTTCAAGTTTGCATCGGTTATAAAAAGAGAGAATGCGGCAGCCAAAAGGACCATGACGAAAAGCGAGAGAAACATATTTTTAACCTTTTTAGGTCTTATCTACAATTTTTTTTTTTTGTGATTCAGTGTTGAGTTTGAAATATTTTATTAATAAAATTTATGTGTTCTCGCGTTACCGTATCGCAGTCCGGTCGCGATCTGAGCAAGAGGAGGAAAATCGACTTCTTTTTGCGACTATAGGAACCTTTCTGCAGAAGGGATTACCAAAATAACAAACATGAAGAAACTAAACTGAGAAAGCACGAAGATAAGCTAGTTACTAATTCATCATAGCATTGAGTATATACAGGAATGTGCCACGTTTAATTCTTAGAACATTGTGTAAGCTAATATTATCCGATTTCTGTATTCTGCGGTAACAAAAACATGTTTTGATATATTTTTATTATTGCAGTGGATGTTATTATTTCTGTAATGCACATCTACTTTTGTAAAATCTTAAAATCGGGGGACGTTTCCTTGGAGAACGCTGTTCCCTTACTTTTGTCTAAGTGGGCGCGTCGTTCTCTTACAATTTCAGGATCACGAATATCCAATACATTATTTTATCGTATGACTCGTCCGTTTTGTTCACTTTAAAACATTTGATATTTTGTTTTCATATTAATCAGTGATAAATAAAGCCTTCCGTCAATTTCATTGGTCAATTTCAAAACTAGACAATTTGATTGGCTGAACAAAATACAACTGGGCCACATTTTCATAATTTGCATAATTAGAGTTGGGAGCTTTCATTGGTCAATTTCAAAACTGGACAATTCGATTGGCTAAACAAAATACAACCGGGTGACATTTGCATAATTTCAGTAGGGAGAATTTACGTTATCTGTCCTATTTAGGGTGGGTTATATTGTATTAATCTTTTACCTACAAGAAAAACGCCATTCATTTTTTTTTATATTTTCACTTTTTGCTTCCAAAACATAGGTTATGACCCCTCATTGGAACGAGCTCGACGAGCTCGTACCAATGAGGTGTCATAACCTATGTCTTGGGAAGCAAATAATGAAAATTTTTAGTTATACGAGGATGTTTTTTCCAAATGCCGTCTGCAACTCAAGTTAGATGATGGGTTAAAAAATCACACTAAGTGGCTAATTTGTGCGTGTGTGTGTCATATGATAAATAGATTATGAAATGAGTGTTTTTCTCATATAATATTTATGAAACTCGTCCGAATTTTCCGTTTGGGCTCGCCAGAGGCTCGCCCAAACGGAAAATTCTTAGACTCGTTTCATAAATATTATATGAGAAAAACACTCATTCCATATCCTCTATATCGTGTTGGATTCCCGCCATCCACTTAATCAGTAACGTTGTAACATTGTACCTGGTTAGACAGAGATGTATATAGATAATCTGATTGCACCGACAACACAACAGGAAACTAATCTTTCAAAGATGCATCTAAAACAATTAGCGTTTTACCATGACTCGTGCGCGTGGAAGAAAACTTGAAACTTCTAATGACAGTAATGCAGTGTATACACAGAACGACACGCGCGTGTAAATGGGCTAATCGAAATGACACGAGTGCCAGCGCGGAAGGATACAACGAGAGGCCGCCATGGCACAAGTGCCATACCGATTAACCCATTCACAAGCGTGTATACGGTGTCTCGTTTTATCGATTAACCCATTCACAACGAGTGTCGTTCTATGTTTATTACACACCTTCCTGTCTGCAAAACAATAATTATAAGGACACTCAGCAATTCATTTCACAACTATCAACAAAATGAACATATTTTATCGCTAACCAAATTTGCGTGCTCGTACTCTTCTTCTGGATATTCAATATCCCCTTTATCCATCGACTCTATTTCTTCTTTGCTATGTACCCAACGCAGACGATATCAAAATTTATTATTTTAAAAATATTTTTTTTTAAATTTTTCAAAAAATTTCAACAAAACCATATCATGTGACCTCTCGTTGGAACGAGCTCGACGAGCTCGTTCCAACGAGGGGTCACATGATATGGTTTTGTTGAAATTTTTTGAAATATAATTTTTTTTCAACTGCCGAGTTTGCATATTACGCGGGCGGATGCGTCCGATTCATTGGGTAATGGGTTAATCGATATGACACGAGTGCCAGCGCGGAAGGATACAACGAGAGGCCGCATTTATCGCCAACCAAATTTGTGTACTCATACTCTTCTTCTTCTTCTGAATATTCATTATCCCCTTCATATATCGACTCTATTTATTCTTTGCTATTTTCCTGCACATTAAACTCGTCATATCCTTCAGATTTAGACATTTTATTTAGTTATATCGCAATCTGGTCAGTTTCGGGTGAGCTATCGTCTGCTGACAGATTTCCGTTCTGCACATGTGTGCGGAACGGATTTTCATTTTCAGCATGGTTTTGTGTTGCTGTAGATGGGGATTCTTTAGAACGGGCGTGTAAGAAATAATGTTAGAAAGTGTATGCGTGTAGGGGTGGGGATGGGGTGAATTCTGTTCCAGAATTTTGAATAGTAAACATTTTAAGCCTCGAAACATCAACAGTTTGGAATTTTATTCCCAATGGAAGTACATTAAGTGGATTTTTATCTGTTCTTTTGACGGTTTCTAATGGAGTGATATTTGAACCACATTTCATGGTTCCCTGAGTTCAAGGAGACGAGATTTGCAGTGACAAGGCACTATGGCGCCTTGTTGCACTGAAGAGACTATTCCCAACTCGAGAACCCAGAGCTCATATATTTCGAACACAAGGAATGAAAATGCGTTCCGATTTCTTCAACAATTGGAAACTTACAGGTAGCAGTAGAAAAATTTTCAACTAAGCGGAAGGGGTGGGCGCGTATGATTTTCTCAAAAGCTGGGTGTTCTGCAGCTGGGGGAAGGGGTACAATGGGAAATTCAGAGGGGACACACACTTCGAACACCAATACCCTCCAGCCACATTTCTTCCTATATGTTGTCGAGTTATATTTAAAAAGTTAAAAAAGTATATTGTGTGGAAGAGCGTCCGATAAAAAATAGTCTTTAAGATGTAGATATTTTAAAGTAAAATTTCCGTGTAACAACAGTTCGAAACCTAATTGCCACAATTTTTATAACATACAAAATGGAAATGCCCGACCAGAGGTCAGCGTTCGAGTTTCGGGCAAGAATACAACTGCATTCACTGTCTCCTCAATGTTATTGGTTAATCGCGCATTGCCGCTTTTGAAGTGTAAGTTTAATGACAGAAAATGGGGGACAGATCGTGTAATAATAAAACAGAACACAGCGAGGGTGGAGTATGGGGGACTGGAGTTTAATGACAGAAATTAGGGGACAGATCGTGTAATAATAAAACAGAACACAGCGAGGGTGGAGTATGGGGGACTGGAGTTTAATCCTTTAACCAACGCAGACGATATCAAAATTTATTTTTTTAAATATCATTTTCTCAAATTTTTCAAAAAAATGTCAACAAAACCATATCATGTGAATCCCCTCGTTGGAACGAGCTCGATGAGCTCGTTCCAACGAGGGGTCACATGATATGGTTTTGCTGAAATTGTTTGAAAAATATTATTTTTTTCAACTGCTGAATTTGCATATTACGCGGGCGGATGCGGGCGATTCGTTGCATGGGTAAAGGGTTAATGACAGAAAATATGGGACATATCGTGTAATAATAAAACGGGACACAGTGAGGCTGGAGTACAGGGGACTGAAATCAACGATTGGATGTTTTCCCTCTGTGTTACGAATTCCGAAGACGATCGTCACATACTTGAATAACTCCAACAAGGATCGTTGGTTCTTGACCCCCGTTCTCTACCCGAGTTTTGTTCTGTATTTCTACCACGATTAGATTTGAACGTAACGGCCAAAACAGGCCAGCGCTATTCTCAAAAATCGCCAATTAATTCTCAAAATATTTTCATTTTTTGTCTCAAAAACATAGGTTATGACCCCTCGTTGGAACGAGCTCGTCGAGCTCGTTCTAACGAGGGGTCATAACCTATGTTTTTGAGACAAAAAATGAAAAAAATTAGTTATTCAAGAATTTGTTTTGCAAGTGTCGTCTGCTTTTCATGAATGAATCTGATGTGAAGAAAAATATCACCTTTGATGGTCAGCTCCATTTCTTGCTTGACGTTGGTTTGTGTCAAAGCATATCATTGGCGTCACAACGACCAATCAGATGCGTTCTTACATGACGTTCCTACACGTAGGTCATATTCCTCGTGTGATGTATCTATCACATCTTTCTAGTCGGACCATATAACTTTTTCAAACAATGTTTAAAAATGTGAACGGTAGGAAGGAGGCAGTGGTATAGCCCCGGGGGTGCTAGGTGCGGGGACATGCCCCCTAAAAATTAAAGTACCCCCACCCTCTCAAAATGGGAAAATTAAAGAACCAAAGGTCCCCAGATGCACACTTAGGGCATTGAATGTTCAAATGTTTTTTCGGGGGGGGGGCGAACCCCTACCAATGGGAGGAGGGTATCGTAGGCCTGATGTGGGGATGGGTATGGCCCTCCTATTCATGGGGTTTCGGGGGAGCCACCCCTGAACACCCCAATGGGAAGGCTATATCCATTCCATCTCAGGTCCGCGGATATGCCTGTGGCATATTTCGACCTGGCACGGCACCCCCTCCCCCCCCCCCAAAAAAAATAATAATATGCCCCCCCCCCCCCCCCTCAACAAGAAATCCTAGCTTCGCCCCCAGAAGGAGGTATATTTTAACCAACTTTTTTTTTCTTTTTGGGTGGGTAAACCATTTAATAATTTCCTTCATGCAGCCTTGGGGCTGTACGTTGAAAATATTGATTGGTCTATTAAGGAACATCACGGTCCTGGATCGTAGAAGTGTTTTTAGGATTCAATACCCTCGAACCCATAGTCGGGCTTGCACCTTCGGGTATCATTGATAGGATCCCAGCAGGACCCCGAAGCTGACGTCATATCGAGGTAAACTGTGGGTGTCATGTATGTTATGGAAGAACATCTGAGCGGTCAAATTATGACGTTAATCATGCGCAAGTCGTGCTGGGGTTATACGTGTTTCCGTGGTCCATTTTGTTTACTAGGGGTCGTTACCCTGGTTTTTTATGATGGGACGCAGTTGTTATGGGATGAAAGTTTATCAACAGTGACGTGTTCTAGCGACATATTTTATTGGATGGAGGTTTGTCGAATCACCGTGTTGAATCACTGGACACGACCTGACAATGTCTAAAATTACTCAGGGATGTGGCTAGAGAGTTTCAGCTGGGGGGGGGGGGGGGGGGGGGGGGGGGGGGCACCGGTGTAAATTCAAACTGTGAGTGGTTTCGATAGGTGGTTGCACTGCAGCGCTGGGTGATACCGTTTAACCCTTTATCCAACGAATAGCCCGCATCCGCCCACGTTATATGCAAATACAACTGCTGAAAAAATATTATTTTTCGAAAAATTTCAACAAAACTATATCATGTGACCCTCTTTGGAACGAGCTCGTCGAGCTCGTTCCAAAGAGGGGTCACATGATATGGTTTTGTGAATTTTTTTTTTTAAATTTAAAAGAATATATTTAAAATAATGAACTTTTGAAATCGTCCGCGTTGGGTAAAGGGTTATGAACCCTTCTGAAAAAATTTTCACTAGTCCTGAAACTGAAAAAGCGGAAAAAGCATCAGTTATAATGTGTCTGGGTCAGAAAATTGACCGGATTGATGTCAGAGTGGAAATTTGGAGGCCATGTCAATTTTAGAGTAGAAAATTTGAAACTCAAGTTTCCAGTTGGAAATAAAGGATCAAAATTTCTCATCATTAGTTGGAATTTTAATATTTTTCATGAACAATGTTAATTTATTGAATTTCCAACTGTTTGATTTTTGGCCTTGGAATTTCCAACTATTGAAAAAAATACTCCTAGCGGGGGGGGGGGGGGGACCCTCCCCCCCCCCCCCCTGTCGCCACATCCCTGACCAGTTTACATGGCATTAATTTCAACCTATGTTCTTGGTTTAGAATTTTTACACTTCTGCCTGCAGAAGTGCGAAACTATAGAACGGATCTTCAGGATCATGCATCGTTATATTAGTCAGAGAGATTAGTTAGAGATACCCCCCCCCCCACACACACACACACACACACACACACACACACACACACTCACTCCACCCCCCCCCCCCCCACCCCCCTGTCGCCATCCCTGAAATTACTGAAATGGAGTCCAAAACCTTTCAAAAACACCATCTTCACAAGAACTCAGTACTTCATGATCTTTGGTTTAAGGTGTCCATCGCTCAGAGTAATACAGACCCAGGACCAATTACTAGTGTTCAACCGATTATCGGAACCGGCCACCACAATCGGCCGATTGTGGGCAATCGGATAACAACGGCAACGGCTCCTGGAACATCGGTTCAACCGATTGTTGCCAAGCATTTTGTGATGATTCATTCAATAAAGTTGAGAAACAGCCACAGCGCGCATTCTTAATCTCTCTAGACGCACCTTTACGGGATATACAAGTTAAACGACATGTAAAGCTTACAATTGAGCATACTTGCGGCAATGGCCAGTTCATACTGGAAAAGTGAAGGTTGCACACCATTGACTCAGGTCGCAGTAAAATTACCAATCGCACGCACTTGTGGGCCACGTTTACCGTTCTCAGAGCCACGTTTACCGCCCAAGTGCGTGCGATTGGTAATTTTACGGCTACCCCAGTCACCGAAGTTTAAGACTGTGAAAAATGTTCAGTTTAATGTAGTTCTTTCAAGTCTCGACTTGTCTAGTGGTGCACGGTATTACAATCGGAATCGGCGCCAGAATCGGCCGATTGTGAGCTCAAATGACCGGTAATCGGTCAGCGACCATTATTGGTAATCGGTTTAACACTACCAATTACAGTACCGTCAGTGAAACTGGACAGAGAATTTAGACGTGAGCTGGGGAAATTTTCTGTGCACTTTCCCCTTCACAACATTGTAAATTCTCAACTATCAGAAATAAATCTTAGGCCCCACAAAGTAGATATCAGGCCATTTATTGTAAAATTGCATGTGGCCTGGGGGTTTTTTTTATTTTCTTTTTAAGTTTTGTAATTACTTTTTTTTTTTTGCCATCAAAACTTTTTTTCTTGGTTTGTTCTATATTTTAGGCATAATACTCTACATAATAGCATGGGTGGTGGGGTATTTCACCCCTTGAATGCAAGAAGGCTTTGCAATGCTAAAGCATTGCAAAGCCTTCTTGAACTCAGTGGACAACTTTATCAATTTTGTTAACTTGGGTAAAATATCAGATATTTAATTGTTATTTTTTCAAGTTTGCATCGGTTATAGAAAAAGAGAGCATGCAGCAGCCGAAAGGACCATGCGGAAGGACGTGAGAAACATATTTTTAACCCTTTTAGACCTTATCTACAATTTTTTTTTTTTTTGTGACTCAGTGTTGAGTTTTAAATATTTTATTAAGCCTTTACCTAACCTGAAAAGCAGACGACACTTGCAAAAATAATCCTTGAATAACTACTTTTTTTCATTTTTTGTCTCAAAAACATAGGTTATGACCCCTCGTCGGAACGAGCTCGTCGAGCTCGTTCCAACGAGGGGTCATAACCTATGTTTTTAAGACAAAAAATGAAAAAATAATGAAAATTAATTGGCGATTTTTGTTGAGAATAGTGCTGGCCGGTTTTGACCGTTACGTTAGGTAAAGGGTTAATGAAATTTCTGTATTTTCGCCTTACCGTATCGCAGTCCGGTCGCGATTTGAGCTAGAGGAGGAAAATCGACTCCTTTTTGCAACTATCGGACCCTTTCTGTAGACGGGATTATCAAAATAACAAACATGAAGAAACTGAACTGAGAAAGCATGAAGATAATCTTCTTACTAATTCATCATAGCATAAAGTAGACACAGGAATATGCCACATTTAATTCTTAGAACATTGTGTAAGCTAATATTATCCGATGTCTGCATTCTGCGGTAATAAAAACATGTTTTGATATATATATTTTATTATTGCTGTGGGTACTAATATTTCTGCAATGCACATGTACGTTTGTGAAATCTTACAATCGGGGGTCGTTTTTATGTCGATAAGTTTATTTGCACCGACAACACACGAAGATGAAATGGTTTCACATGCCGAAGGCGCGCAGGGACGGTGTGGGGCAAGCCCCTCTCGGTCCTCTTTGATTGTTTAGCGACGCTTAAGTTTTTTTGCTCTTCTTTTCTTTGGTGGAGGAGGTTGAGATGGTGAAACTGTAGTGGTTGTTGATGTTGCTGGGCTGTCGATGATGGAGGACTGATTTGGGTGGTAAGGTCTAGTTTTGGCTGTCGTAGGAGTGTGCTGTATGTTGAGTTCTGTCATTAGTGCATTCGATCTTTCAGTGCCTTCCTTTGCCGTTCTGGTTACATCCTTGACTTCATCCCTCAAGCTTTCCAAGTCTTTCATTAGGGCCAAATATCCCAAATATTCAGGTTCCTGATCCAGATAAAGGGGAGAGGCTGAAGAAGGAGACTTCGGGGAGCCATGTTCCATTTTCGCCTCCGCCACACTGATGACGTCGCCATCCTCCAGGTTGTCCCCCCGCCCCATAGGAGAGGCAGCTGGGGTATCGATGGGAGTCACAGGAGTTGGAGGTGGGGGGAATGGTAGTGGCTTCCTCTATCTTCTCTTCCACCTTCTCTTCCTTCTTCCTTTTCATGAACTCATCCAGCCGCCGGGTATCACAGCGCCTGGTTGGTGGGCTCTTCTTCTTCTTTTCCTTTTCAGCGCCAGATCCAGGCTTCTTCGGGTGAGGACCAGTGTGAGAGGGGTTCTTCTCACAAAGGGTGCTATCTCTCCCCGAAGAAGGTGTGGTGGTTCTCTCATCACCGTTAAACTCCACCGTCATATGAACGCTTTTGCCTCTCATCTGGAGAATCCAGTTGAGAGGGCAAGAGACGCCCAGAGCTGACAAAGCCTTCTGTAGCTTAATTGGGATGTAAAAACTTGCCATGGTGATTGCTCAGATGGTGTTCACACTCTGAAGTCAGAGGTGCGAATGACCCTTGTGGACAACACAACAGGGACGCCTTTCAGAGGTTCAATGTTAATTGAAGTACAGCTAGACTCCAGTATTTACAGGGGGAGATAACTTTCCCAAGAGTCAATATCTATGACGATAAAAGCTGAGGATGTCCACGACAACACAATCTTGATCGTCAGGGAATAGTTGTCGGAAGCGGTGAGAGAAATTAGCTGAGAATGAAGGGGTCAGGCAGTTTATTCTGCAACCAATTAACAGAATGGATAATTTGATTAAAATACCAGAGGATTGTATTGATTTTGAGGGTGTTTATATTTTGCAATGGGATGAAAACACGAGAATGAGCAATAAGTATTCATTTCTGATGGTGACGTCATCAAACATTCGATCAAATCAAGTCTCGATTGAGTAATATTTCTAGCGTTGATTCAAAGAAAATGAATCTTTATGGTATTTTTTTAGATTCAGTTGTCTAGAATATATCGGGGACGCGGTGGCCCAGTAGTAGAGGTGCAGGCTACAAGCCGAGAGGTCCTCGGTTCGAATCCCACCTTCGGCAACCGCGTTGTGTCCTTGGGCAAGACACTTCACCCCCATTGCCCACGTGGGGGCACGATGGCGCTGTGTACTAAGGCGTACTGCACGTCGAGGGTGCACTTGTCTTCAACCAAGGCTAACCCTGCTTGTGTGGAGTTAGTATGTTGGGAAGCTGACAGTTGCTCGCCGTTGCTCGGTGGTTCTCTCCGGGTACTCCGGCTTCCTCGACCCGTAAAACTGTCATGGTCATGATAAGCCATTGTGCAGAAATATGTAACCTTAAACACCACTAAATAAATAAATAAATAAATGAGCTATTTAAAGTCTAGACTGGTTCCGAGCCACAACAGCGTCGAATTGGTGACTCGACAGCTTTCTAGTTGTGTAAAGTTAAGAGCTGGGATAAGTTAAGCTCACCAATCTAAATACTAATACGATAATTAATTATGAAGAATATCAAATCCTTAATAAATAACGTGAAATGAACGACCATTTCGTGACGTCACAGGAGCAATCTGTACTGTGATACCCCAGAACAACAGATGTCGCCCTTGGGTAAGACAGTTAAACCCCATTGCCGACGTGAGGGAACGGTGGCGCTGTGTACTAAGGCGTACTGCACATCGATGGTGCACTTGTCTTCAACCAATGCTAACTCTCCTCGTGTAGAGTTAAAAAGAGTATTGAGTCTGACAGTTACTCGCTACTGCTCGGTGGTAGTCATATAGAATAAACCCAAGGTAGCTTGGTGTACCAAATGTTCACCACGAGTGGTGAAGTGGTGTTAACCGCGAGCCTTCAGCGAGCGGTTAACACCACTTCACCAAGAGTGGTTAACATTTGGTACACAATGCTACTTTGGGTATATTTTATTTATACCATGATCGTTAGAATATTAAGAGTCGCAATTATTTTTTCTCGATTGTACCAAGCAGCAGACGTACATGCGTGCGAATCTCGTTTTTGTTTACATAAGCACCGGTGGGCGGTACTTCCGCTGTCAATTTTATCGCAGAAACAAAATGGAAAAATAAACTGAGCCTTTTTCGTTTCAATAACATAATAACATACTATTTCGAGTTATGCATGCTTTATTAACATGAGTCAATGCATGTTTGTTATTTTTTGGCATCTTAGGAGGTAAACTCATTTAAAAACGAAATAATTGCCGCTTCAATTTCACTCTTCGCGAGGCGACGAGCGATAAATGTAGATAAGTTTGCATTCAGGTCGATGTCGCCAAAGGTCAACTTGGATGTAGTTCCACTGTAGGTGTAAATTTTAACTACTGAAATCCCATTGCTGGCGTGTTCACCACGGTTGGTGTGTAAAGCTAAAATTTATGTCATAGGCTTTTTTATGTATAGTAGAATAGGTAATGCTTTCCACCGCCGGTAAATTTAGCCGACACGATGTGTCTCTAGCTGTTGAATGTGTCGTTAGACGCCAATAAGCAAACAAACAAGAACACCATAAAATTCAGAAGAAGGGAAAATTATTTTCTAAATGGAGCTTCAGCCGCAAGTCTGTTCAGTGTAAAGATATTTGAACAATGGACGCGATGCGAGTAAAGCAAGCGATGGACGCTATGCAATAAAGTAATTGTGATGATTTACTTCTCAGTATTAACTTCTTCAAATAGATTCCAAGTTATCAAAATTTCGACCTGCATTTTCTTCCCATAATGCACCTAGGAATTTATCCAATTGAATATTGTTTGACAGAGCTCATTGAGCTTTGTCAAACAATATTAAATTGGTTAATTTCGTAGTTACAGCACAGCCAGCACGGAAGGGTCAAAATTCACGTGTGGGTCGTGTTGCCCACGGGCGCATTTTTTCAATCAGCAATCAGTAGTTTTTAGCAAATATTCAGTGAAAGAAACACCAGGTCGAGGTTTGTCAAGCACTATTGAATTGCTTTAATTCCTGCACTGCAAAAAAATATAGGTTCTCTTTAGAACAAAAACTTGTTCTAATCTTGTCCCTGGGATGGAACCAGTTCTGTTTAAACAGTATTTATTTCAAATCCAATAAATTTATAATAATAATAATAATAATAATATGGAGATTTTGTATAGCGTAAAACCACATAGTTGTGCTCTAAAACGCTTTACATGGAAAAAAAAATAAATACATTCAAGCTCCCTACTATACGCATAAAAGTAAACAAACAGATCAAATCTAAGTAGCTCAAACTTCGTAAGTCTCTTGATAAAGGTGGGACTTGAGATTTGTTTTAAACTCATTTAAACTTCTGGAAGACTGGATATGTGTTGGCAATGAGTTCCAGAGTCGTGGATCTGCGAAGGAAAAGGCCCTGCTGTTCACCAGGGTAGAACGGGAAAAAGGAACATGTAACCGAAGCTGTTCGGATGAGCGGAGATTCCGCTTCGATGACTGAACAGTCAAAAGGTCTTGAAGATATTGTGGAGCAGATCCATTAATACACTTAAAGACCAAAACCAGAATTTTGAAAGTGATACGTTGTTGAACAGGGAGCCAATGTAGCTTTTGAAGCAGTGGGGTTATGTGATCATAGCGTCTGCATCCTGTAATAATACGAGCTGCAGTGTTTTGTATTTTGTGCAGCTTAGAGATAAGCGATTGCGGCAAGCCGATTGATAAGGTTCCAGAAGATTATTACTTTGGAGGTAGTTTTGAAGTTGTTTAGCGACCATCTTTTCTAGAACTTTCTAGAACTTTCGCTACAAATGGTAACTTTGAAACGGGCCTATAGTTTTTCAAGATATCGGGATCAAGAGAAGGTTTCTTGATAAGTGGAGATACCAATGCTAATTTAAGGTCTGATGGTACATGACCTTCTTGGAGAGATGCCTGAATAATGCTAGCAACAACTGGAGATAACAACCAATTGATGCTTTTACCAGAGATGTAGGCATGGGATAAAGCCCATTAGTTTTGCTAGGACTTGACAAGATGAGCTTCTTCACCTCAGATTCACTAACTTGTGCAAACGTGGACCAACTAGAATTAATAAACTGATCATCAAAAGTGGGAACAGCTGTACTTTCGATGTTCTTATCTATCAACTCCACCTTATTTATAAAATAGTTTCCAAAGCGGTTGGCCAACTCTAATACTGATGTATGTTCTGGAAATATTCTAATCTTACGATTTCTAAGAGGTCATTGGTGACCGAAAAGAGTGTCTTACTGTCGGTACAAAGATCAATACGCTCATTGTAGTATGAGCGTTTAGCAGCCTCAATTAGTGATTATTTTTTGTCTGCAAAACATTTCATGGTGAATTGTTAACTGTGTTTTGTAATTAATAACAGCCATTGACACAATGTGATTATCTGAAGCTGAGTAAGGCACTTTCACATTCACCAGTGTTGATATGTGCTCACTGTCCATAAAGCATAAAGTGTTAAGTACAGGTTTCTTTGTCTGCTCAGAACAGACCTGTTGAACAAAAGCTCTGGTGATTATAAATATATACTCTCCCAAAAAAGAAAGTGTGCATGCTAAAAAATAACACTAAAAAAATAAAAGATATAAATCATTTTCATTCATGGAAATTTTACTCGATCACAGATGAATCAATTTGTGATCAACACGAGAAATTTCATTACCCTACGACGAATACTCTTGGTGCCATGGAGAGTCAAAGACACTAAGGGTCAAACACAAAAGTCACACACTCAATATCGGGTATGACCTCCGTCTGCATCGACTACTGCTGTGCATCTACGCCTGATGGAAGCGAACAAGTTAGCGTGGAAGGGTTAGGGTAGGGTTAGGTTAGGGTTAGGTAGGGTTAGGGTTAGGTTAGGTAGGGTTAGGGTTAGGTTAGGGTTAGGGTTAGGTTAGGGCTCGGGTTAGGTTAGGGTTAGGTTAGGCTAACCCTAACCCTAACCCTACTCTACACCACTGCAGTCGAGCACGACGATGACGTAATGTCAAAATCGGACGAATTGCTGGTCTTCGAGGACATAAGCCGTATTCTCTCAGCCGGTTGATTACTGTTTGAGGATGCATCCGTCTCAGGTTAGGGATGTTCCTGGCTGTCGTCGTTGCAATTTGTTGCCGGTTCCGGAGATGGACGACACAGATATACCGATCTTGTGCAGGGGTGGTAACTCGGGGTCTCCCGGAGCGGGGTCGGTTTCGAACGTCATCATGTTGTGCATGTCGATGGACTAGCCTGTCTACAGTGTTACGGTGGCAGTTCAAATGCTGGGCAACCTCTCTGGGTGTTCTGCCAGCTCTGATCATACCCAGGGCAAGGAGACATTGATTCATTGTCAATCTTGGGATGCTAATGTGGAGCCGTTTTAACAGCAGCGCAAGTTTGAATGTGAACGATAGGAAGGCCTTACTTTAGTGTTTAAATACCCAAGGATTCACACTGCTGCATGAATTTTCAGACTCTCCACGTGCAAAAGATGCCTTTTCACGAACGTGCAGCACTTCATTTAACGTTAATGCAATTTTCACGGGGAAAGCTGTTTTTGTGTTCAATATAACTTATTCATGAACAGGTTAACACTCTTTACACCTACGAAATTATTTTTGTGGAGTTTGATCAATTTCTGCAATGCACACTTTCTTTTTTGGGCGAGTATAGTAACAAACTTTAACAGGAGAGAAATTTTCCACATAATCCTTTTAGGAATGTCACCAAAACTAAAACAGAATGATAGAAATTTCAGTTATAATGTATAGCACATAAATCTATATGCAGTTAGGAATATGTCCAGCAAATGTTTCAAAAAAGAGTACATCTTTATAAAGATTTACATTAAATATTAACAGAATTAAACATAATTTGAGTGGGTTTCAGCCGTAATTTCAGAGCTTACATGTATACGAGGTTGTCTCAAATTTTAATTAAGCAAAGGAGATATAAACAGTTGGCATATCGAACCAGTTTTGGTTCTGTATAGAACCAATATACCAGGTATTTGTATTCGCTTTGTTTCAAAACGTTTGGCGACTGCGTTGAATAAGCTCTAAGTTTACTGCTGAATCTACTTCAGTTTAGGTATTATTCTGTTAAAATTGAATGCTAATCTTGGTAAATTTATTTGATTTGAAATAAATACTGTTTAAACTAAACTGGTTCCATCTCAGGGACAAGATTACAGTTAAAACTAGAAGTCCTGTCATGAAATGCGCACAAATAGCACGCTGATATGCGCGTTAATGTACGCGTTATGGCCCAAGTAAAGCTATCAAATTCTGTACATATGGCCTGTGCACAAGCAATGTTTCAGCCAATGGACCTCCGGGGAACCCGGAGGTCCATTGGCAGAAACATTGCATGTGTTTGCTATGAGTAACCAGGAGAACCTGCCGTGCTTTGGATGCCATTCGATATGGCAATTGCGCGCAATTCCAACGCGCAATTAAGCCTAGATAAGCGCACTATTCGTGACAGGACTTCTAGTTTTAACTGTAGAACCGGTTTTGGTTCTAAAGAGAACCTATATTTTTGCAGTGTGGTTGCATTAAGGGAAAATTTACTGCTTGAAGTTTCGGTATAATATACAGAAGGGTATTTGTTTATTTATTGCTTTTTAAGGTCACTTTCAGTATCTTTGGCTTTACCGTGACTTCAACATAGGTACATGAAGTCAAGTTTAGTCAATCGTTTATTCCTATACTTCTCACTTTAACTGACTTCCAACTCAGGCGTTGGTTCCGAATGATATTTTATCAATATTATTTATTTATTTATTTATTTATTGATGTTTAAGGTCACATACTTATGCACAATGGCTAATCATGACCGTGACAGTTTTACGGGTGGAGGAAGTCGGAGTACCCGGAGAGAACCACCGAGCAACGACGAGCAGCTGTCAGCTCCCCAACATCGCAACTCCACACTGCAGCACAGGCAGGGTTAGATTGGTTGAAGACATCCGCACGATCGACGTGCAGTACGCCCTAGTACACGGCGTCATCGTGCCCCCATGTGGACAATCGGGGTTAAGTGCCTTGCCCAAGGACACAACGCGGGAGTCCGAATCGATCGACCAGACGGTCACCCATCCGAGGCCTAACCGAGCTCGACGTTACTTAACTTTATTTTACCAATAAAGCAAAACAGTGTACCACAGTAAACAAGCACTGACCCACTCTCCGGACTTAACACTTGGAGTACATAAGGTTATTTATTTATTGGTGTTTAAGGTCACATATATCTGTACATATGCTTATCATGACCACGACAGTTTTATGGGTGGAAGAAGCCAGAGTACTCGGAGAGAACCACCGAGCAACTGTCAGCTCCCCAACATACTAATTCCACACAAGCAGGGTTAGCATTTGTTGAAGACAAGTGCACCATCGACGTGCAGTACGCCCTAGTACACAAAGCCACCGTGCCCCCGCGTGGGCAATGGGGTGAAGTGTCTTGCACAAGGACACAACGCGGTTGTAGCAGATGGGATTCGAACTGAAGACCTCTCGGCTTGCCGCCTGCACCTCTACCTACTTAGCCACCGCGCCCCAGGAGTACATGTACATAAGGTTAAATTTTCGACAGAATGTGGTAAATTTGAGTCTTGAGGTCAAACAAAGATAAAAGTAATAGAACTGATTGAACCCGATGTCAAAGTGGGCCTCGTTTTGGGTTTTTTTTGTTGTTTTTTTTTTTTTTGTTGTTGTTGTTTTCTTTGTAATAACGCCGGACATATTAGAAAGCCTAGTACAAAGAATTAATTGAGCCTACTTAACCACTGTCGGGACCTTTTTTGTCTTTTAAGTTATTGATAATACATTACTCTGACAGTCCAAATAGGCTTCGTGAACAAAGTTGCTGGACCCATCACGGAGCCTATCGCCTCAGCCCTAACAAAATACAAGTCCTACTGAAATGAAATACACACTTTGTTGCAGAGATTTGATGCGTGAAAATTATAAAGAAATATTCAAGTTCAAAATCGCACATTGTTCTCAATGTTATCAGCATCTGATCGATCTTGTTAACGGCTTCAGTTTGAGTCACCACAGTGCTGCAACAGCAAATGGAAGAAGGGGAGAGGTAATCAGGGGCGTCGCGAAGCTGGCCGATTTTGAGTGAGCGGAAACCTGATTTCAGGGAGCTACAGGCTACAGCTCCACTTTGGGAGAGGTATATCCCCGCCCCGTGGAGGGAACAGCCTACTTTATTGTGGGGCTGCCGGAAAATACCCCCAGCTCGCTTGTTGGGGATTCCTGACGCCACCACTGCCTGATTTGTTCCGAATGCGGCGTTTCAAGTCGCGAATGATGAAATATTCCGACATCATCAAGACATGCCTTCCGCGAAGGCTTGTCTCGATGATGGAGTTGGAATATTCGTCCATTGGAATCATATAGTTTTAAAAAAATCAAAACAAATAATTTATGTATAAATATTTTTTATAAATGTGGTGATCGTGACGCAACTTCTTATTCGGTTAACAAGTACCATACCGGGGCTCAAAATTGGAAATCCTGGGCCCCCAACAGACAGAGGCGGGTACTACAGACCCCCGTTTGCATGATCAACGGTGGGGCTTAACTCTTAACCCGCAGAATATTTTTTTTTTAAATATTTTTCATCAAATCTAGTCATGGCTGCTTTGAAGCAGCCATGACTAGATTTGATGAAAAATTAATCTAAATGTAACACAAGTTCTGGTCTTGTAAGATAGTGCATAATTACTAGCAGGAGCGAATTGATACCTAAGCGCCAATGCAAATGAAAATGTTTAGAACGGAAAAATTATTGGTAGGGGCGGAGCACACACTACTAACCCTCCTAAGCGTAGCAATTCCCCTAAAATTAAATATCAGTTTATCGCATCAGTCTCACCGCGTCCAATGAGTTAAAATAGTTACCTTGATTTATTCCGGTGGTTTCGATTCACTGTCCGTGTGGAGATTGTTTTTGGTGGAAATCTGTCCCGGGCCAAGAAATGCGAAATAATCACTTTTCTAGTCTCGCAGTTGTGATCCAATCAACGTGTAAGAATACTCATCACCCACTTTCAACTATCAACCCGTTTAAACTCTTGTAGTGATAGTTTGGTTGAATACAAACGAACATAAAACGAATGTTATTTGAAATTAGACGCGGCAACTAGAATTTACATTGTCGGAGTTATACTGTTGGTGAAAGGATAAACGTGGAGACAAAATTTGCGATAGCACACAATATGAACATTCAGGTGATTTCTACGGAAGCGTATTAATGACATGATAAAAAATAATTCTCAGACCCAGGAAGTCGAAATTTCGACTTTTTATCTCGCAATTTCGACTTAAAATCTCGAAATTTTGACTTTTTATCTCGAAATTTCGACTTTTTGTGGTACACTTGGTAGCCTTATCAGCTACGATGGTGTTGCGTATTTACTGTTTATGCACACAATGACGCTTTACTTTGCTTTTGTAGAATCTGTTCCATTAAGATCTTCATCTATTATGGGTGTTTGGGGGGGGGGGGGGGGTTGGCGTTGTGGTAACCGGTTCTCGTCAGATCGCCGAAGTTGAGCAACGTCGAACCCGGTTAATCCTCAGATGGGTGACCATAGGGGCACGATGACGCCGTGTACTAAGGCGTACTGTACGTCGATGGAACGCATGTTTTCAACCAATCTAACCCTGTCTGTACTGCCGTGCGGAGTTACGATGTTAGAGAGCTGACAGCTGCTCGTCGTTGCTCGGTAGTTGTTTCCGGGTACTCCATCTTCCTCCACCCGTAAAAATGTCACGGTCATGATTAGCCATTGTGCATAAGTATGTGTTTAAGTATAAACACCAATAATAAATAAATAAATAAATAAATAAATAAATAAATAAATAAATAAATAAATAAATAAATATTATGGGTGTTGGTGTGCCAGGATTCGAAATGGGGAAACTTAGGGTGGGGTGGAAGTTGAATTAGAGGTGGAAGGCCATTATTTCCACGATTTTTTATTTCCTGATGTAATTTTGGGGTACTGCACTGGGTGACAGCCGCGTATCTTGGTAAGGGTGAGCCACTCTAGTGATATTTACTGGGCAGCACTTTTCGAGATGTGTGTGTGGGGGAGATGGGGGAGGCAACTTTCGCAGCATTGCTCATTGGCGGGTGGGAGAAACATGCATGCACTGATATCTTTGGGTATATCACTCTTTTTGTGGGTTATAATGGCGGGATGGGGAAGGTATTCGAAGTTGTGGGACGTCTTCACGGAGCCTTTTTGCGGGTTATAATGGCGGGATGGGGAAGGTATCCGAAGTTGTGGGACGTCTTCACGGAGCCTTTTTGTGGGTTATAATGGCGGGATGGGGAAGGTATCCAAAGTTGTGGGACGTCTTCACGGAGCCTTTTTTGTGGGTTATGATGGCGGGATTTGGAAGGCATCCGAAGTTGTGGGACGCCTTCACGGAGCCTTTTTGTGGGTTATAATGGCGGGATTTGGAAGGCATCCGAAGTTGTTGGACGTCTTCACGGAACCTTTTTGTGGGTTATAATGGCGGGATGTGGAAGGCATCCGAAGTTGTGGGACGTCTTCACGGAGCCTTTTTGTGGGTTATAATGGCGGGATGTGGAAGGTATCCGAAGTTGTGGGACGTCTTCACGGAGCCTTTTTGTGGGTTATAATGGCGGAATGTGGAAGGTATCCGAAGTTGTGGGACGTCTTCACGAAGCCTTTTTGTGGGTTATAATGGCGGGATGTGGAAGGGATCCGAAGTTGTGGGACGTCTTCACGGAGCCTTTTTTGTGGGTTATAATGGCGGGATGTGGATGGCATACGAAGTTGTGGGACATCTTCACGGAGCCTCATGTATATTATAGAAGCACTCTTTGGACTTTTATTGCAACGTGATTTAACGGCACTTGTCAATAACGTGTGTTGTTTGGTATTTTATTGGAATGTTCATTGGACGGACATAGCTGTGTGTGTGTGATTGTGGGGGGGGGGGGGGGGGGGGGCTTGGTAAATTTCACGTGGAGCAGCATTTGTCAAGTTGCATCGCTTGTAAATACGGTCTGGAATAGAGTGTCAGATTATTTGATCATCAACTTTATGATGCTGGGCAGGGTTGGACTAAATTCAAATTTATAGTTAGGTAACGGATGGCATATTGATGAACAAAATTGGGCATTTGTATAGGTGAGGTCTGTTGTACTCACTCGGAAAACAATATTCCACTTGGAGTGGTCGTTAATGAATGAAACGGAGGCCTACCTCAAGCTGGCAGAAATGTCAAGGTTCGGGTGGGGGTAGGGCATGGTGGGGGAGGGGGTATTATTCGTGTCCGATCGGTAGGGCGAGAGTAGTATGTCAAGCACGTTTCAAACATAGATTGGGGGATCTAATCGGGGGATTTCATGTGACGTCATAGTCACGTGACCCAGTGGCGCCATGTTGTGTTGTCATGGTAACCCGCGTGAGCGGCCATGTTGTAACGTCATCCCCATAGTGATATGTGGTGTTAGTGCGCAGTGCTTGTTGTTAGGGTGATACGCGTTTCCGTCGTCCATTTTGTATACTGGTGGCCGCCATCTTGGTGTCTATGGTAGCACGTGGTTGATATGTGACCTAAAACCTTCTTATAGGATAGAGGTATGCTCAGAGGGTGTGTTCGTACTGAATAGGAGTGAATCTAATTACTACAAACGACCCGATAATCCCTCCACATCACCGAATTGACTTTATTTAGTACGGATTTCCCCCATAATCCTTTTTAGGACTGCCATGGCATGGCTTATAATAATAGCACGTAGTGCTATAGTACTGAGGGGTCTCTGGATTATAGCCAACTGATAGACAACCTCCATGAGAGCCTATATCTTTCCTAAAGCCAAGAATCTATCGAGTGACTCTCACATACTCTTCGAACGACTCGAATCCCATCGATCAAATGAGCTATCGAGTAATTGCTCGTTCGAGTGACTCGCACATACTGTTCTTAGCCTCGTTTCAGTATTTGAGGATACATATGGCCTGGTACTGTATTATTTGAGGCTACCTTTCGAGGATACCTTTTACAGGATACTTATCTGAGGAAACTATTTCCTATTACCACCAAGAGGCTGACTGACCCAGCTACCAAGCTACAAAGTTCAACAATTTAAGACGCTCAGGACTTTTCTAGTGGGCGAGATCAACTACTTGTCATCAGATATTTCTTCATCACAAGCCAAGAGTGCTCTAATAAATCCAAGAGTGCTCTAATAAAAGCCAAGAGTGCTCTAATAAAAGAAAGTCAAGAGTGCTCTCATAAAAGAAGCCAAGAGTGCTCTAATAAAAGCTGCAACAAAAGCCAAGAGTGCTCTAATAAAAGCCAAGAGTGATCTAATAAAAGCCAAGAGTGCTCTAATAAAAGCCAGGAGTGCTCTAATAAATCCAAGAGTGCTCTAATAAATCCAAGAGTGCTCTAATAAAAGCCAAGAGTGCTCTAATAAAATCCAAGAGTGCTCTAATAAAAGCCAAGAGTGCTCTAATAAAAGCCAAGAGTGCTCTAATAAAAGCCAAGAGTGATCTAATAAAAGCCAAGAGTGCTCTAATAAAAGCCAGGAGTGCTCTAATAAAATCCAAGAGTGCTCTAATAAAATCCAAGAGTGCTCTAATAAAAGCCAAGAGTGCTCTAATAAAAGCCAAGAGTCCTCTAATAAAAGCCAAGAGTGATCTAATAAAAGCCAGGAGTGCTCTAATAAATCCAAGAGTGCTCTAATAAATCCAAGAGTGCTCTAATAAAAGAAAGCCAAGAGTGCTCTAATAAAAGCCAGGAGTGCTCTAATAAAATCCAAGAGTGCTCTAATAAAATCCAAGAGTGCTCTAATAAAAGCCAAGAGTGCTCTAATAAAAGAAAGCCAAGAGTGCTCTAATAAAAGCCAAGAGTGCTCTAATAAAAGAAATTCAAGAGTGCTCTAATAAAAGCCAGGAGTGCTCTAATAAATCCAAGAGTGCTCTATTAAATCCAAGAGTGCTCTAATAAATCCAAGAGTGCTCTAATAAAAGACAAGAGTGCTCTAATAAAAGCCAAGAGTGCTCTAATAAAAGCCAAGAGTGCTCTAATAAAAGCCAGGAGTGCTCTAATAAAAGCCAGGAGTGCTCTAATAAAAGAAAGTTAAGAGTGCTCTAATAAAAGCCAAGAGTGCTCTAATAAAAGCCAAGAGTGCTCTAATAAAAGCCAAGAGTGCTCTAATAAAAGCCAAGAGTGCTCTAATAAAAGCCAAGAGTGCTCTAATAAAAGCCAAGAGTGCTCTAATAAAAGCCAGGAGTGCTCTAATAAATCCAAGAGTGCTCTAATAAATCCAAGAGTGCTCTAATAAAAGACAAGAGTGCTCTAATAAATCCAAGAGTGCTCTAATAAAAGCCAAGAGTGCTCTAATAAAAGCCAAGAGTGCTCTAATAAAAGCCAGGAGTGCTCTAATAAATCCAAGAGTGCTCTAATAAATCCAAGAGTGCTCTAATAAAAGACAAGAGTGCTCTAATAAATCCAAGAGTGCTCTAATAAAAGCCAAGAGTGCTCTAATAAAAGCCAAGAGTGCTCTAATAAAAGCCAAGAGTGCTCTAATAAAAGAAAGCCAAGAGTGCTCTAATAAAAGCCAAGAGTGCTCTAATAAAAGAAATTCAAGAGTGCTCTAATAAAAGCCAGGAGTGCTCTAATAAATCCAAGAGTGCTCTAATAAATCCAAGAGTGCTCTAATAAATCCAAGAGTGCTCTAATAAAAGACAAGAGTGCTCTAATAAAAGCCAAGAGTGCTCTAATAAAAGCCAAGAGTGCTCGAATAAAAGCCAGGAGTGCTCTAATAAAAGCCAGGAGTGCTCTAATAAAAGAAAGTTAAGAGTGCTCTAATAAAAGCCAAGAGTGCTCTAATAAAAGCCAAGAGTGCTCTAATAAAAGCCAAGAGTGCTCTAATAAAAGCCAAGAGTGCTCAAGCCAAGAGTGCTCTAATAAAAGCCAAGAGTGCTCTAATAAAAGCCAAGAGTGCTCTAATAAAAGCCAAGAGTGCTCTAATAAAAGCCAGGAGTGCTCTAATAAAAGAAAGTTAAGAGTGCTCTAATAAATCCAAGAGTGCTCTAATAAAAGACAAGAGTGCTCTAATAAAAGCCAAGAGTGCTCTAATAAAAGCCAAGAGTGCTCTAATAAAAGAAAGTTAAGAGTGCTCTAATAAAAGCCAAGAGTGCTCTAATAAAAGCCAAGAGTGCTCTAATAAAAGGCAAGAGTGCTCTAATAAAAGCCAAGAGTGCTCTAATAAAAGCCAAGAGTGCTCTAATAAAAGCCAAGAGTGCTCTAATAAAAGCCAAGAGTGCTCTAATAAAAGAAAGTCAAGAGTGCTCTAATAAAAGCCAAGAGTGCTCTAATAAAAGCCAAGAGTGCTCTAAAAAAGCCAAGAGTACTCTAATAAATCCAAGAGTGCTCTAATAAAAGCCAAGAGTGCTCTAATAAAAGCCAAGAGTGCTCTAATAGAGTGCTCTAATAAAAGGCAAGAGTGCTCTAATAAAAGCCAAGAGTGCTCTAATAAAAGGCAAGAGTGCTCTAATAAAAGAAAGTCAAGAGTGCTCTAATAAAAGCCAAGAGTGCTGTAATAAAAGCCAAGAGTGCTCTAATAAAAGCCAAGAGTGCTCTAATAAAAGCCAAGAGTGCTCTAATAAAAGGCAAGAGTGCTCTAATAAAAGCCAAGAGTGCTCTAATAAAAGCCAAGAGTGCTCTAATAAAAGAAAGTCAAGAGTGCTCTAATAAAAGCCAAGAGTGCTCTAATAAAAGCCAAGAGTGCTCTAATAAAAGGCAAGAGTGCTCTAATAAAAGAAAGTCAAGAGTGCTCTAATAAAAGCCAAGAGTGCTCTAATAAAAGAAAGTCAAGAGTGCTCTAATAAAAGCCAAGAGTGCTCTAATAAAAGCCAAGAGTGCTCTAATAAAAGGCAAGAGTGCTCTAATAAAAGCCAAGAGTGCTCTAATAAAAGCCAAGAGTGCTCTAATAAAAGAAAGTCAAGAGTGCTCTAATAAAAGCCAAGAGTGCTCTAATAAAAGCCAAGAGTGCTCTAATAAAAGAAAGTCAAGAGTGCTCTAATAAAAGCCAAGAGTGTTCTAATAAAAGCCAAGAGTGCTCTAATAAAAGGCAAGAGTGCTCTAATAAAAGCCAAGAGTGCTCTAATAAAAGCCAAGAGTGCTCTAATAAAAGAAAGTCAAGAGTGCTCTAATAAAAGCCAAGAGTGCTCTAATAAAAGCCAAGAGTGCTCTAATAAAAGCCAAGAGTGCTCTAATAAAAACCAAGAGTGCTCTAATAAAAGCCAAGAGTGCTCTAATAAAAGCCAAGAGTGCTCTAATAAAAGCCAAGAGTGCTCTAATAAAAGAAAGTCAAGAGTGCTCTAATAAAAGCCAAGAGTGCTCTAATAAAAGCCAAGAGTGCTCTAATAAAAGAAAGTCAAGAGTGCTCTAATAAAAGCCAAGAGTGCTCTAATAAAAGCCAAGAGTGCTCTAATAAAAGCAAGTCAAGAGTGCTCTAATAAAAGCCAAGAGTGCTCTAATAAAAGCCAAGAGTGCTCTAATAAAAGAAAGTCAAGAGTGCTCTAATAAAAGCCAAGAGTGCTCTAATAAAAGAAAGTCAAGAGTGCTCTAATAAAAGCCAAGAGTGCTCTAATAAAAGCCAAGAGTGCTCTAATAAAAGGCAAGAGTGCTCTAATAAAAGCCAAGAGTGCTCTAATAAAAGGCAAGAGTGCTCTAATGAAAGAAAGTCAAGAGTGCTCTAATAAAAGCCAAGAGTGCTCTAATAAAAGCCAAGAGTGCTCTAATAAAAGGCAAGAGTGCTCTAATAAAAGCCAAGAGTGCTCTAATAAAAGCCAAGAGTGCTCTAATAAAAGCCAAGAGTGCTCGAAAAAAAGCCAAGAGTGCTCTAATAAAAGAAAGTCAAGAGTGCTCTAATAAAAGCCAAGAGTGCTCTAATAAAAGCCAAGAGTGCTCTAATAAAAGAAAGTCAAGAGTGCTCTAATAAAAGCCAAGAGTGCTATAATAAAAGCCAAGAGTGCTCTAATAAAAGGCAAGAGTGCTCTAATAAAAGCCAAGAGTGCTCTAATAAAAGCCAAGAGTGCTCTAATAAAAGAAAGTCAAGAGTGCTCTAATAAAAGCCAAGAGTGCTCTAATAAAAGCTAAGAGTGCTCTAATAAAAGAAAGTCAAGAGTGCTCTAATAAAAGCCAAGAGTGCTCTAATAAAAGCCAAGAGTGCTCTAATAAAAGGCAAGAGTGCTCTAATAAAAGCCAAGAGTGCTCTAATAAAAGCCAAGAGTGCTCTAATAAAAGAAAGTCAAGAGTGCTCTATTAAAAGCCAAGAGTGCTCTAATAAAAGCCAAGAGTGCTCTAATAAAAGCCAAGAGTGCTCTAATAAAAGGCAAGAGTGCTCTAATAAAAGCCAAGAGTGCTCTAATAAAAGGCAAGAGTGCTCTAATAAAAGCCAAGAGTGCTCTAATAAAAGGCAAGAGTGCTCTAATAAAAGCCAAGAGTGCTCTAATAAAAGCCAAGAGTGCTTTAATAAAAGAAAGTCAAGAGTGCTCTAATAAATCCAAGAGTGCTCTAATAAAAGCCAAGAGTGCTCTAATAAAACCAAGAGTGCTCTAATAAATCCAAGAGTGCTCTAATAAAAGCCAAGAGTGCTCTAATAAAAGCCAAGAGTGCTCTAATAAAAGCCAAGAGTGCTCTAATAAATCCAAGAGTGCTCTAATAAAAGCCAAGAGTGCTCTAATAAATCCAAGAGTGCTCTAATAAATCCAAGAGTGCTCTAATAAATCCAAGAGTGCTCTAATAAAAGTCAAGAGTGCTCTAATAAATCCAAGAGTGCTCTAATAAATCCAAGAGTGCTCTAATAAAAGCCAAGAGTGCTCTAATAAAAGCCAAGAGTGCTCTAATAAAAGCCAAGAGTGCTCTAATAAAAGCAAAGAGTGCTCTAATAAAAGCCAAGAGTGCTCTAATAAAAGCCAAGAGTGCTCTAATAAAAGCCAAGAGTGCTCTAATAAAAGCCAAGAGTGCTCTAATAAAAGTCAAGAGTGCTCTAATAAAAGCCAAGAGTGCTCTAATAAAAGCCAAGAGTGCTCTAATAAAAGCCAAGAGTGCTCTAATAAAAGCCAAGAGTGCTCTAATAAAAGCCAAGAGTGCTCTAATAAAAGCCAAGAGTGCTCTAATAAAAGAAAGTCAAGAGTGATCTAATAAAAGTCAAGAGTGCTCTAATAAAAGCCAAGAGTGCTCTAATAAAAGCCAAGAGTGCTCTAATAAAAGCCAAGAGTGCTCTAATAAAAGCCAAGAGTGCTCTAATAAAAGCCAAGAGTGCTCTAATAAAAGAAAGTCAAGAGTGCTCTAATAAAAGCCAAGAGTGCTCTAATAAAAGCCAAGAGTGCTCTAATAAAAGCCAAGAGTGCTCTAATAAAAGCCAAGAGTGCTCTAATAAAAGCCAAGAGTGCTCTAATAAAAGCCAAGAGTGCTCTAATAAAAGCCAAGAGTGCTCTAATAAAAGAAAGTCAAGAGTGCTCTAATAAAAGGCAAGAGTGCTCTAATAAAAGCCAAGAGTGCTCTAATAAAAGGCAAGAGTGCTCTAATAAAAGCCAAGAGTGCTCTAATAAAAGCCAAGAGTGCTCTAATAAAAGCCAAGAGTGCTCTAATAAAAGAAAGTCAAGAGTGCTCTAATAAAAGCCAAGAGTGCCCTAATAAAAGCCAAGAGTGCTCTAATAAATCCAAGAGTGCTCTAATAAATCCGAGAGTTCTCTAATAAATCCAAGAGTGCTCTAATAAAAGCCAAGAGTGCTCTAATAAAAGCCAAGAGTGCTCTAATAAAAGCCAAGAGTGCTCTAATAAAAGCCAGGAGTGCTCTAATAAATCCAAGAGTGCTCTAATAAATCCAAGAGTGCTCTAATAAAAGACAAGAGTGCTCTAATAAATCCAAGAGTGCTCTAATAAAAGCCAAGAGTGCTCTAATAAAAGCCAAGAGTGCTCTAATAAAAGAAAGCCAAGAGTGCTCTAATAAAAGCCAAGAGTGCTCTAATAAAAAAAATTCAAGAGTGCTCTAATAAAAGCCAGGAGTGCTCTAATAAATCCAAGAGTGCTCTAATAAAAGCCAAGAGTGCTCTAATAAAAGCCAAGAGTGCTCTAATAAAAGCCAAGAGTGCCCTAATAAAAGCCAAGAGTGCTCTAATAAAAGCCAGGAGTGCTCTAATAAATCCAAGAGTGCTCTAATAAATCCAAGAGTGCTCTAATAAATCCAAGAGTGCTCTAATAAAAGACAAGAGTGCTCTAATAAAAGCCAAGAGTGCTCTAATAAAAGCCAAGAGTGCTCTAATAAAAGCCAGGAGTGCTCTAATAAAAGCCAGGAGTGCTCTAATAAATGAAAGTTAAGAGTGCTCTAATGAAAGCCAAGAGTGCTCTAATAAAAGCCAAGAGTGCTCTAATAAAAGCCAAGAGTGCTCTAATAAAAGCCAAGAGTGCTCTAATAAAAGCCAAGAGTGCTCTAATAAAGGCCAAGAGTGCTCTAATAAAAGAAAGTCAAGAGTGCTCTAATAAAAGCCAAGAGTGCCCTAATAAAAGCCAAGAGTGCTCTAATAAAAGCCAAGAGTGCTCTAATAAATCCAAGAGTGCTCTAATAAATCCGAGAGTTCTCTAATAAAAGCCAAGAGTGCTCTAATAAAAGCCAAGAGTGCTCCAATAAAAGCCAGGAGTGCTCTAATAAAAGAAAGTCAAGAGTGCTCTAATAAAAGTCAGAAGTGCTCTAATAAATCCAAGAGTGCTCTAATAAATCCAAGAGTGCTCTAATAAATCCAAGAGTGATCTAATAAAAGCCAAGAGTGCTCTAATAAAATCCAAGAGTGCTCTAATAAAAGGCAAGAGTGCTCTAATAAAAGCCAGGAGTGCTCTAATAAATCCAAGAGTGCTCTAATAAAAGCCAAGAGTGCTCTAATAAAATCCAAGAGTGCTCTAATAAAAGCCAAGAGTGCTCTAATAAAAGAAAGTCAAGAGTGCTCTAATAAAAGCCAGGAGTGCTCTAACAAATCCAAGAGTGCTCTAATAAATCCAAGAGTGCTCTAATAAAAGCCAAGAGTGCTCTAATAATAGCTAAGAGTGCTCTAATAAAAACCAGGAGTGCTCTAATAAAAGCCAAGAGTGCTCTAATAAATCCAAGAGTGCTCTAATAAATCCAAGAGTGCTCTAATAAAAGAAAGTCAAGAGTGCTCTAATAAAAGCCAGGAGTGCTCTAATAAATCCAAGAGTGCTCTAATAAAAGCCAAGAGTGCTCTAATAAAAGCCAAGAGTGCTCTAATAAAAGAAAGTCAAGAGTGCTCTAATAAATCCAAGAGTGCTCTAATAAATCCAAGAGTGCTCTAATAAAAGCCAAGAGTGCTCTAATAAAAGCCAGGAGTGCTCTAATAAATCCAAGAGTGCTCTAATAAAAGCCAAGAGTGCTCTAATAAAAGCCAGGAGTGCTCTAATAAAAGAAAGTCAAGAGTGCTCTAATAAAAGCCAAGAGTGCTCTAATAAAAGCCAGGAGTGCTCTAATAAATCCAAGAGTGCTCTAATAAAAGCCAAGAGTGCTCTAATAAAATCCAAGAGTGCTATAATAAAAGAAAGTCAAGAGTGCTCTAATAAAAGAAAGCCAAGAGTGCTCTAATAAAAGCCAGGAGTGCTCTAATAAATCCAAGAGTGCTCTAATAAATCCAAGAGTGCTCTAATAAAAGCCAAGAGTGCTCTAATAAAAGCCAGGAGTGCTCTAATAAATCCAAGAGTGCTCTAATAAAAGGCAAGAGTGCTCTAATAAAAGCCAAGAGTGCTCTAATAAAAGCCAGGAGTGCTCTAATAAATCCAAGAGTGCTCTAATAAAAGGCAAGAGTGCTCTAATAAAAGCCAAGAGTGCTCTAATAAAAGCCAAGAGTGCTCTAATAAAAGCCAAGAGTGCTCTAATAAAAGAAAGTCAAGAGTGCGCTAACAAATCCAAGAGTGCTCTAATAAAAGCCAGGAGTGCTCTAATAAAAGCCAAGAGTGCTCTAATAAAAGCCAAGAGTGCTCTAATAAAAGCCAAGAGTGCTCTAATAAAAGCCAGGAGTGCTCTAATAAATCTAAGAGTGCTCTAATAAAAGAAAGTCAAGAGTGCTCTAATAAAAGCCAAGAGTGCTCTAATAAAAGCCAGGAGTGCTCTAATAAATCCAAGAGTGCTCTAATAAATCCAAGAGTGCTCTAATAAAAGCCAAGAGTGCTCTAATAAAAGCCAAGAGTGCTCTAATAAAAGCCAGGAGTGCTCTAATAAATCCAAGAGAGCTCTAATAAATCCAAGAGTGCTCTAATAAAAGCCAAGAGTGCTCTAATAAAAGCCAAGAGTGCTCTAATAAAAGAAAGTCAAGAGTGCTCTAATAAAAGCCAGGAGTGCTCTAATAAATCCAAGAGTGCTCTAATAAATCCAAGAGTGCTCTAATAAAAGCCAAGAGTGCTCTAATAAAAGCCAAGAGTGCTCTAAAAAAAGCCAGGAGTGCTCTAATAAAAGAAAGTCAAGAGTGCTCTAATAAAAACCAGGAGTGCTCTAATAAATCCAAGAGTGCTCTAATAAAAGAAAGTCAAGAGTGCTCTAATAAATCCAAGAGTGCTCTAATAAATCCAAGAGTGCTCTAATAAATCCAAGAGTGCTCTAATAAAAGCCAAAAGTGCTCTAATAAAATCCAAGAGTGCTCAAATAAAATCCAAGAGTGTTCTAATAAAAGCCCAGAGTGTTCTAATAAAAGCCAAGAGTGCTCTAATAAAAGCCAAGAGTGCTTTAATAAAAGCCAAAAGTGCTCTAATAAAATCCAAGAGTGCTCTAATAAAATCCAAGAGTGTTCTAATAAAAGCCAAGAGTGTTCTAATAAAAGCCAAGAGTGCTCTAATAAAAGCCAAGAGTGCTCTAATAAAAGCCAAGAGTGCTCTAATAAAATCCAAGAGTGCTCTAATAAAAGCCAAGAGTGCTCTAATAAAATCCAAGAGTGCTCTAATAAAAGCCAAGAGTGTTCTAATAAAATCCAAGAGTGCTCTAATAAAAGCCAAGAGTGCTCTAATAAAAGCCAAGAGTGCTCTAATAAAGCCAAGAGTGCTCTAATAAAAGCCAGGAGTGCTCTAATAAAAGAAAGTTAAGAGTGCTCTAATAAAAGCCAGGAGTGCTCTAATAAAAGGCAAGAGTGCTCTAATAAAAGGCAAGAGTGCTCTAATAAAAGCCAAGAGTGCTCTAATAAAAGCCAAGAGTGCTCTAATAAATCCAAGAGTGCTCTAATAAAAGCCAAGAGTGCTCTAATAAAAGCCAAGAGTGCTCTAATAAATCCAAGAGTGCTCTAATAAAAGCCAAGAGTGCTCTAATAAAAGCTACGTGTGCTCTAATAAAAGCCAAGAGTGTTCTAATAAAAGCCAAGAATGCTCTAATAAAAGCCAAGAGTGCTCTAATAAAAGCCAAGAGTGTTCTAATAAAAGCCAGGAGTGCTCTAATAAATCCAAGAGTGCTCTAATAAATCCAAGAGTGCTCTAATAAAAGCCAAGAGTGCTCTAATAAAAGCTAAGTGTGCTCTAATAAAAGCCAAGAGTGTTCTAATAAAAGCCAAGAATGCTCTAATAAAAGCCAAGAGTGCTCTAATAAAAGCCAAGAGTGCTCTAATAAATCCAAGAGTGCTCTAATAAATCCAAGAGTGCTCTAATAAATCCAAGAGTGCTCTAATAAATCCAAGAGTGCTCTAATAAAAGCCAAGAGTGCTCTAATAAAAGCCAAGAGTGCTCTAATAAAAGCCAGGAGTGCTCTAATAAAAGAAAGTCAAGAGTGCTCTAATAAAAGCCAGGAGTGCTCCAAAAAATCCAAGAGTGCTCTAATAAATCCAAGAGTGCTCTAATAAAAGCCAAGAGTGCTCTAATAAAAGCCAAGAGTGCTCTAATAAAAGAAAGCCAAGAGTGCTCTAATAAAAGCCAGGAGTGCTCTAATAAATCCAAGAGTGCTCTAATAAATCCAAGAGTGCTCTAATAAAAGCCAAGAGTGCTCTAATAAAAGCCAAGAGTGCTCTAATAAAAGCCAGGAGTGCTCTAATAAAAGAAAGTCAAGAGTGCTCTAATAAAAACCAGGAGTGCTCTAATAAATCCAAGAGTGCTCTAATAAATCCAAGAGTGCTCTAATAAAAGCCAAGAGTGCTCTAATAAAATCCAAGAGTGCTCTAATAAAAGAAAGTCAAGAGTGCTCTAATAAAAGCCAGGAGTGCTCTAATAAAAGAAAGCCAAGAGTGCTCTAATAAAAGCCAAGAGTGCTCTAATAAAAGCCAAGAGTGCTCTAATAAAAGCCAAGAGTGCCCTAATAAAAGAAAGTCAAGAGTTCTCTAATAAAAGCCAAGAGTGCTCTAATAAATCCAAGAGTGCTCTAATAAATCCAAGAGTGCTCTAATTAAAGCCAGGAGTGCTCTAAAAAATCCAAGAGTGCTCTAATAAAAGAAAGTCAAGAGTTCTCTAATAAAAGCCAGGAGTGCTCTAATAAATCCAAGAGTGCTCTAATAAAAGCCAAGAGTGTTCTAATAAAAGCCAAGAGTGCTCTAATAAAAGAAAGTCAAGAGTGCTCTAATAAAGCCAAGAGTGCTCTAATAAAAGAGTGCTCTAATAAAAGCCAAGAGTGCTCTAATGAAAGCCAAGAGTGCTCTAATAAAAGTCAAGAGTGCTCTAATAAATCCAAGAGTGCTCTAATAAAAGCCAAGAGTGCTCTAATAAAAGCCAAGAGTGCTGTAATAAAAGCCAAGAGTACTCTAATAAAAGCCAAGAGTGCTCTAATAGAGTGCTCTAATAAAAGCCAAGAGTGCTCTAATAAAAGCCAAGAGTGCTCTAATAAAAGCCAAGAGTGCTCTAATAAAAGCCAAGAGTGCTCAAATAAAAGTCAAGAGCGCTCTAATAAATCCAAGAGTGCTCTAATAAAAGCCAAGAGTGCTCTAATAAAAGCCAAGAGTGCTGTAATAAAAGGCAAGAGTGCTCTAATAAAAGCCAAGAGTGCTCTAATAGAGTGCTCTAATAAAAGCCAAGAGTGCTCTAATAAAAGCCAAGAGTGCTCTAATAAAAGCCAAGAGTGCTCTAATAGAGTGCTCTAATAAATCCAAGAGTGCTCTAATAAATCCAAGAGTGCTCTAATAAAAGCCAAGAGTGCTCAAATAAAAGTCAAGAGTGCTCTAATAAATCCAAGAGTGCTCTAATAAAAGCCAAGAGTGCTCTAATAAAAGCCAAGAGTGCTGTAATAAAAGCCAAGAGTGCTCTAATAAAAGCCAAGAGTGCTCTAATAGAGTGCTCTAATAAAAGCCAAGAGTGCTCTAATAAAAGCCAAGAGTGCTCTAATAAAAGGCAAGAAAAGCCAAGAGTGCTCTAATAAAAACCAGGAGTGCTCTAATAGAGTGCTCTAATAAAAGGCAAGAGTGCTCTAATAGAGTGCTCTAATAAAAGCCAAGAGTGCTCTAATAAAAGGCAAGAGTGCTCTAATAAAAGCCAAGAGTGCTCTAATAAAAACCAGGAGTGCTCTAATAAAAGTCAAGAGTGCTCTAATAAAAGGCAAGAGTGCTCTAATAAAAGGCAAGAGTGTTCTAATAAAAGGCAAGAAAAGCCAAGAGTGCTCTAATAAAAACCAGGAGTGCTCTAATAGAGTGCTCTAATAAAAGCCAAGAGTGCTCTAATAAAAGGCAAGAGTGCTCTAATAAAAGCCAAGAGTGCTCTAATAGAGTGCTCTAATAAAAGACAAGAGTGCTCTAATAAAAGCCAAGAGTGCTCTAATAGAGTACTCTAATAAAAGCCAAGAGTGCTCTAATAGAGTGCTCTAATAAAAGGCAAGAGTACTCTAATAAAAGCCAAGAGTGCTCTAATAAAAGCCAGGAGTGCTCTAATAAATCCAAGAGTGCTCTAATAGAAAGCAAGGTGCTCTAATAAAAGGCAAGAGTGCTCTAATAAAAGACAAGAGTGCTCTAATAAAAGGCAAGAGTGCTCTAATAAAAACCAGGAGTGCTCTAATAAAAGACAAGAGTGCTCTAATAAAAGCCAAGAGTGCTCTAATAGAGTGCTCTAATAAAAGACAAGAGTGCTCTAATAAAAGGCAAGAGTGCTCTAATAAAAGACAAGAGTGCTCTAATAAAAGGCAAGAGTGCTCTAATAAAAGCCAAGAGTGCTCTAATAAAAGCCAAGAGTGCTCTAATAAAAGACAAGAGTGCTCTAATAAAAGCCAAGAGTGCTCTAATAAAAGTCAAGAGTGCTCTAATAAAAGGCAAGAGTGCTCTAATAAAAGGCAAGAGTGTTCTAATAAAAGGCAAGAAAAGCCAAGAGTGCTCTAATAAAAACCAGGAGTGCTCTAATAGAGTGCTCTAATAAAAGCCAAGAGTGCTCTAATAAAAGGCAAGAGTGCTCTAATAAAAGCCAAGAGTGCTCTAATAGAGTGCTCTAATAAAAGACAAGAGTGCTCTAATAAAAGCCAAGAGTGCTCTAATAGGGTACTCTAATAAAAGCCAAGAGTGCTCTAATAGAGTGCTCTAATAAAAGGCAAGAGTGCTCTAATAAAAGACAAGAGTGCTCTAATAAAAGGCAAGAGTGCTCTAATAAAAGGCAAGAGTGCTCTAATAAAAGGCAAGGTGCTCTAATAAAAGGCAAGAGTGCTCTAATAAAAGACAAGAGTGCTCTAATAAAAGGCAAGAGTGCTCTAATAAAAACCAGGAGTGCTCTAATAAAAGACAAGAGTGCTCTAATAAAAGCCAAGAGTGCTCTAATAGAGTGCTCTAATAAAAGACAAGAGTGCTCTAATAAAAGGCAAGAGTGCTCTAATAAAAGACAAGAGTGCTCTAATAAAAGGCAAGAGTGCTCTAATAAAAGCCAAGAGTGCTCTAATAAAAGCCAAGAGTGCTCTAATAAAAGACAAGAGTGCTCTAATAAAAGCCAAGAGTGCTCTAATAAAAGGCAAGAGTGCTCTAATAAAAGACAAGAGTGCTCTAATAAAAGACAAGAGTGCTCTAATAAAAGGCAAGAGTGCTCTAATAAAAGCCAGGAGTGCTCTAATAAAAGACAAGAGTGCTCTAATAAAAGCCAAGAGTGCTCTAATAGAGTGCTCTAATAAAAGCCAAGAGTGCTCTAATAGAGTGCTCTAATAAAAGACAAGAGTGCTCTAATAAAAGCCAAGAGTGCTCTAATAGAGTACTCTAATAAAAGCCAAGAGTGCTCTAATAGAGTGCTCTAATAAAAGGCAAGAGTGCTCTAATAAAAGGGAAGAGTGCTCTAATAAAAGTCAAGAGTGCTCTAATAAAAGCCAAGAGTGCTCTAATAAAAGAAAGTCAAGAGTGCTCTAATAAAAGGCAAGAGTGCTCTAATAAAAGCCAAGAGTGCTCTAATAGAGTGCTCTAATAAAAGACAAGATTGCTCTAATAGAGTGCTCTAATAAAAGACAAGAGTGCTCTAATAAAAGCCAAGAGTGCTCTAATAGAGTGCTCTAATAAAAGACAAGAGTGCTCTAATAAAAGACAAGAGTGCTCTAATAAAAGGCAAGAGTGCTCTAATAAAAGGCAAGAGTGCTCTAATAAAAGACAAGAGTGCTCTAATAAAAGCCAAGAGTGCTCTAATAAAAGAAAGTCAAGAGTGCTCTAATAAAAGTCAAGAGTGCTCTAATAAAAGCCAAGAGTGCTCTAATAGAGTGCTCTAATAAAAGACAAGAGTGCTCTAATAGAGTGCTCTAATAAAAGACAAGAGTGCTCTAATAAAAGCCAAGAGTGCTCTAATAGAGTGCTCTAATAAAAGACAAGAGTGCTCTAATAAAAGTCAAGAGTGCTCTAATAAAAGCCAAGAGTGCTCTAATAAAAGGCAAGAGTGCTCTAATAGAGTGCTCTAATAAAAGACAAGAGTGCTCTAATAAAAGTCAAGAGTGCTCTAATAAAAGCCAAGAGTGCTCTAATAAAAGGCAAGAGTGCTCTAATAAAAGTCAAGAGTGCTCTAATAAAAGGCAAGAGTGCTCTAATAAAAGGCAAGAGTGCTCTAATAAAAGACAAGAGTGCTCTAATAAAAGCCAAGAGTGCTCTAATAAAAGGCAAGAGTGCTCTAATAAAAGGCAAGAGTGCTCTAATAAAAGGCAAGAGTGCTCTAATAAAAGACAAGAGTGCTCTAATAAAAGTCAAGAGTGCTCTAATAAAAGCCAAGAGTGCTCTAATAAAAGTCAAGAGTGCTCTAATAAAAGGCAAGAGTGCTCTAATAAAAGGCAAGAGTGCTCTAATAAAAGACAAGAGTGCTCTAATAAAAGCCAAGAGTGCTCTAATAAAAGAAAGTCAAGAGTGCTCTAATAAAAGTCAAGAGTGCTCTAATAAAAGCCAAGAGTGCTCTAATAGAGTGCTCTAATAAAAGACAAGAGTGCTCTAATAGAGTGCTCTAATAAAAGACAAGAGTGCTCTAATAAAAGCCAAGAGTGCTCTAATAGAGTGCTCTAATAAAAGACAAGAGTGCTCTAATAAAAGGCAAGAGTGCTCTAATAAAAGCCAAGAGTGCTCTAATAAAAGCCAAGAGTGCTCTAATAGAAGCCAGGAGTGCTCTAATAAAAGAAAGCCAAGAGTCCTCTAATAAAAGTCAAGAGTGCTCTAATAAAAGCCAAGAGTGCTCTAATAGAGTGCTCTAATAAAAGACAAGAGTGCTCTAATAGAGTGCTCTAATAAAAGACAAGAACGCTCTAATAAAAGCCAAGAGTGCTCTAATAGAGTGCTCTAATAAAAGCCAACAGTGCTCTAATAGAGTGCTCTAATAAAAGCCAAGAGTGCTCTAATAAAAGCCAAGAGTGCTCTAATAAAAGGCAAGAGTGCTCTAATAAAAGGCAAGAGTGCTCTAATAAAAGCCAAGAGTGTTCTAATAAAAGCCAAGAGTGCTCTAATAAAAGAAAGTCAAGAGTTCTCTAATAAAAGCCAAGAGTGCTCTAATAAAAACCAGGAGTGCTCTAATAAAAGTCAAGAGTGCTCTAATAAAAGGCAAGAGTGCTCTAATAAAAGCCAAGAGTGCTCTAATAAAAGCCAGGAGTGCTCTAATAAAAGACAAGACTGCTCTAATACAAGCCAAGAGTGCTCTAATAAAAGCCAGGAGTGCTCTAATAAAAGACAAGAGTGCTCTAATAAAAGCCAAGAGTGCTCTAATAGAGTGCTCTAATAAAAGCCAAGAGTGCTCTAATAGAGTGCTCTAATAAAAGACAAGAGTGCTCTAATAAAAGCCAAGAGTGCTCTAATAGAGTACTCTAATAAAAGCCAAGAGTGCTCTAATAGAGTGCTCTAATAAAAGGCAAGAGTGCTCTAATAAAAGCCAAGAGTGCTCTAATAAAAGCCAGGAGTGTTCTAATAAAAGACAAGAGTGCTCTAATAAAAGCCAAGAGTGCTCTAATAGAGTGCTCTAATAAAAGCCAAGAGTGCTCTAATAGAGTGCTCTAATAAAAGACAAGAGTGCTCTATTAAAAGCCAAGAGTGCTCTAATAGAGTGCTCTAATAAAAGCCAAGAGTGCTCTAATAGAGTGCTCTAATAAAAGACAAGAGTGCTCTAATAGAGTGCTCTAATAAAAGACAAGAGTGCTCTAATAAAAGCCAAGAGTGCTCTAATAGAGTGCTCTAATAAAAGCCAAGAGTGCTCTAATAGAGTGCTCTAATAAAAGCCAAGAGTGCTCTAATGAAAGCCAAGAGTGCTCTAATAAAAGGCAAGAGTGCTCTAATAAAAGACAAGAGTGCTCTAATAAAAGGCAAGAGTGCTCTAATAGAGTGCTCTAATAAAAGCCAAGAGTGCTCTAATAAAAGCCAAGAGTGCTCTAATAAAAGGCAAGAGTGCTCTAATAAAAGCCAAGAGTGCTCTAATAAAAGCCAAGAGTGCTCTAATAAAAGACAAGAGTGCTCTAATAAAAGGCAAGAGTGCTCTAATAAAAGACAAGAGTGTTCTAATAAAAGCCAAGAGTGCTCTAATAAAAGGCAAGAGTGCTCTAATAAAAGCCAAGAGTGCTCTAATAAAAGCCAAGAGTGCTCTAATAAAAGGCAAGAGTGCTCTAATAAAAGGCAAGAGTGCTCTAATAAAAGACAAGAGTGCTCTAATAAAAGCCAAGAGTGCTCTAATAAAAGGCAAGAGTGCTCTAATAAAAGCCAAGAGTGCTCTAATAAAAGGCAAGAGTGCTCTAATAAAAGGCAAGAGTGCTCTAATAAAAGACAAGAGTGCTCTAATAAAAGGCAAGAGTGCTCTAATAAAAGACAAGAGTGCTCTAATAAAAGCCAAGAGTGCTCTAATAAAAGCCAAGAGTGCTCTAATAAAAGGCAAGAGTGCTCTAATAAAAGACAAGAGTGCTCTAATAAAAGGCAAGAGTGCTCTAATAAAAGGCAAGAGTGCTCTAATAAAAGGCAAGAGTGCTCTAATAAAAGACAAGAGTGCTCTAATAAAAGCCAAGAGTGCTCTAATAAAAGCCAAGAGTGCTCTAATAAAAGCCAAGAGTGCTCTAATAAAAGCCAAGAGTGCTCTAATAAAAGGCAAGAGTGCTCTAATAAAAGACAAGAGTGCTCTAATAAAAGCCAAGAGTGCTCTAATAAAAGCCAAGAGTGCTCTAATAAAAGCCAAGAGTGCTCTAATAAAAGCCAAGAGTGCTCTAATAAAAGGCAAGAGTGCTCTAATAAAGGCAAGACCAAGAGTGCTCTAATAAAAGCCAAGAGTGCTCTAATAAAAGCCAAGAGTGCTCTAATAAAAGCCAAGAGTGCTCTAATAAAAGACAAGAGTGCTCTAACAAAAGGCAAGAGTGCTCTAATAAAAGGCAAGAGTGCTCTAATAAAAGACAAGAGTGCTCTAATAAAAGGCAAGAGTGCTCTAATAAAAGGCAAGAGTGCTCTAATAAAAGGCAAGAGTGCTCTAATAAAAGGCAAGAGTGCTCTAATAAAAGCCAAGAGTGCTCTAATAAAAGACAAGAGTGCTCTAATAAAAGACAAGAGTGCTCTAATAAAAGGCAAGAGTGCTCTAATAAAAGGCAAGAGTGCTCTAATAAAAGGCAAGAGTGCTCTAATAAAAGACAAGAGTGCTCTAATAAAAGGCAAGAGTGCTCTAATAAAAGGCAAGAGTGCTCTAATAAAAGACAAGAGTGCTCTAATAAAAGGCAAGAGTGCTCTAATAAAAGGCAAGAGTGCTCTAATAAAAGGCAAGAGTGCTCTAATAAAAGACAAGAGTGCTCTAATAAAAGGCAAGAGTGCTCTAATAAAAGGCAAGAGTGCTCTAATAAAAGGCAAGAGTGCTCTAATAAAAGACAAGAGTGCTCTAATAAAAGCCAAGAGTGCTCTAATAAAAGACAAGAGTGCTCTAATAAACGACAAGAGTGCTCTAATAAAAGGCAAGAGTGCTCTAATAAAAGACAAGAGTGCTCTAATAAAAGGCAAGAGTGCTCTAATAAAAGCCAAGAGTGCTCTAATAAAAGGCAAGAGTGCTCTAATAAAAGCCAAGAGTGCTCTAATAAAAGACAAGAGTGCTCTAATAAAAGCCAAGAGTGCTCTAATAAAAGGCAAGAGTGCTCTAATAAAAGCCAAGAGTGCTCTAATAAAAGCCAACAGTGCTCTAATAAAAGCCAAGAGTGCTCTAATAAAAGGCAAGAGTGCTCTAATAAAAGCCAAGAGTGCTCTAATAAAAGCCAAGAGTGCTCTAATAAAAGGCAAGAGTGCTCTAATAAAAGACAAGAGTGCTCTAATAAAAGGCAAGAGTGCTCTAATAAAAGACAAGAGTGCTCTAATAAAAGACAAGAGTGCTCTAATAAAAGACAAGAGTGCTCTAATAAAAGCCAAGAGTGCTCTAATAAAAGGCAAGAGTGCTCTAATAAAAGCCAAGAGTGCTCTAATAAAAGACAAGAGTGCTCTAATAAAAGGCAAGAGTGCTCTAATAAAAGGCAAGAGTGCTCTAATAAAAGACAAGAGTGCTCTAATAAAAGCCAAGAGTGCTCTAATAAAAGACAAGAGTGCTCTAATAAAAGGCAAGAGTGCTCTAATAAAAGGCAAGAGTGCTCTAATAAAAGGCAAGAGTGCTCTAATAAAAGGCAAGAGTGCTCTAATAAAAGCCAAGAGTGCTCTAATAAAAGAAAGTCAAGAGTGCTCTAATAAATCCAAGAGTGCTCTAATAAAAGACAAAGTGCTCTAATAAAAGGCAAGAGTGCTCTAATAAAAGCCAAGAGTGCTCTAATAAAAGACAAGAGTGCTCTAATAAAAGGCAAGAGTGCTCTAATAAAAGCCAAGAGTGCTCTAATAAAAGGCAAGAGTGCTCTAATAAAAGCCAAGAGTGCTCTAATAAAAGACAAGAGTGCTCTAATAAAAGGCAAGAGTGCTCTAATAAAAGGCAAGAGTGCTCTAATAAAAGCCAAGAGTGCTCTAATAAAAGACAAGAGTGCTCTAATAAAAGGCAAGAGTGCTCTAATAAAAGACAAGAGTGCTCTAATAAAAGGCAAGAGTGCTCTAATAAAAGGCAAGAGTGCTCTAATAAAAGGCAAGAGTGCTCTAATAAAAGGCAAGAGTGCTCTAATAAAAGCCAAGAGTGCTCTAATAAAAGGCAAGAGTGCTCTAATAAAAGACAAGAGTGCTCTAATAAAAGGCAAGAGTGCTCTAATAAAAGGCAAGAGTGCTCTAATAAAAGAAAGTCAAGAGTGCTCTAATAAAAGAGTGCTCTAATAAAAGACAAGAGTGCTCTAATAAAAGGCAAGAGTGCTCTAATAAAAGGCAAGAGTGCTCTAATAAAAGGCAAGAGTGCTCTAATAAAAGAAAGTCAAGAGTGCTCTAATAAAAGACAAGAGTGCTCTAATAAAAGGCAAGAGTGCTCTAATAAATGGCAAGAGTGCTCTAATAAAAGGCAAGAGTGCTCTAATAAAAGACAAGAGTGCTCTAATAAAAGGCAAGAGTGCTCTAATAAAAGGCAAGAGTGCTCTAATAAAAGAAAGTCAAGAGTGCTCTAATAAAAGGCAAGAGTGCTCTAATAAAAGGCAAGAGTGCTCTAATAAAAGAAAGTCAAGAGTGCTCTAATAAAAGAGTGCTCTAATAAAAGACAAGAGTGCTCTAATAAAAGCCAAGAGTGCTCTAATAAAAGGCAAGAGTGCTCTAATAAAAGGCAAGAGTGCTCTAATAAAAGGCAAGAGTGCTCTAATAAAAGGCAAGAGTGCTCTAATAAAAGGCAAGAGTGCTCTAATAAAAGGCAAGAGTGCTCTAATAAAAGGCAAGAGTGCTCTAATAAAAGGCAAGAGTGCTCTAATAAAAGGCAAGAGTGCTCTAATAAAAGGCAAGAGTGCTCTAATAAAAGGCAAGAGTGCTCTAATAAAAGGCAAGAGTGCTCTAATAAAAGACAAGAGTGCTCTAATAAAAGGCAAGAGTGCTCTAATAAAAAGCAAGAGTGCTCTAATAAAAGGCAAGAGTGCTCTAATAAAAGACAAGAGTGCTCTAATAGAGTGCTCTAATAAAAGGCAAGAGTGCTCTAATAAAAGGCAGGAGTGCTCTAATAAAAGAGTGCTCTAATAAAAGACAAGAGTGCTCTAATAAAAGGCAAGAGTGCTCTAATAAAAGGCAAGAGTGCTCTAATAAAAGGCAAGAGTGCTCTAATAAAAGGCAAGAGTGCTCTAATAAAAGGCAAAAGTGCTCTAATAAAAGCCAAGAGTGCTTTTATAAAAGACAAGAGTGCTCTAATAAAAGGCAAGAGTGCTCTAATAAAAGGCAAGAGTGCTCTAATAAAAGGCAAGAGTGCTCTAATAAAAGGCAAGAGTGCTCTAATAAAAGACAAGAGTGCTCTAATAGAGTGCTCTAATAAAAGGCAAGAGTGCTCTAATAAAAGGCAAGAGTGCTCTAATAAAAGAAAGTCAAGAGTGCTCTAATAAAAGGCAAGAGTGCTCTAATAAAAGCCAAGAGTGCTCTAATAGAGTGCTCTAATAAAAGACAAGATTGCTCTAATAGAGTGCTCTAATAAAAGACAAGAGTGCTCTAATAAAAGCCAAGAGTGCTCTAATAGAGTGCTCTAATAAAAGACAAGAGTGCTCTAATAAAAGACAAGAGTGCTCTAATAAAAGGCAAGAGTGCTCTAATAAAAGGCAAGAGTGCTCTAATAAAAGACAAGAGTGCTCTAATAAAAGCCAAGAGTGCTCTAATAAAAGAAAGTCAAGAGTGCTCTAATAAAAGTCAAGAGTGCTCTAATAAAAGCCAAGAGTGCTCTAATAGAGTGCTCTAATAAAAGACAAGAGTGCTCTAATAGAGTGCTCTAATAAAAGACAAGAGTGCTCTAATAAAAGCCAAGAGTGCTCTAATAGAGTGCTCTAATAAAAGACAAGAGTGCTCTAATAAAAGTCAAGAGTGCTCTAATAAAAGCCAAGAGTGCTCTAATAAAAGGCAAGAGTGCTCTAATAGAGTGCTCTAATAAAAGACAAGAGTGCTCTAATAAAAGTCAAGAGTGCTCTAATAAAAGACAAGAGTGCTCTAATAAAAGACAAGAGTGCTCTAATAAAAGACAAGAGTGCTCTAATAAAAGGCAAGAGTGCTCTAATAAAAGACAAGAGTGCTCTAATAAAAGACAAGAGTGCTCTAATAAAAGACAAGAGTGCTCTAATAAAAGCCAAGAGTGCTCTAATAAAAGGCAAGAGTGCTCTAATAAAAGCCAAGAGTGCTCTAATAAAAGACAAGAGTGCTCTAATAAAAGGCAAGAGTGCTCTAATAAAAGGCAAGAGTGCTCTAATAAAAGACAAGAGTGCTCTAATAAAAGCCAAGAGTGCTCTAATAAAAGACAAGAGTGCTCTAATAAAAGGCAAGAGTGCTCTAATAAAAGGCAAGAGTGCTCTAATAAAAGGCAAGAGTGCTCTAATAAAAGGCAAGAGTGCTCTAATAAAAGCCAAGAGTGCTCTAATAAAAGAAAGTCAAGAGTGCTCTAATAAATCCAAGAGTGCTCTAATAAAAGACAAAGTGCTCTAATAAAAGGCAAGAGTGCTCTAATAAAAGCCAAGAGTGCTCTAATAAAAGACAAGAGTGCTCTAATAAAAGGCAAGAGTGCTCTAATAAAAGCCAAGAGTGCTCTAATAAAAGGCAAGAGTGCTCTAATAAAAGCCAAGAGTGCTCTAATAAAAGACAAGAGTGCTCTAATAAAAGGCAAGAGTGCTCTAATAAAAGGCAAGAGTGCTCTAATAAAAGCCAAGAGTGCTCTAATAAAAGACAAGAGTGCTCTAATAAAAGGCAAGAGTGCTCTAATAAAAGACAAGAGTGCTCTAATAAAAGGCAAGAGTGCTCTAATAAAAGGCAAGAGTGCTCTAATAAAAGGCAAGAGTGCTCTAATAAAAGCCAAGAGTGCTCTAATAAAAGGCAAGAGTGCTCTAATAAAAGACAAGAGTGCTCTAATAAAAGGCAAGAGTGCTCTAATAAAAGGCAAGAGTGCTCTAATAAAAGAAAGTCAAGAGTGCTCTAATAAAAGAGTGCTCTAATAAAAGACAAGAGTGCTCTAATAAAAGGCAAGAGTGCTCTAATAAAAGGCAAGAGTGCTCTAATAAAAGGCAAGAGTGCTCTAATAAAAGAAAGTCAAGAGTGCTCTAATAAAAGACAAGAGTGCTCTAATAAAAGGCAAGAGTGCTCTAATAAATGGCAAGAGTGCTCTAATAAAAGGCAAGAGTGCTCTAATAAAAGACAAGAGTGCTCTAATAAAAGGCAAGAGTGCTCTAATAAAAGGCAAGAGTGCTCTAATAAAAGAAAGTCAAGAGTGCTCTAATAAAAGGCAAGAGTGCTCTAATAAAAGGCAAGAGTGCTCTAATAAAAGAAAGTCAAGAGTGCTCTAATAAAAGAGTGCTCTAATAAAAGACAAGAGTGCTCTAATAAAAGCCAAGAGTGCTCTAATAAAAGGCAAGAGTGCTCTAATAAAAGGCAAGAGTGCTCTAATAAAAGGCAAGAGTGCTCTAATAAAAGGCAAGAGTGCTCTAATAAAAGGCAAGAGTGCTCTAATAAAAGGCAAGAGTGCTCTAATAAAAGGCAAGAGTGCTCTAATAAAAGACAAGAGTGCTCTAATAAAAGGCAAGAGTGCTCTAATAAAAGGCAAGAGTGCTCTAATAAAAGGCAAGAGTGCTCTAATAAAAGGCAAGAGTGCTCTAATAAAAGGCAAGAGTGCTCTAATAAAAGACAAGAGTGCTCTAATAAAAGGCAAGAGTGCTCTAATAAAAAGCAAGAGTGCTCTAATAAAAGGCAAGAGTGCTCTAATAAAAGACAAGAGTGCTCTAATAGAGTGCTCTAATAAAAGGCAAGAGTGCTCTAATAAAAGGCAGGAGTGCTCTAATAAAAGAGTGCTCTAATAAAAGACAAGAGTGCTCTAATAAAAGGCAAGAGTGCTCTAATAAAAGGCAAGAGTGCTCTAATAAAAGGCAAGAGTGCTCTAATAAAAGGCAAGAGTGCTCTAATAAAAGGCAAAAGTGCTCTAATAAAAGCCAAGAGTGCTTTTATAAAAGACAAGAGTGCTCTAATAAAAGGCAAGAGTGCTCTAATAAAAGGCAAGAGTGCTCTAATAAAAGGCAAGAGTGCTCTAATAAAAGGCAAGAGTGCTCTAATAAAAGACAAGAGTGCTCTAATAGAGTGCTCTAATAAAAGGCAAGAGTGCTCTAATAAAAGGCAAGAGTGCTCTAATAAAAGAAAGTCAAGAGTGCTCTAATAAAAGGCAAGAGTGCTCTAATAAAAGCCAAGAGTGCTCTAATAGAGTGCTCTAATAAAAGACAAGATTGCTCTAATAGAGTGCTCTAATAAAAGACAAGAGTGCTCTAATAAAAGCCAAGAGTGCTCTAATAGAGTGCTCTAATAAAAGACAAGAGTGCTCTAATAAAAGACAAGAGTGCTCTAATAAAAGGCAAGAGTGCTCTAATAAAAGGCAAGAGTGCTCTAATAAAAGACAAGAGTGCTCTAATAAAAGCCAAGAGTGCTCTAATAAAAGAAAGTCAAGAGTGCTCTAATAAAAGTCAAGAGTGCTCTAATAAAAGCCAAGAGTGCTCTAATAGAGTGCTCTAATAAAAGACAAGAGTGCTCTAATAGAGTGCTCTAATAAAAGACAAGAGTGCTCTAATAAAAGCCAAGAGTGCTCTAATAGAGTGCTCTAATAAAAGACAAGAGTGCTCTAATAAAAGTCAAGAGTGCTCTAATAAAAGCCAAGAGTGCTCTAATAAAAGGCAAGAGTGCTCTAATAGAGTGCTCTAATAAAAGACAAGAGTGCTCTAATAAAAGTCAAGAGTGCTCTAATAAAAGCCAAGAGTGCTCTAATAAAAGGCAAGAGTGCTCTAATAAAAGTCAAGAGTGCTCTAATAAAAGGCAAGAGTGCTCTAATAAAAGGCAAGAGTGCTCTAATAAAAGACAAGAGTGCTCTAATAAAAGCCAAGAGTGCTCTAATAAAAGGCAAGAGTGCTCTAATAAAAGGCAAGAGTGCTCTAATAAAAGGCAAGAGTGCTCTAATAAAAGACAAGAGTGCTCTAATAAAAGTCAAGAGTGCTCTAATAAAAGCCAAGAGTGCTCTAATAAAAGTCAAGAGTGCTCTAATAAAAGGCAAGAGTGCTCTAATAAAAGGCAAGAGTGCTCTAATAAAAGACAAGAGTGCTCTAATAAAAGCCAAGAGTGCTCTAATAAAAGAAAGTCAAGAGTGCTCTAATAAAAGTCAAGAGTGCTCTAATAAAAGCCAAGAGTGCTCTAATAGAGTGCTCTAATAAAAGACAAGAGTGCTCTAATAGAGTGCTCTAATAAAAGACAAGAGTGCTCTAATAAAAGCCAAGAGTGCTCTAATAGAGTGCTCTAATAAAAGACAAGAGTGCTCTAATAAAAGGCAAGAGTGCTCTAATAAAAGCCAAGAGTGCTCTAATAAAAGCCAAGAGTGCTCTAATAGAAGCCAGGAGTGCTCTAATAAAAGAAAGCCAAGAGTCCTCTAATAAAAGTCAAGAGTGCTCTAATAAAAGCCAAGAGTGCTCTAATAGAGTGCTCTAATAAAAGACAAGAGTGCTCTAATAGAGTGCTCTAATAAAAGACAAGAGCGCTCTAATAAAAGCCAAGAGTGCTCTAATAGAGTGCTCTAATAAAAGCCAACAGTGCTCTAATAGAGTGCTCTAATAAAAGCCAAGAGTGCTCTAATAAAAGCCAAGAGTGCTCTAATAAAAGGCAAGAGTGCTCTAATAAAAGGCAAGAGTGCTCTAATAAAAGCCAAGAGTGTTCTAATAAAAGCCAAGAGTGCTCTAATAAAAGAAAGTCAAGAGTTCTCTAATAAAAGCCAAGAGTGCTCTAATAAAAACCAGGAGTGCTCTAATAAAAGTCAAGAGTGCTCTAATAAAAGGCAAGAGTGCTCTAATAAAAGCCAAGAGTGCTCTAATAAAAGCCAGGAGTGCTCTAATAAAAGACAAGAGTGCTCTAATACAAGCCAAGAGTGCTCTAATAAAAGCCAGGAGTGCTCTAATAAAAGACAAGAGTGCTCTAATAAAAGCCAAGAGTGCTCTAATAGAGTGCTCTAATAAAAGCCAAGAGTGCTCTAATAGAGTGCTCTAATAAAAGACAAGAGTGCTCTAATAAAAGCCAAGAGTGCTCTAATAGAGTACTCTAATAAAAGCCAAGAGTGCTCTAATAGAGTGCTCTAATAAAAGGCAAGAGTGCTCTAATAAAAGCCAAGAGTGCTCTAATAAAAGCCAGGAGTGCTCTAATAAAAGACAAGAGTGCTCTAATAAAAGCCAAGAGTGCTCTAATAGAGTGCTCTAATAAAAGCCAAGAGTGCTCTAATAGAGTGCTCTAATAAAAGACAAGAGTGCTCTAATAAAAGCCAAGAGTGCTCTAATAGAGTGCTCTAATAAAAGCCAAGAGTGCTCTAATAGAGTGCTCTAATAAAAGACAAGAGTGCTCTAATAGAGTGCTCTAATAAAAGACAAGAGTGCTCTAATAAAAGCCAAGAGTGCTCTAATAGAGTGCTCTAATAAAAGCCAAGAGTGCTCTAATAGAGTGCTCTAATAAAAGCCAAGAGTGCTCTAATAAAAGCCAAGAGTGCTCTAATAAAAGGCAAGAGTGCTCTAATAAAAGGCAAGAGTGCTCTAATAAAAGCCAAGAGTGCTCTAATAGAGTGCTCTAATAAAAGCCAAGAGTGCTCTAATAAAAGCCAAGAGTGCTCTAATAAAAGGCAAGAGTGCTCTAATAAAAGCCAAGAGTGCTCTAATAGAGTGCTCTAATAAAAGCCAAGAGTGCTCTAATAAAAGCCAAGAGTGCTCTAATAAAAGGCAAGAGTGCTCTAATAAAAGGCAAGACCAGCTCTAATAAAAGCCAAGAGTGCTCTAATAAAAGGCAAGAGTGCTCTAATAAAAGCCAAGAGTGCTCTAATAAAAGCCAAGAATGCTCTAATAAAAGCCAAGAGTGCTCTAATAAAAGGCAAGAGTGCTCTAATGCAAGGCCAGCTCTAATAAAAGGCCAGAGTGCTCTAATTTATAAATGCCAAGAATGCTCTAATAAAAGCCAAGAGTGCTCTAATAAAAGCCAAGAGTGCTCTAATAAAAGCCAAGAGTGCTCTAATAAAAGCTAAGAGTGCTCTAATAAAAGGCAAAAGTGCTCTAATAAAGGCCAAGAGTGCTCTAATAAAAGCCAAGAGTGCTCTAATAAAAGCTAAGAGTGCTCTAATAAAAGGCAAGAGTGCTCTAATAAAAGGCAAGAATGCTCTAATAAAAGCCAAGGGTGCTCTAATAAAAGCGAAGAAATGGACGGTTGGAACTGTGACACAATTCCAAGAATCATGAAATTACATTCCTTCCTTGGATAGCAAGAATAGATGGATTAAGCGAGATACGTCGTTTTGTAACATCATTTGTAAGCTCTGATGACCCTCACGAGAAAGGTACTGACGAGGGGCCGACGTAAGAATACCCAGCTGATGAATTTGTTGCCGGTATTTAAGAAGTTCGTAGGTAAAATAATCGACACTGATAGCGAAGAGCACGAAATCACATTCACGGAACGCCGGAAACAGTGGTTCAAGTGGGTTGAATCACCAGATGTCATCTATGTTTGCCAAAGTGAAATACTTACAAAGTTGAACCTCCGTTACCATCTGGAAAATTAGCTAGAATATTCAGAATGTCTGAAGGAGATGACGTAATTCGCAAATTTCAAAGCAAAACTTGAATGAACGTTACCATTTTGTTTTTTTGATCATCCTCCAGTCATTGCATGGTTTCTTGGGTTTTTCAAATTGTTCGTGATTACTTGCTTCCAGTGGGAACAATGAACCCTAGAAGACATGATGATCTACATAAGATAAACTCATACGACTGCCCGTGAAGGTTTATTCCCGACAAGACGAATCCCAACAAGACGAATGTCGAAAATGGTCATCCCAACAAGACGAATTTAATTAAAATGCCTAGGGGGCGCGGTGGCTCAGTTGGTAGAGGCGCAGGCTGCAAGCCGAGAGGTCCTCGGTTCGAATCCCACCTGCGGCAACCGCGTTGTGTCTTTGGGCAAGACACTTCACCCCGATTGCCTACATGGGGGCACGATGACGCTGTGTACTAAGGCGTACTGCACGTCGATGGTGCGCATGTCTTCAACCAATCTAACCCTGCCTGTGCTGCGGTGCAGAGTTACGATGTTGGAGAGCTGACAGCTGCTCGTCGTTGCTCGGTGGTTCTCTCCGGGTACTCCGGCTTCCTCCACCCGTCAAACTGTCACGGTCACGATTAGCCATTGTGCATAAGTATGTGACCTTAAACACCAATAAATAATATATTAAAATGGCTATATAACCCATCTATTTAAGGTTTTCCATCATAAACTGCTAACATGGTTTACTTTTGGACAAAGAGATTTCAATTAACTGATTGAGTGCTGGAAGCCCATTTTGGGGCGTTATCCTGAAGTGTGTGTACCAGAGCTGAAGGCTTCATATTCTGTGGATGTACTTCAATTAATTTTTGATGTAATATTATTAGGGCTGTCGTGACTATCATTTTTTGTAATCGACTAATCGTGACCAGTAATCGACGGTTAGTCGATTAATAGTCGCTTCCCATGATTTTTTAGCAAATCATTCTTCTGTTCGTAAAACTCTGAAAATGACAATGGCACCAGTGTGTTCAGACGAACTGGAGTTGTGGGAACAACAAATCGGTCTCGACTGAAGCTACATGTAGTCCAATCTTGGACCCACAGTCCGTAATATAATTTTTGGGGTTGGTACGTCCTGTAGGACGTACCAACCCCAAAAATAATATTACTGACTGCGGGTCCAAGTTTGAACTAGATTGAAGCCGATGAATTAAAATTAATTTACCAAAGAACGTTCCTGCATATGTTTCCTTTCTGCAATAAGTTTCTCGAAATTTTGAACATTGAGATCTATGCATTCCCTCGTCAGTTGTTAAAATTGGATCTTAGTCTGAAGTTCCGAACTTTGAGAAGTGATCTGACGTTCTGACTTTCGTCATAATTTTGTCACTTCCGCGCTTTGGGTTTTCCAATGGGTGCATTCGTGTGTACAAGACTGGAGAAATTCAGAAGAATCTATTCTTCTCGAGTAACTGTGAGTGTTCTTTCTTACACAGTCAGTGACAGTCGTACAGTCTTCCGGATATGAATGTTAACTATGGTTAGATATTTAAAGTTATTCACCGTCATTGATCATTCACCTCACAAAACAATGCAATTTAGCCCCGACGTGTAGTAGATGTGTACCACCTTGAAAATGAACGACGATCGACTAAAAATAAAAAAAACGTCGACTACTTCAATAGTCGACGGTTAGTCGACTAATCGAATAATCGCGACAGCCATAAATATTATTATTATGGATTTTCCCGGCTACAATTAATGGGAGAGTGCCTATAGGCTAACAAGACAATAATAATGTGAACAAAATATTGACAACCCCAAAAAACTTAGCACTCTACCAGTTAACAGAGGCGCTTCGCTTTCTTACGAGACGCTATTTGCTACAGTTTTTTGTACCTTTTTTGTCAACAAAACTCCCAAACACATGCATAAAAAACCCTAAAATACTTCAAATAGCATACATTGTAATGTACACGTTCTTTTTAATGTAAATGTCCCCCGTATTTGATGAGAAAAAAAATCGTCTTGTTGGGATATTTTACCAATTCGTCTTGTTGGGATTCGTCTTGTTGGGATGACACCTCCGTGAACGGTTATTTGTACACAACCTTCTAGGGGTATATATTAACTATTTATTTTGATGAACAGTGAGGTCGATGGTTCAGTTTGTGATCTAAGTAAATTTGAGCAATTCAAATTTATATTTGAAAACAGAACCTCCAGTTTATGTAAAAATGAAAGTGTCAATGACACTGTAGCTCAACTTGTTAAGATATGTACATGTATAGTATGTGACACAGCAATGACAAACATCTAGGTAATGACCTTGAGCTAAAAAGAGTATGATCCAGGACTTTTTCGCTAGGTGATTATGATATGTTTGGTGAAGTGTATGGGAAATTCTGGTTCGCATCTCCATGTTCTTTCATGATTCAAATTAGTAAAATATACATGTAGAACTTTGATCAGGGAAAATTGGTTGTTGAAATTTAAATCTTTTGAGTAATATTATTGTTCTTGTTACTTGTAACATCTGTTTCATTTCTATCCCTTTTATTTTCACACTTGCTACTCTGAATTCTCGCATTGAATGTTTTCACGTTTAACTGATACACATACATTTAACAGAGATATTTATTTATTTAATGATGTTTAAGGTCACATATTTATGCACAATGGCTAATCATGACCGTGACAGTTTTACGGGTGGAGGAAGCCGGAGTACCCGGAGAGAACCACCGAGCAACGACGAGCAGCTGCCAGCTCCCCAACATCGTAACTCCGCACTGCCGCACAGGCAGGGTTAGATTGGTTGAAGACATGCGTACCATCGACGTGCAGTACGCCTTAGTACACGGCGTCATCGTGCCCCCACATGGGCAATGGAGATGAAGTGTCTTGCCCAAGGACACAACGCGGTTGACCAGGTGGGATTCGAACCGAGGACCTCTCGGCTTGCAGCCTGCACCTCTACCTACTGAGCCACCGTGCTCCCATTTAACAGAGATGGACTAACTAATAACTAGGGCTGCACGGTATGTCGATAAACCGATATATACCGCTATTCAAACCAATATCGACTGAATACCGGTGTAATTACAAAAATATCGGTTTGTCGTCTTTATTCATTTACCCACAATTTAATTTTCAAGATGTCTTGAGTTTTTTAACTGTAGTCCCGAATGAATAATATTATGCCTTTACCAAATTGATCGTCTGCATGTGCTTACGTAATATACAATTTCAGCAGTTGGAAAAATAATGTTAAAAAATTTCAACAAAACTATATCATGTGACCCCCTCATTGGAACGAGCTCGTCGAGCTCGTTCCAATGAGGGGGGCACAAGATATAGTTTTGTTGAAATCTGGGGAAAATCTGAAAAACTAATTTTGAAAATAATAAATTTTGATATCGTCTGCGTTGGGTAGAGGTTTTTCGAACCGCATCATCAAGGCGGGCTAATTGGTTCCGACTGTGAAGCCTCAAGTCCCGATTGTGATACTTTTGTTCATATATCTGAACAGTTTTCGATATACCGGTATACCGCGGTATTTGTTTGAATACCGATACCGGTATTCAGTTTTGAATATCGTGCAGCCCTACTAATAACCACCAGAAACCATTTTCGATTTCGTTAACATATCATTCGAAATGATAGTTTTGTATTGTTATTTCTCCATCTGTGTTTTAATTTAATTTCCTCTCCGTACATTTGACTTGAAAATCATCACCGAAACTTTCAACAACATATCTTTGGAAGCCTGGACGTGTTCCACTCGTCGTTGTTTTCTGCGCTCGGAATATGATACATAAACTACCTCCTAAAACAGAGTAATCGGAGGTAATGGGTGTTACAAGCTGAATAAACAGCTGTGCCATGAGCGCATGATACGCCCGCTATTAATTACAAGAGGGAAGCACACAATATGAGTGTACATGTGTACTTGTCAGTTTTTTTTATTTTCTTGTTCAATAATCATAACCATCAACATACTGTGTTCAATAATTTGGAAATAAAATTATTTGTATTTCATGTATATATCTTATGTCTATAGAGATCATAACTTCAAGAACAAATCAACGATTTTCTAAGTAATAAAGTCCCATAACTCTGGCATGACTAATCGAACGGCAACACCAACCAAAAGGGAGCTTCCTTCCATCAACATAAACCACCTACCAAAAAATCGTGAAAATCTCTCGAAGCGTTCTCGAGTTATCGTGCGACGTGTAAAAAATCAACAATTTTCTAAGTAATAAAGTCCCATAACTCTGGAATGACTAATCGAACGGCGACACGAAACGAAAGGGAGCTTCCCTCCATCGATATACACCACCTATCCAAAAATCACGAAAATCTCTCAACGCGTTCTCGAGGTATCGTACGACGTGTAAAAAATCAACAATTTCTAAGTAATAATGGATCATTTTACTACTCTTCTGGGTGGTGCTCCTATGGAGGATGAACATGTAAATAAAGAAGAAAAAGTCCCATAACTCTGGAATGACTAATCGAACGGCGACACTAAACGAAAGGGAGCTTCCCTCCATCCATATACACCACCTACCCAAAAATCACGAAAATCTCTCAAAGCGTTCTTGAGTTATCGTACGACGTGTGACCGGACGGACAGACGGACGGAGGGACGGACAGACGGACAGCGGTATACCATAATACGACCCATTTTTTTTAAAACGGGCGTATAAAAATTCAATTCCCACTGCTCTGGTGACAAACAAACCTCCGTAGCTTCATGTCGGTGAACTGATGATTATGATTACGCCCACTCATCCCTGTGTTGTGCCAATATGAGCCTTCAAAATAAGCGACGAATGGTAGAGATGAGAGTAGCTTAAATTGTTATGTTCTCTAGACTCCCTCCCATTTATACCCTTCAATTGAGATTGGGCCCAAAATGGCGGCAAATTGAAAAACATAAAAACATCTGTCACTTAATTTTTTAGCTCTACTACATACTAATAATTCCCAATAAAATCTGACGCATTTGCATTTTAATTGTTGACCTTATGCCCCCTCCACCTGAATCCTGACCACAATACAGGAATTTATGAAGTCAAGTTGTAGATGAGGTATAATAAATCCATTATCTCTTAATTCCAAATATCAAGATTCTGAAGACGATTTTTAAAAAAAATATTCCTCATATTACATTAAGTTAAAATTTTCAGTATACCAAATATCAAGAAATTTTGACTGGTACACATGTAGTTCTGAATATTTTTAAATAATTTTTTCATACTGTCCCAAGTTAATTCAAAACAAAAATCCTTTTCTTCCATTTCTTCCCATTTTCTTCTTATCTTCATTATTTAATTAACAACATATACAATTATCTGTTATTTCCCCCTTTACAAAACCAACTATCAAATCATAACTATAATTTGAAGGTGTAATGAATAATTCAGCATTATAGGGTTTGGACGGTAATCTTGATTCTCTGTGGACCTGTCTTCTCGACTGTATTATGTTCAAGTGCTCTACTGGCGGAAACAACCTTGTACAAGCTTACAGCTTACTGTTGGACCCACACTTACTATAACTGATATACAGAGGATATGGAATGAGTGTTTTTCTCATATAATATTTATGAAACGAGTTTAAGAATTTTCCGTTTGGGCAAGCCCATGGGCTCGCCCAAACGGAAAATTCGGACGAGTTTCATAAATATTATATGAGAAAACACTCATTTCAAATTCTATTTATCATATGACACACACACGCACAAATTAGCCACTGAGTATCACTTTTTAACCCATCACCTAACTTGAGTTGCAGACGGCACTTGGAAAAAACATCCTCGTGTAACTAATTTCTTTTTCATTTTTTGCTTCCAAAACATAGGTTATGACCCCTCATTGAAACGAGCTCGTTCCAATGAGGGGTCATAACCTATGTTTTGGAAGCAAAAAGTGAAAATATAAAAAAAATGAATGGTGTTTTTCTTGTAGGTAAAAGATTAATATAACCCACCCCAAATAGGACGTAAATTCTCCCTACTGAAATTATGCAAATGTGACCCAGTTGTATTTTGTTTAGCCAATCAAATTGTCCAGTTTTGAAATTGACCAATGGAAGCTCCCAACTCTAATTATGCAAATTATGAAAGTGTGGCACAGTTGTATTTTGTTCAGCCAATCAAATTGTCTAGTTTTGAAATTGACCAATGAAACTGACGGAACTCTTTATTTATCACTGATTAATATGAAAACAAAATATCAAATGTTTAAAGTGAACAAAACGGACGAGTCATATGATAAAATTGTATATTCCTTTGTTGCCACTTGAGACGACTTAAACCCCAGGTGTTGTGAAATAAAACTTATTTCGTAGAATCAACAAACAACTTGCAGAGATTCCAGCTGTGTATTAATACAGAAGACGGAACAGGAATGCCTTGGATAAATTTTGGTGTTTCAAGTTATTGTTAGCATCTTTACGGCTATATCCCGACCACAATACAGGGATTTATGAAGTCAAGGTCAGCGAATTGTTTATTCCTGTGCAGCCCACTAGAGAGGACTTAAACCCCAGGCGTTGTGAAATAAAACTTATTTAGTAAAGTAAACAAGCACTATTCAACTTACAGAGCTTCCTGGTGTGTATTAAGATAACTCAACAGAAGAAATTGGGTTTATTCTGCATCCCCCAACTGGTCATCCTCACAGCCCCCCCCCCCCCCCACAGTGCAATAAATAAATATTTATTTATTTATTTATTTATTTATTTATTTATTTATTTATTTGTGTTTGAAGTCAATGTTAGCATCTATATAGCTATATCCTGACTACAATACAGGAATAAATAAAGTCAAGGTCAGAGAATTGTTTATTTCTATGTTGCCCACTTGGGAGGCTTGAACCCCAGGTGTTGTGAAATAGAACTTATTTACATGTAGTAAACAAGCACTTGTCCGCTTACAGAGCTTCCTGTGGTGTATTAATAACGATAATTGAACAGGTTATTGTGACAGGAGTCGTTATCGGGGAGGTACAGTTACAAGTTGTGCTTTCCCGGACAAGAAATAAGATGAAAAAAAAACTGCTAAAAAAAATCAATATTTAGGAATAGCTGGCTCAGCTGAAATATTTATTCCATTGTTCTGTTATGCTGGTTTAACAATAACTTAGAATAAATACATAATATAAATAAAAGTACATGAAACTTTATAAATATGAATGAGATGATGGTAATTATTTTGTTCTCACCGAAATCACAGTATGTTGCACCTTTATTATTACACTGTTTCACGTAATCACCACCCCCCCCCCCCCCCACCCTCCGCCCCCAAAAAAGAAAGAATGTTTAAAATATAGACAAGTAGCTAAGGAAGGTGCGATGAGTGAAAGCACGCCCCCACAAAAACGGAGTTCCACCAGTTGCAGGACCATCTCCCAATGGAATTTGAATTATTTTTTTTATAAAATAGGTCAACCTTACTTACCCTGATACATGATCATACATCGTACCCTTTGTGGCTTGTCTGCATGTAGTTTCTGTGAAATGCCTATGCACTACTTAAAAGTGCGGCAGCGGTTATTTATTTATTCGTGTTTAAGGTCACATACCTCTGCACAATGGCTAATCGTGACCACAACATGCAGATAAAGTCACAGTCAGACAATCGTTTATGCCCCATGTTGCCTATTTCCGAGGACTTGCACCCCAAGCATTAGTGACTGGGTCCTATTTTACAAGTAAAACAGTGCTTGTTTTACACAGTGAACAAGCACTGCCCAACTTCCCAGGGGAACAGCTGCGATGGACTGGTCACTTTCCGCGGGTGGACAATATTTCCACGGCCACAATGATATTAGATTTCAAATGTTAATTATAGGAATAATCATCAAAAAACTAATGAAGCAGCGTGTACAACCCGGTGCTGCATTAACATTTTGCTGCGGATGATTTTTATTACCTGGTAAACGCATGTGTGGACATCACTGTCCATGTGTGGACATCATTGTCCACGTGTGGATTATTTTAGTCCTCGGCGACTGTACTATAGATACTTTTATCAAAGCCAGGGCTATAAAAATAGGCCGATGAAATCGTCAGATGTGTACCCATACGCGCAATTAGTAGAAAGCTGTATGACGGAGGGCCACCACAGATGCCGACATAATGTACACCATACAAGGTATGGGTACACATAGAAATGGATTGGAGGAGTGTCTAATTTGATGGATAAAGGGTTAATATCTCCGGATCAAATTATCAGATTTACATAAAAAAAACAATACAGCACAGCACATCAGTAACCTGAATAAATATATAAAGTAACATGACAATCGGATTGATATTTTTTGAGTTATCTCATGCCAAAGGGATTGGAGGAATTTTTAATTTGAAGGATAAAAGGGGTTAATATCTCCGGATCAAATTATCCGATTTACACCACAAACTATACAGCTCAGCACATCAGTAACCTGAACACAATTATAAAATAACGTGACAATCCAAGCAATATTTTTCAAGTTATCGAATGCGAAAGGGATTGGAGGAATTTTCAATTTGAAGGATAAAGGGTTAATATCTCAGGATTAAATTATCAGATTTACACCAAAAACTATACAGCTCGGCACATCAGTAACCTGAACAAAAATATAAAGTAACTTGACAATCCAAGCAATATTTTTCAAGTTATCGAATGCCAAAGGGATTGGAGGAATTTTCAATTTGAAGGATAAAGGGTCAATATCTCAGGATTAAATTATCAGATTTACACCAAAAACTATACAGCTCGGCACATCAGTAACCTGAACAAAAATATAAAGTAACTTGACAATCCAAACAATATTTTTCAAGTTATCGAATGCCAAAGGGATTGGAGGAATTTTCAATTTGAAGGATAAAGGGTTAATATCTCAGGATCAAAATAACAGATTTACACCCAAAACTATATAGCTCGACACATCAGTAACCTGAACACAAATATAAAGTAACTTGACAATCCAAGCAATATTTTTCAAGTTATCGAATGCCAAAGAAATGGATACGGATGCCGGACGGACAGACGGACGGACGGACGGACAAAGGATGGACGAACGATGGATGGTCACCCCGGATGCCGGCATTATGTGTACCATACATAGTATGGGTACACATAAAAAGGTATCTATCAAAGTGCCTAAAAAAAGGTATCTATCAAAGTGCCTAGGCATTTCAAAGAAACTAGCTGCCTGCTCCTGGTGTTACATGGCTTATATGTTACTGTGAGCTTATCACTGTCTAATTTCTGCCCCAATCACATATTAACATTATAAATTATTGTGATGAATTGACAGTATCATGGTCGGAGGTGTTCAACCAAGAGGCGAAGTGTCGAGGTTGAACATACGCTCTGAGCCGCAAACCTCAGACCATGTTACCGTCAACTCATCACAATAACGTATATGTTCCAATAAAACACTACCCATAGCCCAAAACCTACATTGTGAAACACGAGAGGCTTATTTACTAAATCTGTGATCATTAAAAGTTGCCTTCTGCAAGGCAACTTTTAACGATCACAGATTCAGTAAATAAACCTCTCGTGTTCCCGCGACAGCACTGGATAAACTAGAGGTACTGTGAGCAAACTCACAAAGTGATACTCCCCGCGCCTGAAATGTATAAGTTAGATTATCTCCGCTTGGAAATGTCAGAACGGAATTATATTGCTTCATGCACATCTTCATATGGAGTTCTTCCATTGTGTAAAGTAGCATGAAAATACTTCAAACGGTTTAGGAGGAGTTGCGTTTACAAGGATGGACAGACAGTATCAGTTAGATTATCTCCCCTTGGAAATGTCAGAACGGAATTATATTGATTCATGCACATCTTCATATGGAGTTCTTCCATTGTGTAAAGTAGCATGGAAATACTTCAAACGGTTTAGGAGGAGTTGCGCTTACAATGATGGACAGACGGTATAAGTTAGATTATCTCCCCTTGGAAATGTCAGAACGGAATTATATTGCTTCGTGCACATCTTCATATGGAGTTCTTCCATTGTGTAAAGTTTAATGAAAATTCTTCAAACGGTTTAGGAGGAGTTGCGTTTACAAGGATGGACAGGCGGTATAAGTTAGATTATCTCCCCTTGGAAATGTCAGAACGGAATTATATTGTTTCATGCACATCTTCATATGGAGTTCTTCCATTGTGTAAAGTTTCATGAAAATTCTTCAAACGGTTTAGGAGGAGTTGCGTTTACAAGGATGAACAGACGGATAGATGGACAGACGGACGGACGGATGGACGGACAGGGTAATTCCTATATACCCCCCCCCCCCCAAACTTTGTTTGCGGGGGGTATAATAATCAATAAACCAGATAAACTCATTCCATCTTAGTTGAGATCGTAAATCGGTTTGTAATTTAAACAACACTTTATCCGGAACAGCTGCACGTGTGAAAAATCCTGAAAAAATGAAGCGGCTTGCTTGTCACTCCGTTGATGAAGCAATTACGAACGGGCGACATCATTTCAAATATTTCGCTTTGTGACGTCAGACGGTAACATTTGCTACTGGATCCGTAAACATAAAAGAAACTACGCCAGCTCTTATCCAATCAGAGACCCGAGGGTTTTTACTCTTATTGGAACATAATATGTAGGTATAATATAATTGGAAAACAATACGCCTACCAACTTTATTGATCTAATTTTGTATGTAATTTTTCACAAACAACAGTACAAGAGTAAGAATATTTTAGATTCTAAATTTCACACAATATTTTCCCAGATGCTGTATACTCAGTGCTCCATTTGAGTTCCATTTGAGCTTAGTTAAATATCTGGGAAAATATTATGCTCATTTGATACTCGTTTTTTAAGATTTCTGGTGCACGTCGATTACCACTTAGCGCACATCCCTAAAAAAATTCCTGGCTACGTGCCTGAAATATGACCTCATATGCATACGTACAGACCCATTATAATTGACATACAAAAGTTTTCTTTTTAACTATACCGGGTACAGTAAAACCTGTCTTGAGAGATCACTGTCTTGAGAGACCACCTGTCTTGAGAGACCACATCTGCCAGGCACCGATTGGTTTTACTCTATAATGGGCCTGCTATAGGAGACCACCTGTCTTGAGAGACCACTGTGACCTGGTACCAACTTGTATTTTTATGCCATAATGAACCTGTCTTGAGAGACCGCTCCTTTGAAGACTGAAATCATGACAAAAACTTTTTACCTGTTCTGGAATTGGAAAATCCATTGTGGTTATACTAACATAATTAAAGGTATTAAAAGCTCTTAATTGGGTTTCAAATGCTATTCAGTTACATAACTCATTAAAGATTGAGATGTTTTATAAGCCCCCTGTGAAAAGATTAGGATTATTGCTGAATAAACAATTTCATATATACCTGAAATGTGACAGATGGGATTATAAAAATAAATTTGTGTTGAAAATCTTCAATGAAGATTTTCAACATTAATTTATTTTTATAATTTTTATAACAGTCCATTTCAATTTGTTACAAAAAAGTAATTACAAAAATCCATTCTTCTCCAGTTCTGAATTTTGTGGCACTGACTAGAGAAAACCTGAAACTTGTTATGAGAGACCACCTGTCTTGAGAGACCACTTTTGTGTGGCCCAAAGGGCGATCTCTCAAGACAGGTTCTACTGTATATACACATTCATACTTTGTACAATAATTCCTTATAAATGGGAGCACAGCGGCTCAGTGGTTACAACATTGGACTTCAAACCGAAAGGTCCTTGGGTCGATCCCCACGAGAGGTTGCTACGTTCTGTCCTTACAGGTAGACAAGACACTTAATCCCTACTGTCCATGTGGGGACACAGTGACGCTGTGTACGCAATCATACTGCATGTCGATGGTGCACTTGTCTTCAATCCATGCCAACCCTGCATGTGCAGAATTAGTATACCGGAAAGTTACTTGTCGCTACTTGGTGGTTCTCTCCAACTTCCTCCACCTGTTAAACTATCTGGGGCAAGTTGATCCTGGCTAGCGAAAGTGTCATTAAACCCCAATAAACAAACAATTCCACTTAAATAATGCTACCACTTGTAACCACCTGTACACACTTGAAATTGATACAACAGGCCTGCCCTTCTAGAAAATGCAAGGTGCAAAACACTGAACACCAACACCCCTAAACTGCCTAGTAGTGCATTTTCCCTCCTAAATACCACTGTCTAATAAAAATGTTTTTTGTTGTTTTTTTTTTTTTTGGGGGGGGGGGGGTGGCAGGGGGATGGCTAGCCTGTGCTTGGCTGTCAATTTTCGTCATCGTCGGAGATTTACAGGAAAGTTAGCTCCCCTTAATTTGAAGCTGTCGGTAAATTTAACACTGAGGATGTGGGAATTTCATATAAAGATTGAAGTTTTGAAATTTTATTGAAATTGTATCACTGATATGTGTATCATTTCTGTTTTCTTTTGATATCAATGATAGATGTGACTGTCTTGTTTAGTGGTTTAATCACTGACTGTTTTCTTTTGATATCAGTGATAGACGTGACTGCCTTGTTTAGTGGTTTAATCACTGACTGTTTTCTTTTGATATCAGTGATAGACGTGACTGTCTTGTTTAGTGGTTTAATCACTGACTGGTTTCTTTTGATATCAATGATAGACGTGACTGTCTTGTTTAGTGGTTTAATCACTGACTGTTTTCTTTTGATATCAGTGATAGACGTGACTGCCTTGTTTAGTGGTTTAATCACTGACTGGTTTCTTTTGATATCAGTGATAGATGTGACTGTCTTGTTTAGTGGTTTAATCACTGACTGGTTTCTTTTGATATCAATGATAGACGTGACTGCCTTGTTTAGTGGTTTAATCACTGACTGTTTTCTTTAGATAAAAATGATAGATGTTACTGCCTTGTTTAGTGGTTTAATCACTGACTATTTTCTTTTGATATCAGCGATAGATGTGACTGCCTTGTTTAGTGGTTTAATCACTGACTGGTTTCTTTTGATATCAATGATAGACGTGACTGTCTTGTTTAGTGGTTTAATCACTGTTTTTTATATCAATGATAGACGTGACTGCCTTGTTTAGTGGTTTAATCACTGCCTGGTTTCTTTTGATATCAGTGATAGACGTGACTGCCTTGTTTAGTGGTTTAATCACTGACTGTTTTCCTTTGATATCAATGATAGACGTGACTGCCTTGTTTAGTGGTTTAATCACTGACTGCTTCCTTTTGATATCAGTGATAGATGTGACTGTCTTGTTTAGTGGTTTAATCACTGACTGTTTTCTTTTGATATCAATGATAGATGTGACTGCATTGTTTAGTGGTTTAATCACTGACTGGTTTCTTTTGATATCAGTGATAGATGTGACTGTCTTGTTTAGTGGTTTAATCACTGACTGTTTTCTTTTGATATCAATGATAGATGTGACTGCCTTGTTTAGTGGTTTAATCACTGACTGGTTTCTTTTGATATCAATGATAGACGTGACTGTCTTGTTTAGTGGTTTTATCACGGATTGTTTTCCTTTGATATCAATGATAGACGTGACTGCCTTGTTTAGTGGTTTAATCACTGACTGTTTTCCTTTGATATCAATGATAGATGTGACTGTCTTGTTTAGTGGTTTAATCACTGACTGTTTCCCTTTGATATCAATGATAGATGTGACTGCCTTGTTTAGTGGTTTAATCACTGACTGGTTTCTTTTGATATCAATGATAGATGTGACTGTCTTTTTTAGTGGTTTAATCACTGACTGGTTTCTTTTGATATCAATGATAGATGTGACTGCCTTGTTTAGAGGTTTAATCACTGACTGTTTTCTTTAGATAAAAATGATAGATGTTACTGCCTTGTTTAGTGGCTTAATCACTGACTATTTTCTTTTGATATCAGCGATAGATGTGACTGCCTTGTTTAGTGGTTTAATCACTGACTGGTTTCTTTTGATATCAATGATAGACGTGACTGCCTTGTTTAGTGGTTTAATCACTGTTTTTTATATCAATGATAGACGTGACTGCCTTGTTTAGTGGTTTAATCACTGACTGTTTTCTTTTGATATCAGTGATAGCTGTGAGTGTCTTGTTTAGTGGTTTAATCACTGACTGTTTTCTTTTGATATCAATGATAGACGTGACTGCCTTGTTTGGTGGTTTAATCACTGACTGTTTTCTTTTGATATCAATGATAGACGTGACTGTCTTGTTTAGTGGTTTAATCACTGACTGGTTTCTTTTGATATCAATGATAGACGTGACTGCATTGTTTATTGGTTTAATCACTGACCGTTTTCTTTTGATATCAATGATAGACGTGACTGCCTTCTTTAGTGGGTTAATCACTGACTGGTTTCTTTTGATATCAATGATAGACGTGATTGCCTTGTTTAGTGGTTTAATCACTGACTGTTTTCTTTTGATATCAATGATAGACGTGACTGCCTTGTTTAGTGGTTTAATCACTGACTGTTTTCTTTTGATATCAGTGATAGATGTGACTGTCTTGTTTAGTGGTTTAATCACTGACTGGTTTCTTTTGATATCAGTGATAGATGTGACTGTCTTGTTTAGTGGTTTAATCACTGACTGTTTTCTTTTGATATCAATGATAGACGTGACTGCCTTGTTTAGTGGTTTAATCACTGACTGTTTTCTTTTGATATCAGTGATAGATGTGACTGTCTTGTTTAGTGGTTTAATCACTGACTGGTTTCTTTTGATATCAGTGATAGATGTGACTGTCTTGTTTAGTGGTTTAATCACTGACTGTTTTCTTTTGATATCAGTGATAGACGTGACTGCCTTGTTGAGTGGTTTAATCACTGACCGTTTTCTTTTGATATCAGTGATATACGTGACTGTCTTGTTTAGTGGTTTAATCACTGATCATGAACAATGCCGATAATTATGCTTGACTTATGGTCATGCTAAAAATACCCGCTTAGAAAAATCTTAGGCAACGCAGCATTTGGCATGCAGCACACCTTAAATATGCCAGACCTAATGCATTTATTTATTGGTGTTTATTAATTCTGTACAATAGCATTGACTGCCACTGGTTAATCATGAATACAACATGGAGATAAAGTCAAGTCAAGCAATCACTGATACCCATGCTGCCCATTTTAGAAGACTTACACTCAAGCTGTGGTGGCTATTTATTTATTTGTTTATTTATTTATTTATTAGGATTTAACGACAATTTTGACAGCCACGGTCACCTCGTGTCAGGTAGTTTCTGGGTGGATGAAGCGAGAGTACCTGGCAAGAACCACCAAGCAATGCCAAGCAACTGTCACGACTCCCCATTGTACTAACTCCACACAAGTAGGATTAGCACTGGTTGAAGACAAGTGCATCATCGACGTGTAGTACGCCTTAATACACGGCACCACCATGCCACACCATCGGGATTAAGTTCCTTGCTCAAGGGCACAATGCAGTTACCCCTGGTGTGGACTGAACCATTGACCTTTCAGTTTGAAGTCCAATGCCATAACCACTGAGCCACTGTGATACCTAGTATTGGTGAATGGCTCCATTTTACCAGTAACACTGAGCTTGTTTACCACAGTAAACAAGCACTGTTTCACGTCCCAGGGTTGATGAACAACTTTTCCAGTTCTAATGAAAAATGTATGAATATATTACATTGTTTTATAGATAATAAAATGTAATACTTGTTTATATCTTTTTGGCTGAATAATCCAGTTAAAACAAGATATTAATTGAAAATAGAATACGTTTTTATTTTTGGAATTCACTTTAAAAAACATTTCACAGTCCAATAAAAGTATTTCTATTAGTTCCTTGAACCCTGCGCCCTATGTAACACGTAAAGTATTTCTATTAGTTCCTTGAACCCTGCGCCCTATGTAACACGTAAAGTATTTCTATTAGTTCCTTGAACCCTGCGCCCTATGTAACACGTAAAGTATTTCTATTAGTTCCTTGAACCCTGCGCCCTATGTAACACGTAAAGTATTTCTATTAGTTCCTTGAACCCTGCGCCCTATGTAATACGTAACCAACTAACCCTGTGCATTTTTCAGCCTTAGTTAGTTTATATTTAATTATTTTTATGTGTGATACAGCATTACCATTTTTTTTATAACCAGACAGTGTAACTTACCCTGTGCATTGCACAGGGTTAGTCACATTTTCTGGTTATTATTTATATTTATTTATTGGTGTTTAATGTCACATACTTATGCACAATGGCTAATCGTGACCGTGACTGTTTTACGGGTGGAGGAAGCCGGAGTACCCGGAGAGAACCACCGAGCAACGACGAGCAGCTGCCAGCTCCCCAACGTCGTAACTCCACACTGCAGCACAGGCAGGGTTAGACTGGTTGAAGACATGCGAACCATCGACGTGAGTACGCCTTAGTACACGGCGTCATCGAGCCCCCATGTGGACAACAGGGGTTAAGTGCCTTGTCCAAGGACACAATGTGGGAATCCGAATTGATCGCTCATCCAATTGCTTAACTTCGGTGATCTGGCAAGAACCGGTTACTGCAATGCCACCGTGCCCCCATTTTCTGGTTATAAAAAATGTCCATTATCAACTGAGTACAGTTAAAACTAGAAGTCCTGTCATGACATGCGCACAAATAGCACGTTGATATGCGCGTTAATGTGCGTGTTATGGCCCAATTAAAGCTATCATATTCTGTACATATGGCTTGTGCACAGGCAATGTTTCAGACAATGGACCTCCGGGTAACCCGGAGGTCCATTGGCAGAAACATTGCATGTGTTTGCTATGAGTAACCAGGAAAACCTGCCGTGCTTGTGATGCCATTCGATATGGTAATTGTGTGCAATTCCAATGCGCAATTAAGCTTAGATAAGGGCACTATTCATGACAGGACTTCTAGTTTTAACTGTAGCTACTCTTGTACACTGTATCTCATCTATATCAACTCTTTACCCAACATAATGGCCAAAACCAGCCAGTACTATTCTCAAAAAGTGTCCAAACTCAGCTTACTACTCAGTAGAATGGATTGTGTTTTTTTAGTGAATTCCAAAAATGAGAGCGTATTCTATTTTCAATTAATAGCTCATTTTAATTAAATAAAATGTTTGAAACACCAAACCATTTACCATACCTTCGATACAAATTTGACCTGTTAATTGTACATGTATATAGGTGAGAGTTAACACCAGTTAATTTGATAAAAATCTTGTATTATATCAAAGAATTTTGGGGAGTTGGCAGCTGTCACGGTCATGATTAGCCATTGTGCATAAATATGTGACCTTAAACACTAATAAATAATAATAATATCAAAGAATTACTTTGACAACCACTCCATATGATTATAGGACCTATTTAGTCTCAGTTCAACCTATGCAGGCATTTATTTAAAGTAGTTTAAACAGTTACAGAATTCAATTCTTATAATTACATTCTGTAACTGTTTAAACTACTTTTTACCAAACAACAAAGCAGAAAGACGTAATAAAACATGCACGAACGAACGAGGCGAAACACCACCCTCACACAAAAGACAAAGCACACAACTCTGAGTTGAGCGCTGGTTTTCGGCATTGACCCAAATTTGTCAAATTGCCGTATTTCGCAACGAAACTGGAATGTTCAAAACAATTTATTTAACATATCAGTAAACTATAATCACTGATCACTGCAAGAGGCGCTAGAAGTTAAAATCCCGCCCAAACAACATTCTGTCAGCTGCGCTCTACCGTAAATGCGGGTTAAAGTTCGAACAAATGTATTCATTGGAAAAGGAATTACATTTGGTCATGACGTTTTCATCCAGCTGACCAATGGGAATTGAGTATTTGAACCCAAAACGTATAACTACATTAACAATGTAATTATTCTATTATATTTGTTTGACAGAGCTCTATGAGCTCTGTCAAACGAGATACTAAAATAAATGCTCATTTCATCACCAGAATACAGGAAAATGTCTTGTTAATTGAATACTCCTGTAGGTGATTATTTTTCTTTGGGAAAGCAACTATTCAATTAACTTGGTTTCACAATACTGGAGTGGACATATTTATTTATTTATTGGTGTTCAAGGTCACATATTTCTGCACAATGGATAATCATGACCATGACAGTTTTACAGGTGGAGGACGGAAGCCAGAGTATCCCGGAGAGAACCACTGAGCAATGGTGAGCAACTGTCAGCTCTCCAACATACTAACTCCACATAAGCAGCGTTAGCATTGGTTAAAGACAGGTGCACCATCCATGTGCAGTACGCCTTAGTACACAGCGCCAATGTGCCCCACATAGGCAATGGGGCGAAGTGTCTTGCACAAGGACATAGTGCAGTTGCCACATGTGGGATTTGAACTGAGGACCTCTCGGCTTGCAGTCTGCGCCTCAAAGCCACCACACCCTCTTGGCGTGTACAAATATGCATTCAAATTTGGGGAAAAAAGAAACGTTTAATAATCTATTAGTTCTCTATGTATGAAAATGCTTTTATCATCGCAGTTGTAGACATGAGCAGAAAAGTTTTAAAAATATACCTCTTTGGTAATGTTTTCCTGTCAATTCTGTCCAATTCATACGAGCAAACATGAAACAAACTGTTCCAACATCCCCTTAAATTTGTTTGTATAGGAACTACAGAATTTACCAAGATACATTATCGAGTATAAAGTCAAGACTAGCTAATCATTAATTATGCTTTTAAACAGACTGTACAGACTGATTAAAAGAAAGTAATATGCTAGATTTTCATCCAGTTTTGTGGGTTGAAATGGAGAGTTTCATTTTTATATTCTATTTTTATATTTTTAATTTTTATATACTATACTCCTCAAAGTTTGCTAAGCACCACATATTTGACACATCATTGTGAAATTTTCTTGTGACACATTTGTGATATTTTTGTGGTGGATATAATTGAGGAATGTATTGAGATGGTCCCCAGTGTTTACATTAGCTCTCTTGACAGGCAGACTTTTCGTGACAAGTCATGGAAAGCATGTACCCCTTGATTTTCATGATGTTTTTGTGTACTGTCTACTTGTACATGACATGTGTAGGATATTCAGTCTTCATTTCAATACAAACTCTTGTGATTTAATGATTGAATATGGCCAATGCAAATGTAAGAAGACATTTGTTTGAAGCAGAAATGTGGCGGGCTGTAGGGATGGGGGAACAAGGGGCTACCCATCGTCAGGTTGATGAAGCCCTTGGTGTGCACCATACGGTGATCACCAGAGCCTGGGCAAGATTTCAGCAGTATGGCACACCAGTCAGACAACATGGTAGTGGCAGAGACAGGGCAACATCTGCAGCCGAAGAACGGTTTTTGATCATTCAGGCCAGTAGGAACCGCTTCGACACAGCAACTCAGCTTCGCAGTGACCTTCAGAATGCATCTGGGGTACTAAATGTTTCGATGCAGACTATCTGGGCAAGGTTGCACAAAGGTGGTCTACGATCGAGAAGACCATGTATTCGCATTCAGCTGTCCCAGAACCACCACCAGGCACGATATGAATGGGCCATGGATCACGTTGGATGGATCAGAGATCGGCGACGTCCTTTTTACAGATGAGTCAAGGGACTGCCTAGACAACACAGATAGGGTATGGAGAAGACCAGGAGAGCAATTCCATGCACCAAACATTGTTGAGCATGACCGCTATGGTGGAGGGTCAATAATGGTCTGGGGCAGCATCAGCTGGGATGGACGTACAGAGCTCTGTGTCTTTGACCATGGTACATTGACTGCACAGCGGTATATTGATGAGATCGTGAATGCCCACGTCAGATTGTATGCAGGTGCAGTGGGTGATAGATTCATTCTGATGGACGATAATGCCCGTTCTCATGTTGCCCATGCTGCCCGGGAATACCGACAGAGGGAGGAGATTGAGCATATGGATTGGCCGCATGATCCCCTGACCTCAATCCAATCGAATATTCATGGAATGAGTTGCAGCTTGCAATTTCAGTTCGTCCAGTCCAACCAAGAAGTGTCCAGGAGCTTGGAGCCATGCTGGTCCAAGAATGTAACAACATCCCACAAATGACAATCTTGAACCTGATTGGGACCATGAGAAGGTGCTGTCAAGCTGTAATTAACAATAATGGGTCTCATACTCGATACTGAACCCATAAGTTCGCTCTGTCTGTCAACTTTTTGGCAAATTTGATAAATTTCCTCTTTTACCAATAATATCCATTTTCCATGGTTATCGTATTCCAAAGCTAAAATATAATGTCAAACACAAATAAAATCTTAATTTCTGTACTTAAATCATTAAAGATATAATTAAATAAAAAATATATACACTTTTCATAACAATATTTCAACTAAAACGTAAAACAGGTAGTTGGATATACCTGGTGCTTAGCAAACTTTGAGTAGTATATTTTATAACAGAATCAATACTGAACTAAGGGATGGTGGACTCACTCAGTCGGTTAACTTGTTACTTAATTTTTTATGTTACTCTAAAGTTTAGAGTCTAAACTGAGATGTAGACATGAAAAAAATCCTTACAGAACAAGTAAGACTAATTATTTATATCATTCCATTTAGAAGGATTTTAATCTCTTATGACATACAATTAACTGCTTAAGTGCCGGAGGCCCATATTTAGACTGAAGTGTAGGTGCCCGTAGGTAGTCTCCCATAAACTGTATCAAGGAAAAGGGTGCCCGTAGGTAGTCTCCCATAAATTGTATCAAGAAAAAGGTGCCCTTCGGTAGTCTCCCATAAATTGTATCAAGGAAAAAGCATGTAAAAAAAGTTTGATAATCAAAATAATTAAGCAGACAACAAGTTAAAAAGTATGTTAAACCTTTACCTAATGTAACTGCCAAAACCGGTCAGCGCTATTCACAAAAATCGCCAATTAATTTTAATTTTTTGTCTAAAAAGCATAGGTTATGATCCCTCTTTGGAACAAGCTCAATGAGCTCGCTCCAAAGAGGGCTCATAACCTATGTTTTTGAGACAAAAAATGAAAAAAAAATAGCTATTCAAGAATTTTGTTTGCAAGTGTCGTCGGCTTTTCATGTTAGGTAAAGGGTTAAAAAAACAAAAAACAATCAAGTCCTCATTACAAATTTGGATATACAAAAATAATTAAGCAGACTACCAGTTAAAAAGCATGTTAACCCTTTAACCAACGTAACGGCAAAACCGGCCAGAGCTATTCACAACTAGAGGGGGTATCAGTACCCCGTGGCTCACCAACAGGTGGCCAATGTAAAGGGGTGGCTGGAGTAAAAAAAAGTTCAAAACCTGCACACAAAAGTCCAAAATTAAAGAAAATAAGCAGCTAAAGGGTTAAATAATATAATAATAACCCCTAAGAAGCATGCTAACATAAAATAGGAACCATGGCAATATGCTACAAGGTAAGTCTCCAGTTTGAAGAAAAGAAAGACAAACCTCAAAACCTGCACATAAAAGTAAAAAAAAGTATCACATTTGTTTCAAAGGGTTAAAATTTAGAAAAATACCCTGAAAATGTTACAATAACCACCATGGCAAAATGCCAGTGAGGTAAAACTAAACTTAAAAGAAATATCTAAACTTGCACACAAAATTACAAAACCTGCACACAAAGTCCAAAGCTAAAGTAAATAAGCAGCTAAAGTGTTAAATAATATAAAAATAGCCCCAAGAAGCATTCTAACATAAAATAGGAACCATGGCAATATGCTACAAGGTAAGTCACCACTTGGAAGAAAAGAAAGACAAACCTCAAAACCTGCTCATAAAAGTAAAAAAAATATCAATTTGTTTTAAGGGGTTAAAATTGAAAAAAATACCCTGTCACAGTAACCACAATGGCAATATGCCAGTAAGGTGAAACTCTACTTGAAAAATATCCACTTGGAAGAAAAGAAAGACAAACCTCAAAACCTGCACATAAAAGTAAAAACAATATCACATTTGTTTAAAAGGGTTAAAATTTAGAAAAATACCCTGAAAATGTTACAGTAACCACCATGGCAATATGCCAGTGAGGTAAAACTCCACTTAAAAAAAAATATCAAAACCTGCACACAAAAGTCCAACATTAAAATAAGCAGCTAAAGGGTTAAATAATATAATACTAGCCCCAAGAAGCATCCTAACATAAAATAGGAACCATGGCTATATGCTACAAGGTAAGTCACCACTTGGTAGAAAAGAAAGACAAACCTCAAAACCTGCACATAAAAGTAAAAACTCCAAACTTGAAGTAATTCAGCAGGAAAAGGGTTAAATAATACAAACATAGCCCTAAGATGCATGTTTACATACAATAGAAAGCATGGACATATACTACAAGCTAAATCTCCACTTGGAAGAAAGGAAAAGAAAAAGCATCAAAACCTGCATGCAAACGTCAAAATATGTCTAATAAAAATCGATTGAAAGGGTTAAAATTTTTAAAAAAATGCACTGGAAAGATATCAATGTTATAGTAACCACCACTGCAATATGCAGTGAGGTCAACCTCAATTTATTTTTTTGTTTGTTATCACAACCTGTACATAAAAGTAAAAAGCTGTAAGCCTAAGTCCAAAACCTGTACATAAAAGTCGAAAATTGAAGTAATCCGGTGGGAAAGGGGTTAAATAATACAAACTTAGCCATAAGATGCAAGTTTACATACAACAGAAAGCATGGGCATATGCTGCAAGGTAAATCTTCACTTGGAAGAAAGGAAAAAAATAAAACATCAAACCCTGCACGCAAACATCAAAATAAGTCGAAAATTTGATTCAAAGGGTTAAAATTAAGACAAAATACCCTGGAAAAGAGTTAAATGTTATAGTGAACCACCATAGCAATATGCAGAAACTAAACATAATTTTAAAAAGCCAAAAAATCAAAACCTGTACACAAAAGTTCAAAATATTTGAGAGCAGACGCCGATGCTGACGCCGACATGAGGGCTATGCCATAGGCTCACACAATTAACGTTGGTGAGCCAAAAATCGCCAATTAATTTTCTTTATTTTTTCATTTTTTGTCTCAAAAGCATAGGTTATGACCCCTCTTCAGAACGAGCTCATTGAGCTCATTCCAATGAGGGGTCATAACCTATGTTTTTGAGACAAAAAATGAAAAAAAATAGTTATTCAAGAATTTTGTTTGCAAGTGTTGTCTGCTTTTCGTCCTAGGTAAGGGGTTAAAAGAAATACTAAATAAAACATTACACATGACTTTGGAAACCGAGTTGATGAAATTCGATTTAAGCTGAGGTTTACAAAGGCTTAAATCAAAAATAATGAATGAGATGTAAGCATTGCTGACTTGTAAAATGTTGCACTCTGCACTTATTTTTTCATTCTTAAATTTACAAACCAAGATGGCAGCAAGTTATTTTATTTTCAGTTTGCAATTTTATTACAATGTGATTACACAAATTTGATTCTTACTGTAAAACAAGGGCAACTGTTGAAATATAAAATCACAGATTAATATTCGGATGCAACAAACTGGTGCAACAAAATTATACTCAGTGGATTTATAATTTACTTTGTGCATTTATTTATTGGTGTTTAAGGTCACATATTTCTGTGCAATGGTTAATTGTGACCACAGCATGGATATAAAGTCAAGTCACTCAACCCATGTTGCCCATCTTAGAGGACTTCCATTCAAGGAAATGGTCACCAGGTCCTATTTTACCAGTAAACCAGAGCTTGTTTACCACAATAAACATGCACTGCTTTACTTTCCGAGGTTCCCACAGGGGTATCAGTTTCAAAACAATTAATAAATTAACCTGTATTAGAATGGTTACATTTATCATATGTCAGCCACTTATATATGACAGAAGTACAGAAATCTTTTGTATTAGTGTATTTCCCACCTGTGGCAACCACGTTGTGTCCTTGGGCAAGACACTTCATCTCCATTGCCCGCATGGGGCACGATGACGCCGTGTACTAAGGCATACTGCACGTCGATGGTACGCATGTCTTCAACCAATCTAACCCTGCCTTTGCTGCAGTGCGGAGTTACGATGTTGGGGAGCTGGCAGCTGCTCGTCGTTGCTCAGTGGTTCTCTCCGGCTTCCTCCATCTGTAAAACTGTCACGGTCATGGTTAGCCATTGTGCATAAATATGTGACCTTAAACATCAATAAATAAATAAATATTAGTGTATTCAGACAATCAGTATTATGCAAGCCCGAATATAAGCAACCTGTCATTTGCAAAATGAGGTCCCCAGAGGGTGAATTTGCTGATGCTATCCCATACAGTGGGCCAATTTATCCTCTAGGTACATCTTTCTGTTTTGTACAATTCAGACTGAGGTTCACAGAGGGTAAATTTTGTGATGCTACCCCTAGCATCACCAACTTCACCCTCTGGGGACCTCATTTTGCAGATGGCAGTCTGCTTATTTTCAGGCTTGGTGTTATGCAGAACGTGACTTACACAAATCTCACATAAAATACTTGAGCCTGATGATCAGCCTCGAATATTGTTTGCAAGATTTGTGCAAGTTACATTCCGTTAGACCCCAGTATTTCCCAGAGTTCCCACAGAGTGAAATAGTAAATTAGTCAAAAGTTAAAGAGATGTGATCCAAACTAATTCTATGAGAGAACTGACTAGAGAACGTAATGTACAGTAAAACCTGTCTTCAGAGACCACTGTCTTGAGAGACCACCTATCTTAAGAGACCACGGATAGAATGGTTTCGCGTGCCTGCAGGGACGGTTTGGGGCAAGCTTAAGAGACCACTGTGACCTGGTACCAACTTGTATTTTTATGCCATAATGGACCTGTCTTGAGAGACCGCCCCTTTGAAGACTGAAACCATGACAAAAACTTTTTATCTGTTCTGGAATTGGAAAATCCATTGTGGTCATACTAATATAATTAAAAATATTAAAAGTTCTTAATTGGGTTTCAGTTGCTATTCAGTTACATAACTCATTCATTACGTGTACAGTACCCATATGAGACTGGTTAATTAATACCCCAGTTATTGATGCTACATTTAGATTAGTGCTGTCTATTTATAGAGGAACTATTTATGAGTGGGCGTATACAAGTAATTACTTATCTTCATTGACAACAGAGCAACAATAACAAGAACATTGGCTTTAATATATTTTATTTCATTCAAGTGTTTCAACATTTAACAAGCGATAAACTACAGAAACATAATACACTGCACATAGATATTAACATAAATAAGTTTGTTTTTTGCACATTGATATTTACATGAGTTGTCTTTTCTTAATCTTTTAACTTCATTTGGTTTCTTATAACTAACATTACAGTGCGTTCAACGTGGATTGAAACAAAAACGCCGCTGCGGTGTGTTCTCCAACGTGGAGTTCCAGTGGACCGCAGGGTTTGATCAGTGGAAGACAGTTTTCAAAACACTGTGACTCGCCGTTCTCTCGAGCGTTAAGGATTAGCTTAATTGCTTTTGCATGTCAATTTCTCTGCTGATTAATAAATACTGTCTTGTGACGTCAACTGGCAAGACAACTGCGTTTGTTACTGGAAGTAGATAATTTATTTTAAATTAAAATTGGAATTTGGAGGAGGCAGACGGCGACTATTGCTGTGGTTTGAAATTGTAAATTGGGAATAGAACAGTCAGTTCCATTTGGTTATGTACAAAGTCCTTGTCACTTTCGAAACTAAACTGTTGTGTTTGCGCGATCGATTTGATCGAGGAAATAAATAAACCAGACTTGAGAAAAACAACTAATATTCGCGAAGTTCCCAATTTCACATTTTGTTTACAGCTGTAGGCCAACACGTGATGAAGCGTGTTTTTCTTGGGTGGGAAGTGGAGGCGAAAAAGCCTCCTACATCACGAAAGCGCCCACGGCACACAGCTAATGATCGAAGTGATACCAGTTTATGACACTGAGTCAATCAACAAACCCATCCCCTTTCCCGTCTTACTCTTGTCGGTCTACACAATTAAAGATTCTTATAAAAAGGATATAGTAAAAAGAAAATATAGTGTTTGTGAATGGATACCAAAAAGTATATCACTCGAGACTGAAACTAATGATTATTTCACAGGGGGAAGGGGGAGGGGGTGGACGGGAGATATTTGCAAACCAAAACAAATATCCTTCATCCAATTCCGAAGGGGTTTGTACATACTTTTATACTCTTTGCATTTGCAGATTTTTTCAACGTTCCTCTAAATTGTTGTTATTTGTATTATCAATTGAAATAGCTAAGCCTGTGTGTATGTAAAAATACGTGGGAGGTACCGAATTAAAATATCTGCAAATGTGCCATTCTAAGAGAGAGTACACTTCAGTGGGGAAGAGACAGAGAGAGACAGATATACGTGATGTGGGGGGGGGGGGGGGGGGGGAGAAAGTAAGAAAAAGTGAAAGAAAATTAGTACACAAAAGTATACGCAAGTGCATGTGGGCGCATGTCTGCATATTACACTGTATGTGTGTGGGGGAGGGGGGGGTGGTTTCCATAAGGGTGTGTGTGTGTGTGTGTGTGTTGGTGTGCGTGCATGTGTTTTGGTTTTTGGGGTTTGTGTTTTTGTTTTTGGGGCTTTTTTTATGATCTACTGTAAAAAAGACATGCCTCTGATGAAAATGTGTCTCAGAAGCCTCCAGAGGCTGGATTTCATATAAATATTTTGTAAATACTCTAGGTATATTATGTATGTGTATTGAAATGTGACACTTAAATAAAATATTCTACTACTACATTAAAGTAGTCGGGATTGATGTGATTGATTAAATACAGTAGATTAAACTACCACCTGCACAAGGTGTGAAATAACATTTGAGTGGCGCGACAAAGCGCAGAGCTGTCCTTCAAACCAACATCTGTTTTAACACCTCTGCACATGACAAGCTTGAGAAAAAATAAGAGACAAATCAACATTTTCATTACTTTTTATTAATTCAGCAATCATAATTATAACCATATGTAAATAAAATCAATAGAAAATAATATTTTTTTTTTATTTTTCAATAATGACATGCCGATCGACAAGCCAGACCACCACACATCATAACCCTAGTTCAAACATGCCCCGAAATTTCGTATTATAATTTTTTGGTTTTGTCCCCCACACGTCTTGAAACCCCAAAAATTAAAATAGGTCTTTCAGGCAGGAGATTTTAGTTCCTCTGTCGGAAATTTTCTGGCGCCAGCCGATTTTTACATGCAGCCAGCACATCAAATATTTCAGTGTCTTGGTAGTGTAAGATTCAGTCATCCATACCACTCCTAAATGGTGAAGTAAATAGTCTCCACCCCCTCCCTTCCCATCCCCGAAATGAGGCAATTGGACCCCACACTCCCATAAACCCACACGCACAAATAGGCCTGTATCATTGATTGCTTGCGCATCTACTCCCCCCACCCACCCCCCACCCCCCCATGTTGGCCAGTTTTCCTTGCTAGTGGATTCCAAAGAGTCTTGGGCTGAAACGTCCCAGGGCCACCACAAGCATTCCTTTTTCGTTAATGTAGTTTATTTATGTTAATTCCACTCTCAACATCTACATTTTAACATTCCACTCTGAACTTAACTTTTAAAATCGTAAATCGGATTCCCTTCCTCCCCAACCCACAATTTATTCAAAATTCAGTACCGGTAACATGATTTTTCTCCGTCAATAGCTACAGTTAGGTAAAAGACCATCGGAGCAATGTCCAGATATTGTTTTCAACTCACATCCATGATTTCAGTACGGTATAATACTTATTTTTTTTGTAATTCCTCGAGTTCTGAATCGATTTTGATGAACAACATACGGAATCGCAATACCTTTTAATAACTTTTTCAAAGACTGAACTATCGTTTTAAGATTTCAAGTAAAAGTAAAAGTAATTTTTGATGACTGTGAAAAAATTTGATCTAATTAAGAGCCGGTGACTGAGAGATCAAAAGATAAACCGACGTCAGCCGAACATCCCATCACACAGTTTGACATATTCATGCGAGATTAAAAACACGATTCAAACTCCATATTTTGATCGTTTTTTGTCATATTAATGCTTTTTATTATCAAAAAACACGTATGGAGCATACATATTCAATTTATACTTAAGTGCAATACCTAACAATCACTAAACAACAATGAACTGAAACTAATTTTGGTGGAAGAATAAACCTGATTACCGCACTTGCAAAAAACACAAGTTAATTATAGACAAACTGAAGTCACGTGTTGGGGTTTTGAGACCCCCACCTCGTAGTGTAATTAGTGGGGTCTCAATTTCTGTGTTCATATGGGCAGCGTACACGACATGTTAAAGATGTTTTTATAAGACCCCTGTGAGAAGATTAGGATTATTTGCTGAATAAACAATTTCATACATACCTGAAATGTGACAGATTGTATTATAAAAATAAATTTGTGTTGAAAATCTTCAATGAAGATTTTCAACACTAATTTATTTTTACAATTTTTATAACAGTCCATTTCAATTTGTTACAAAAAATTTCCTAAAAAAGAACAACTACAAAGTAATTACAAAAATCCATTCTTCTCCATTTCTGATTTTGGGGTTGGTTATTCACCGACTTGAGAAAACCTGAAACCTGTTATGAGAGACCACCTGTCTTGAGAGACCAGTTTTGTGTGGCCCAAATGGCGGTCTCTCAAGACAGGTTCTACTGTACCAACAAAACAAATCAAGAGAACATGTGATAGAGTTATGTACATAAGGCCAAAAAGCCCTGGTTTTGGTTCTCAGGTAATCCCTCATTGAAACTGAACCCTTCGTTAAACATTTTTACTGGCTTGCAATGTCTTCCAAAATTAGTATTAAATCATGAGACTTTAACATTTGACATTTTTTGATTGATGTAGAAGTATATTTATATGTACAAGTTTTCAACAAAGCAAAAATGCATGATAAAAATACAGTGTCTATTTATTTAGTTTTGTAATCATTCAGTTTGCTTTGTTCTGCAGAAAATATCTAATATTATGTGGAATGTATTTCTTTTTCAAAAAAGGTGCATAAATATAACTGAACACAATTTTATGAATGTGATTCACATTATTTGTGAAGTAAAAATATTTACAGACAATCTCCCATAAACTGTAACAAGGCAAGAATATGTGAACAAATGTTTCTGATTAAAAATTATTTTTTTTTTATAATTTTTCTCTACTAATTATCAAACAGAAAAAATAAATATAAAAGCCTCCCCCTCTCTTACTTATTTTAAAAATTAATTGCTCAAGAATCAAATGTATTCTTTTAACCCCCTGCACAATGATGTTGAAATATCTAAAGTTCAGGGTGCAAATTTTTCCCATAATGCAACTAGAAATTTAACCAATTCAATCTTGTTTGACAGAGCTCAATGAGCTCTGTCAAACAAGATTGAATTGGTTAAATTCCCAGTTGCATTATGGGAAAAAATGGCTACTTGAAATCTGGATATTTTGACATCAGTGTGCAGGGTGTTAATTTGGCCCAGTGTACAAACAAAATAAATAACTGGTAATGAGAAGGGGAGTTTTCAACCATATGAAAACGCTGAAAAATGAGCAATGAGATAACTTCAATTTAGAAATGCTTTGAGACAAATTATAAAATAAATTATATAATTATCCTGAGATAGAAACTTGTGAGAACAGAGAAAGAAAAACAGTCTAAAAATAACATCACTTAGGCCACACAAAGTAGATCTTGTTTCTCAGGCCATTTTTTGTAAAATTTCATGCGGGCGAGTGGGTTTTTATTTTATTTTTTATTTCTGTAATTATTTCTTTGCCACCAAAAGTTCATGTCCTTGATATGTTTTAGGCCTCATAATCTACAGAGAAGCATGAGTGGTGGTGTATTTCGTCCCTTGAGAGCAAGAAGGCTTTGCAATGCTAAAGCATTGCAAAGCCTTCTTGCACTCAAGGGACAAATTTATCAATTTTTTTTAACTTGGGTAAAATATCAGACATAAACCATTTAATTTTTATTTTTTTTTAAGTTTGCATTGGTTATAAAAAGAGAGCATGCGGCAGCCAAAAGGACCATGTGGGAGGGCCTGAGAAACAGATTTTTAATTTTTGTAGGCCTTATAAATAAAACTACAATACAGCCGCAGGTGAACTGAACACTTTCTACGGGTAGGGTATTTTTTGTTCGGGTTCGCATAGCAGTTTGCAAAGCAAGATCAGCCATGTGTGATCCAATCACCGAAAATTTGGTTTGCATTGTGTGATTAAAAATTTCATGTCCACATCCAATATTCCAATTCAAAAATGGTAAAACTACAGATAAACAGTCTAACAATACACAAATTTATTCGGTCATGCTAAATGATAAATTTAACCACCATTTTACGAGTGTTTTCAAATCAGTTGATAAAACTTCACTAGTGTTTTCTACGATGTCCATTCCTATAAATTAGCTCCCTTGATGTGCACCAGTCATTCTTCATAATCATCTTCCACGACATTTTTCATTCGGGAGGATCGATTTGAAAATTGCAATGTGGAAGTCGAATCATGAACTGAAAGAGCACGTTTCATTCAATCACTGATGTATTTACTTTTCATTGCCAACCCACAGGACAAGGGTACTCTAGCTTTTTATGTATTTAGTAAGGTTAGTTGTCGCGATCATCAGATGATTACTTACCTATTTTCATCATAATTACCAGTACCTGTGACTAAAATCATCTTTATTCAAAAACTGAAAAGTACACGTGGAAGGGTGTGCTTCGACTCAGAAGGGCCACTTGGTAGCTCTCATTTGTAAAGTTAGGGATGGAGTTATGCTAGAGTATGAGCTCAGACACGAGAAACCAGGTAGTGCAATATGTGATAGAGAAATTGGGAAATTTGGTGGCGGGGGGGGGGGGGGGGGGGGGAGTTGAAATTGCTAATAAATTTTCCAGGACAGTGATAACAAGAGCACCACCTGGCGGGACATTATACGCCCGTTTTGTATTTTTGAAGGGTTGGGGTAAGGATGGGGGTGAGGGTGAAAATTGTTCGGACCAACCACATATTCGAACTTGACCTGTATTTTGTTGTGATTAAACAACATACCAAGTTTGGAACCAATCGGAAAAAAATATTAAAAGTTATTATTCGGAAACAAAATATTTGGTGCATTCTATGTCCAACAAGGGCCATAATTCAGGAGAACTTCGAAGTTCGAACTGACCCCATATTCGAACTTGACCTGTCTTTTGTTTTGATTAAACCACATACCAAGTTTAGGAGTCAATCCAAAAAAAAATACTAAAGTTATCATCTGGAAACCAAATGTTGACGAACAGACAGACTGATGGATGGACAAATGGATGGACAAATGGACAGACTGATTCCATAATTCGACGGTTTTTCAACAGGCGTATAAAAAATCAGTCAGGCCATACTAAAGTTATAATCCAGAAAACACAAAGTGCACAAACCCAAGAGGAATAAGTCTGGAAAGGTACATGCGATTTTGGCCGAAAGTGAACTTGAGCTGTGCTTTGTGGTCATAAACAAAATCTGAGAATTTGAAACAAATTAGTCAAGGCAAACTAAAGTTATCATCCGGAAACCACATAATTCACAAATTTGCAATCATTCAAGGGGAATAACTATGGAACGGTACATGCGATTATGGCCAAAGGTGAACTTGAGCTGTGCTTTGTGGTCAAAAACAAAATCTGAGAATTTGAGAAAAATCGGTCAAGGCTAACTAATGTTATCATCTGGAAACCACAAAATCCACAAATTTGCAATCATTCAAGGGGAATAACTCTGGAAAGGTATATCTGATTGTGGTCAAAAGTGAACTTGAGCTGTATTTTGTGGTCATAAACAAAAAACTGAAAATTTGAAATAAATCGGTCAAGGCAAACTAAAGTTATCGTCCGGAAACGAGAAGTTGGGCTAAATTCCCATAAATAAAGGGCCATAACTCTACTGCAAATGGGCCGTTAGAAACGGAAATCGAACCCATCCCGTATTTTGTCATACTAATATCCACATGCCAAATTTAACTCAGCGCAAACCATTACAACTAAAGTTATCGTCCGGAAATGAAATGTGTCCATGGACGGACAGACAGACAGGTGGAGAGACCATTCACGTAATATGACCCATTTTTCAAACGGGCATATAAAAACAACATCTGAAAAATTTGGTGTCAATCCATCAAGGCGTTTGGCTTTAAATGAACGGAAACCAATTTTTTTTCAAAAATTGTGTTTTCAAGGGCCATAACTCTGCAGCAGATGGACTGAGAAACACCAATATCGAACTTGACCTGTATTTTATTGCTACAAACAGCATCTGAAAGTTTGATGTCGATCCGTCAAGGCGTTCGACTTTAAATGAAGGAAAAACAATTTTTTTCGAAAGATTGTGTTTTCAAAGGGCCATAACTCTGCAGCGGATGGACTGAGAAACACTAATATCGAGCTTGACCTGTATTTCATTGCTAAAAACCACATCTGAAAAATTTGGTGTCAATCCATCATGGCGTTCAGCTTTAAATGAACGGAAACCAATTTTTTTAGACAAATTGTGTTTTCAAAGGGCCATAACTCTGCAGCAGATGGACTGAGAAACACCAATATCGAACTTGACCTGTATTTGATTACTAAAAACAACTTCGTGCCAGTAGGCACATAGAACACATTGCAACTCAGGGGACGAAATATTAACACGGGTTCCCCTCGCAAATGTGGTTGGCGATAAAATGCGTTGTCTGTTTTAATAGTTGTCAAATGAATTGCTGAGTGTCCTTCTAATAATTGTTTTATAGGCATGAAGGCATGTAATAAACACAGAACAACACACGTTGGCATTTAATATGGCACTTGTACCATCGCGGAAGGATAAAACTCAAGGCCTGCAGCCTCTCATTCTATCTCTCATGGCTGGCACTCGTGCGATATCGATTAACCCATTCACACGCGTGTCGTTCTGTGTATAAATCTCATCAACCCCACCATGAGATCATAGCCCCAGTCATACTCTTTGTACTTTCTATCAGAACGTATAGACAGTTGCTTTGTGGCATCACAAAAATTATTAATGCCTATAATCATATGTATGAGTTATGACCAGTCCACGACAACTGTACTGTAGGATGCAACATCAAAATCCAACAATATGAACAACTGAATCACATTAAATATACTCCAAAAACATATCCAAACCAAGTTTTGGATGGCACCTTGTTGCACTGAAGGGAAGACAAATAACTTAAAGAGATCAAAGAGCACCCCCCTACACCCCCACCACACTGATGTGGACAAAACATTTTTTCTGCACCACGGAATGGTTTTTAATTGCACTGTGCCATATAAAGACAGAAAACAATGAGCTATAATTAGAGGGTCTCTAATGAGTCACGATTTATTTATTTATTAGTGCTTAATGCCACATCAGCAGCTAAGGCTATATTGTGGCGAAGTCACAATTTAATATGAAATTTCTGTACTGAATTCACTAAAATTTACCAGAGCTGAGTTTTACCGAGGCTCAGATTGATTTTAGTGAATAAGGTTCAGAAATTTCATATAAAATCCTGATGAATTTGAGACGCTTTTCATCACATAATGTGTAATTTAACCTTTTAGCAAACCTAACAACTAAACATCAGGTAGTTGCATCTAAGCACTTAATTCTACGAACTGCACCTCAGAAGAAATCAGAGACAATACTTGTCTTTTTCAAATTTCTCGGATGCCATAGAATTAAGAAAGGACGCTGGTTTTGTTTACATTGGCATGGCAGGGGTTCGAACTGTCGGTGGCCGAGTGGTGTGTGTGGTTCAGTATAGTTTCGCTAGGCGGTTGGTGCCAAAGGAAACTCTCTCGGCGTGCCGCCATGCCAATGCTAACAACTAAAGATGGCCAGTGCTGTTCATAAAATTCGCAAGCCAAATTTAATATTTTTTTCTCAATTTTTTCCTCAAAAACATAGCTTAGAACCCCTCACTGGAATGACCTCATTCTAATGAGGATCAAAAGCTATGTTTTTGAGAGAGAAAATGAAATTATTTAGTTATTCAGGAAATTTTTCTGCAAATGTTGTCTGCTATTTGTATAGTAGAATCCTCTTAATTGAACATCCATTTTGCCACTGAAAATTATTTATTTAACAGGAGTATACAATTAACAGGGATTTAGTTAGTTTTTTGTGTTCTAGAGGTAAACTGAGCATTTATTCTATTACATCTTGTTTGACAGAGCTCATAGAGCTCTGTCAAACAAGATATAATAGAATAAATGTCTGTATTGGATAAAGTGAGGCCAAAAAGGTTGATAAATAAGGGGAATTTGGTGTGTTACAGTAATTTTTTCGACATATTACAAAGATTTATATACAATTAACAGGAGTTTACTCGACAACCCATATGCAATTAACAGATCAAATTTGTACTGAAGGTATGATAAATGGTTTTGTGTTTGAAAATTATATTCAATTAACAGGGATATACAATTAAGAGATATCCAATTAAGTGGGCTCCACTGTATTAGGTAAAAAGTTAATGAAATATTAAGAGAAGATTACTTTAATTCTACTTCTGAAACAAACTGACAACTTTACATGACATCATGCCTGTATTAGATGTGTTGTGAATATTTTCTGTAATGAGCCTTTTGATTGTGATTATGCAATAAATGAGCTAAAAAAAGCTCTTCAAAAAGAATTTCTGAAAAATGAACAAGAAAAGAGATCCACAGCCAAAATTCCAAGAGCTGAGCGATGAACTATGAACAACAATACTCATGTGAATTTATACAAATGAAAGAATAATGATTAGATGCGAAATATAAAATGAAACCAGAAAAGGAAATGAAAAATCTACCGGTTTATTTTAAATATAAATTAAGTTTAAAAATGGATTAAAAGTGATATTTTTATAAACTGAAACTAGAAAAAAATCTAAAAAATCTACCAGTTTCTTTAAATATAAAATAAATTTAAATATGGATTTTAAATCTACCAGTGATATTTTAAATACATAATTTAATGAGCAAAATATATCATTATGGAATTCATACTGTTGTGAGCAAAGAAAACCTTTATGTAATTAAGTACAAGCTTGGTACAATTATATAAATGAACATATGGTTAAAACTAGAAGTCATGTCACGAACGGTGCGGTTATCTAGGCTTAATTGAGCGTAGGAATTGTGCGCAATTGTCATATCGAATGGCATCCAAAGCATGGCAGGTTCTCCTTGTTACCCATAGCAAACACAAACAATGTTCCTGCCAATGGACCTCCGGGTTACCTGGAGGTCCATTGGCTGAAACTTTGCTTGTGCACAGGCCGTATGTGCAGAATTTGATAGCCTTACCATCATCATAACACGTAGATTAACGCACAAATAGACATGCTATTTGTGCGCATTTCAGGACAGGACTTCTAGTTTTAACTGTAATGTTTGGGGATATTCATGTGTGTACAGTATGGCCGCCAGGTACTAGTCACTTTCCATGGTTTGGCAATATTTCCATGGACACAATAATACTCGATTCCAAACACTAATTACAGGAATAATCATAAAAACTTAATTAATGAAGAACTGGGTACAACCCAGTGCTTCATTAACCCTTTACCCAATGAATCGGCCATGTTCGCCTGCGTAATATGCAAATTCAGCAGCCGAAAAAATAGTATTTTTCAAAAAATTTCAACAAAACCATATCATGTGACCCCTCGTTGGAACGAGCTCGACAACAAACTTTTTCCAATGAGGGGTCACATGATATGGTTTGGTTGAAAGTTTTTGAAAAATTTAAAAAAATGATATTTAAAATAATAGATTTTGATATCGTCTGCATTAGGTAAAGGGTTAATTAAAATTTTGCTGATGATGATTTTTAATATCTGGTAAATGCATGTGTGGACATTTCTGCCCTTGCATTGAATATGACCAGTCCACAGTGACTATACTGTAAGTGTGCAGTACATAGAAAGCAGATAACAGGGTGACATTTTCACTCGGGATAAATCCATTTGTAGAAACTTAGTTGTATCACATTCAAGTTGACTGTAATAAACCTGGGTGTCCTCATTATGCTCAGCTTACTACCTGTATTTGTAGTGTTTGTTTGTTTGTTCATTTAATACAGATATATTTTTTATTACACGCCTGTTCTCTGTAATCTCTATCTACAGTAACACTAAACCATGTGGAAAATAAAAATCTTTTCCACACATATATGCGGAACAGAAATCGTTGACAGACTATTTTTTAAATAGAAGTGAAATTTCACTGGAATTTTCTACAAATCGTGCAACTCAATTACAAGTTGAATCGCTAGCGATAGCTGAAAATCATCTTTGTAGAGTGCTGGAAGCCCATATTTGGGCTTTACTCTGAAGTGCAGGTGCTGCCACAAAAAGGCTTCATATTCTCTGGATATACTTCGAATTATCTTTGAAGTGAAATTATTTAGTCTGTATGGATTTACCTTGTCACAATTTATGGGAGAGTGCCTGCAGGCTGTGTGAGCCATGCCTGTAGGCTGTGTGAGCCATGCCTGCAGGCACTCTCCCATAAAATGTAACATGGCAAAGACATGTGATCAAGTTTTGCCAAGCAAAAATAATTCAGCACTCTACCAGTTAATTGTCAATTTAATTCTTTATTTGTCAACGTACACTTATTATCACCCAGAACAAATAAAGTTCAACAGCTACAATTGTGGTAATCACACCCAAGGCACTCTTAATCCCCAAAATCTCAACTTAAAACCTGACAACATTCAACTCCTAACAATATCAGAAGCGTTTACAACTGACTTACAGAAAATAACCATAACCAAAAGCATTGCCTACCCCAAACAAAAACAAGGAGGGTAACTTTGTATTCTGTCGGGAAGCCATCCTGCTATGACATCACCTGTCCATCTATGACCCAGTTGTAGTTCAGGTCAAATCTTCCAGTAACAACTCAGGATAGCCACCTCCCTCCTTTGGGGTTGCTACTGATCCCCTTCGTAATGGAGGGGTCACTACTTTAACCTCATCATGACTTGGTCAATTCTGAGGTCACAGGAAGAGTATAAAATGGAGTGAAGAATGGTGAACTTTGACTTTGTGCCATTGATGAAGAATAACTAAGTTTGAAACTAGTGTGATTAGTTCAGCCCTTATTTTAGCATCACATGATCTTTGAATTCAAGATACCTACAGTTAAAACTAGAAGTCCTGTCACAAATAGTGCGCTTATCTAGGCTTAATTGCGTGTTGGAATTGCGCGCAATTGCCATATCGAATGGCATCCCAAGCACGGCAGGTTCTCCAGGTTACTCATAGCAAACACATGCAATGTTTCTGCCAATGGACCTCCGGGTTACCCGGAGGTCCATTGGCTGAAACATTGCTTGTGCACAGGCCATATGTACAGAATTTGATAGCTTTATTTGGGCCATAACGCGTACATTAACGCGCAGATCAACGTGCTATTTGTGCGCATTTCATGACAGGACTTCTAGTTTTAACTGTACATTTGTTCTATTTCATTTTAAGGTTTGATTATGTTGGGCTTAAAATGAGTAGAGGATAAAAATTTGACCAGTTCCTAGGTAAAAGATAACATACATAAAGTACCATCAATGTATCTCAAAAGAATATAACACTGATTTTATCATAAATAATATCACAGTTAGGCCTCACAAAGTAGATCTTGTTTCTCAGGCTATTTTTGTAAAATTGCATGTGGGTGGGTGGTTTTTTATTTTATTTCTAATTTTTGTAATTATTTTTTTGCCATGAAAAGTTAATGTTCTTGGTTTGTTTTATGTTTTAGGCCTCATAATTTATAGAATAGCATGGGTGGTGGTGTATTTCATCCCTTGAGTGCAAGAAGGCTTTGCAATGCTAAAGACTTCAATGACTTGGTCAGTTTTGAGGTCACAGGAAGAGCTAAAGCATTGCAAAGCCTTATTGCACTCAAGGAACAATTTTATTAATTTTATTAACCTGGATAAAATATCAGACAAAAACCATTTAATTTTTATTTTTTTAAGTTTGCATTGCTTATAAAAAGAGAGCATGCGGCAGCCAAAATGACCAGACAGGAGGGCCTGAGAAACAGATTTTTAGCTTTCTTAGGCCTTAATTACAGTCTTTGACACTTTTTAATAACAATACACTGTTGTCTATTCTAAGCCCAAATTATAAGATTTCCAACTTTCAGGGTGACTTGACTCATTCCAAGAATCAGTGTGAAGGGAAAATAGCAGCAATTTTTCTCTCTGTGCATACAGTCAACTTAATTTTGTGTGTACTGCAGGTGTTATTAAAATTTTTGTGAGACATCAGGATATTGATAAGTCATTTTGTTGCTGAAGATATTACTAAAAGTGTCTTTATGTGATTCTGAGAATGACTTTCATGGCACTAAACAAACAATCAGACATTGTACAACAATTCTACCACATTTATTCGAAAAGCTCTTCTCTTCGTTTCAAACTTTCTTGGAAATTCTTGACGTGAGATGCGAATTCTCCATCCCAAATGGATATACAACCATTATGATCATCTGCAATAGAAAATTTATAAATTTAACCTTCAACTACAGGACTCCCGTATAGATATACAAGCATTATGATTATCCAGGACTCCCGTATAGATATACAAGCATTATGAGTATCCAGGGCTCCCATATAGATATACAAGCATTATGATTATCTGTAACAGAAAATTTATGTGAGCATTAATGAATTTAGTTTGAAAAACATTTATATTGGAATGAGAAAATATTAAAATATTTGCTTTTTACTTGTAATACATCCTACAGTTGAAACTATAAATCCTGTCACTGTATTACACCCCTAACATCTAATTAGAATAGGAATCGATAAAAAATAAATTGTGTTCTCCCCTCACTAGTGAGATCAAACACCTCGGTGATTAACATTTTGTGTGAACTTGAAATTTACAAATGAATTTTCACAAGTGCAAAACAAAAGTTGTTCTCGCTCCACTAATGAGTATAATAAGACAGGCAGATCACGATGAAATGCCAAAATGTATTAATGCGCGATCAAAATTTTTCTGTTTCAGAATTAAATTGCTGAATTATTTCAATTCAACGCTGAAGAATTATTATTGAAGTGAAAATGAAGTAGAAATTTCATTTTACTGAATTTGTTTGTGGCTAAAAATTACGTCATTTCGCCAACAATCCCGAAAAGTATTTTGTGAGGATGAATACAACATCCAATGTGATCTGTGTCAACGCAAACAGCTGATTTTGTAAACAGATTTCTTGCATGGTATGGGCGTCGGTTTGGGTTGTTTCAGTTGAAGCTTCAAATGAAAGGGGTATAATAAAAAGAAAATCTAATGTTTTCTTGTGAATACCGGGATAAATCTCATTCGTGAGTGAGAGAATTTGTATTTTCACTCGCAACAAGCTGCTCGTGAAAATACAAATTCTCTCACTCACTCACGACATAAATCGCGGTATTCACAAGAAAACATTAGATATCATCTATGTATTGCGCACTATTGTGAAGTACAGTTAAAACTAGAAGTCCTGTCATGAAATGCGCAGAAATAGCATGCTGATATGCGCGTTAATGTGTGCGTTATGGCCCAAGTAAAGCTGTCAAATTCTGTAAATATGGCCTGTGCACAAGCAATGTTTCGGCCAATGGACCTCCGGGTAACCCGGAGGTCCATTGGCAGAAACATTGCATGTGTTTGCTATGAGTAACCAGGAGAACCTGCCATGCTTTGGATGCCATTCAATATGGCAATTGCGCGCAATTCCAACGCGCAATTAAGTCTAGATAAGCGCACAATTCGTGACAGGACTTCTAGTTTTAACTGTAATAGTGCACTGAGTAAGTATACTTTTGTCCCTGTCAAACGGCTCCATTAGTGTAACTCAATTCCTGTAGAAAAACAATGTTCCCACCTCTATACAATTCTATACCAGTAAACAGAGATCATTCATAACCTCTACTGAAATACATGTACATGTAATGACAGAAATAGATATTAAAATTCGACTGCATATACAGAGTGAATGAAGAGAGTGGAGTACTACTTAACTGCAGTGTCATATACTCCCCAATCTAAAAGTAATTATAATTGTACATAACAATGTATTGCGGTTGGTATCGGGACATTAAGTCCTGTCAATGTATTGCGCACTATTGTGAAGTAATAGTGCACTGAGTAAGTATACTTTTGTCTCTGTCAAACGGCTCCATTAGTGTAACTCAATTCCTGTAGAAAAACAATGTTCCCACCTCTATACAATTCTATACCAGTAAACAGAGATCATTACTAACATCTTCTGGGATACATGTACATGTAATGATGTAAATAGATATTCAGGCTTGGTAATTTCAGGAGAGCGATTTTTTAGCTCTCCTTACTGGCCTCCTGAAAGAATTAAGGAGAGCGAAAAATTGCCCTCCTAAATATTTTGGTCTGGGATGATTGAGATTACATGTATTATGCTCACATTAAATTTTTGTTGTAAAGCAAAAATGTAATTTAACTTCAAAGTCACATAACATCACGTAATTTCATTTTGAAAGTGGTTTAGTGGTAAAAGGTAATGGCTGCAACCATACCCAAACACAGTTGCAATCATTTGAAGCAAAATGGGTCACAGCAATATTTTTTTTTCTGTCAGTTTCAAGTTCAACAACTAACATCACAGTTTGAGGGATAATTATTCAAGGAATATTGACACTATAATATACTACCATTACTACTATCCTGTCACTTGAAGCACTTGCACCAGGATGTGATTGTAGATTCAAGCAGACCTGTTGTCCAAGAAAGTCATACGCCTACCACTACCACCTTCAACCCCCCTTGGGTGGTAGGCATATGACTTTCTTGGACAACAGGTCTGGGTACACACACAGGTCTTGTCAAGTGTGTGTTGGGTTGTTGAGTGACATATCTAGATGTCTAAGAGATTTCGCTTTACCACAGTAAAGTTAATAAAATCACTGATGTAGTATGTTGGTTTCAGTTTCAATGAGTTCGTTCAACTGGATACTTAAAATGCTGTGTAAAGCTAATTGCTCTCCTAAGCTGATTGAGGAGAGCGATTTTTTGCCCTCCTGCATTTTTCAGAATGCCAGGCCTGGATATTAAAATTTGACTATATATACAGAATGAAGAGAGTGGATTACTACTTACTCTAGATATTGGGACACTCTATAATTTGGGACACACATTTTTTCCAGAAAAATATTTTTTTTTATGCTCCAATGTTTGGGACACTCAGGAGACTTGTTTCCAGTTGGCCCAGTCACATGAAAACGGTGCAAAATGCTCAACATTAAAGCTAAGTTTGTGTTTAATTTTCCTTTTTAAACAATACAAAATTGATAATACATACTGATTTGTGTTGTTTTTATTTAAATCTGTTCCTAAGTTTTAATATTTACAGTCCGGACTGACATGAGGAAGACTATTTAATATTACATTGTGACAGTCTTCAACCCTTTACTGAACACTAGTGGCAGATGACACTCATAAAAAGAATAACTAAAAATTTTCATTTTTTGCTTCCAAAACATAGCTTATGACCCCTCATTAGAACGAGCGCAATGCACACGTTCTAATGAGGGGCATAAGCTATGTTTTGGAAGCAAAAAATGAAAATCTAAAAAAAAATTGGATGGCGATTTTTGTATATAGTGATGGAAAACGAATCACACACAACTTGATTCAGCATCAAAACAAGACCAGGTTGTGTTTTTTCCCCATTTTCTAAAATGTGGGACATCTGTGAAAATATTTATTTTTAGGTGGTCCAATACATAGAGTAAATATGGTAATTGCAGTGCCATATATTCCCCAATCTAAAAGAAATTATAATTGTTCACAACAGCACAAGAAACACTTGCAAACTTTCATCACATGGACCACCGGGTCAGAAAACACCAGGAGCATTTTGCAAACTTTCATCACATGGACCACAGGGCTATACACGGTGGTCCATGTGATGAAAGGTTGCAAGTGTTTCTTGTACTGTTATGAACAATAATAAATACTTTACGAGCTGTGAAAACGAATGAAAATAAAAAAAAAATCCTATTATATAGAAGCTTTTATCATATGTATGAACTCATGAGTTCATATATTACTCACCATTCACATCATTGGTGAAAGGACATCTAAATCCCAACCCACCTGTTACCACTAAACTGTGGTTATCACAACCTGAAAAAAAACAAGATTGATTTATTGATAATTAATACAGTAGAATCCTCTTAATTGAATATCCATTTTGCCTGTGAAAATTATTCAATTAACAGGAGTTTACAATTAACAGGGATTTGGTCAGTTTCCTGTGTTCTGGAGGTAAACTGAGCATTTATTCTAGTATATCTTGTTTGACAGAGCTCATACAGCTCTGTCAAACAAGATATAATAGAATAAATGCCTGTTTTGGATGTAGTGAGGCCAAAAAGGTTGATAAATAAGGGGAATTTGGTGCGTGTCACAGTAATTTTTTTGATATATTACAAAAATTTATATACAATTAACAAGAGTTTACTCTACAACCCATATGCAATTAACAGATCAAATTTGTACTGAAGGTATTGTAAATGGTTTTGTGTTTGAAAATTATATTCAATTAAGAGGGATATACAATTAAGAGATATCCAATTAAGTGGGCTCCACTGTACAATGAGACCCTGTGAATTGAATAACCACTTTACCAAAGAAAAATAATCAATTAACAGGAATATTACAATTAACAGGAACTCCATCATTTCTAATTATAAACTGAGCATTTATTCTACAGTGGAGCCCACTTAATTGGATATCGCTTAATTGTATATCCCTGTTAACTGAATATAATTTTCCAACACAAAACCATTTACCATACCTCCAGTACAAATTTGACCTGTTAATTGAATATAGGTTATAGAGTAAACTCCTGTTAATAGAATAAAAAAATTTTGTAATCTGTCAAGAAATTACCCTGACTCTCCCCAGTTTTCTTTTGTTTATAAACCTATTTGGCCTCAGTAAATCCAATACAGGCATTTAATCTATTATATCTTGTTTGACAGAGCTCATAGAGCTCTGTCAAACAAGATATAATAGAATAAATGCTAAGTTTATCTTTAGAATACAGGAAAGTGACACAATCCCTGTTAATTGAATACTCCTGTTAATTGAATAATTTTTATTGACAAAATGGCTATTCAATTAACAGGGTTCCACTGTATTATCTCTTGTTTGACAAGATACAAACAAGATACAACAGATTAACTGCCTATATTTGATGTATACAGGCCAAATATTTGTATGAATGTGGAGAATTCAATGAATGTAAAAAGCAATTCTTTAACAGATTTCTAGATTTTTTTTATCAATTAACAGGAATATACTCAACTTATTTATTTATTTATTTATTTATTTATTTATTTATTTATTGGGATTTAACAACACTTTAATGCAGATGGTGTGCATTGTGGTCAACACCCGATCCCAGAAAGAACACCAGGCATAAGAAGAGCTGGACTGTCGTCCGGTGCATACCCCCACATGGTGTACCGCCTAGTGTGGGCATACCTATGACCAAATATTATAGAAAACAAGTTCCATAATAATTTACTTAAGTTATGAATATTATCAGACGGACTCACACACGGACGGATGGACGGTTGTATGCACAGATGGACGGACGCATGTAATCCAGTATACCCCCATTTTCTTCGAAAGTGGGGGTATAAAAATGAGAAGTGAAAACAGAAGTGAGAAAATGAGACCAGTTTTTAAAAGAATACTGTGTAAAGTTTGGTCTTGTATGTGTAGAATATATCATATGTAATCTGCATGTTTGTATCTTGTATGGGTAAACTTCACATATAACCTGCATGTTTGTAAGTTGTATGGGTAGAATATATCATATATAACCTGCATGTCTGCATTTTGTATGGGTAGAATATATTATATATAACCTGCATGTTTGCATTTTGTATGGGTAGAATATATTATATATAACCTGCATGTTTGCATCTTGTATGTATAGAATATATCATATATAACCTGCATGTTTGTGTCTTGTATGTGTAGAATATATCATATTTCACCTGCATGTTTGTGTCTTGTATGTGTAGAATATATCGTATATAACCTGAATGTTTGCATCTTGTATGTGCAGAATATATCATATATATTTTTCAAAAAAAGTAGGGGATATCCAAACTGATGTTGGTATATTTGGAAAATGGCATTGGATACGCGTGATTGGACACTTCAATATGTTACCAAGTTTAGTGTGGATCATGAATGTCACCGGCCCAAGTAAACTTTGTGCAGGTTTTTTGCATGAGTGCCACGTTAATGTCTGTGGGGTACGTTTTGAAATTTTCATTTGTACTGGACAGGCTTTTTTGGAGGTCTCCTCATTCTTTTCTTGGTATAAACTCGTTCATCAATAGTTTCTGCTCAAAACATAATTTTTGAGGTATGCGAAGACGGACAGGTGATGAACGTTTACGTGCTGTTGGCATGTTGGAAGCTGGCAACAGAAGACTGCAGTGGCTCAAATTCTCAATGTTACTCAATCCATGATTAGCAAGTTGTGGTCATGCTCCATCAGACAGGCAATGTTGATGACAGACGTCGGTCAGGTCATCCAACAACTGCTAACAAGGATCATTTTATCTGAACCACAGCATTACGTAACTGCCATCAAAGTGCCTCAGAAATTGGACATCAGCTGCACCGAGTGAAAGATGTGCGAGTCAGTGGTCTGACTATCCAAAATCGCCTACACGGCTGGAATTTGTACACTCACCGACCTCAAATAATTCCACGTTTGACTGAAAGTCACATTGCAGCAAGGCATAATTGGTGTGGAGCATGACAGTGCTGGGACAATTGTTGGTGGAGCAACGTTATGTTTTCCGATGAATTGAGGTTCACTCCTGACCTCCACAACAGGCGGAACAGAGTGTGGCGGCGAAAGAGCAAATGATACCATGATGTAATCGTTAGACAGCATGATCATTTTGGTGGTGGATCGGTTATGAGTGGGAAGGCATAACATGACAAGCAAAACAGCATTACATGTCATTCAAGGGCCTGTCACAGGGCAGTACTACAGTGACATGTGGTGCCATTTGCGCAATGCCACGGCTGTTGATTCATTTTCCAAGATGACAATACAAGAGCACACAACGCCTGTGTCGCTACAGAGTTCCTCCTGGAGCAGAACATCACTACACTGCCTTGGCCAGCACTAAGTCCAAACTTTTCACCAATCGTGCATGTCTGGGGGATATGCTTAGCAGGCATCTATGATAAGGCCAACAGCCCCCTACCAATGTCCAAGAACTCGCTGCTGCACTGCAAGAAGAATGGAATAACATCAGTCAAGCTGATACTGGACGTTTGGTGAGGAGTATGCCACACTGGATCCGCACTTGTCTTGCAAACCGAGGAGGATTTACAAGGTATTGAGGTCTTGGACTGAATGTGGTAAATTCTCTGACTGACCATCCATATCTTCTACAGCTCAGTGTGTGGAATGTGTGCTTGTCAGACTCCCAACTATCACTGAAATCATTCACCAGATGTCACATTGCAATGCCTCAACTGCCTTTTTGATGAAAATATCAATATATTTCTTCATATATCTCACTTTTATCAAATATCCCCTACTCTTTTTTTAACAGTATATAATCTGCACGTTTGTGTCTTGTACGTGCAGAATATATCATATATAAGCTGCATGCTTGTGTCTTGTGTGGGAAGAATATATCATATATAAACTGCATGTTTGTATCTTGTATAGGTAGAATATATCATATGGCCTGCATCTTTGTATTACCTGCTTTTGTCTTAACCCCCCCCCCCCCCCTGCTCCCCCCACCCTGCTGACAAAACATTGGAAAACAAGCTATTAATTAAAAATAGAATATTTTTTCATTTTATGAATTCACAATAAAACTATTTCTACAATCCAGTATAAGTATTCCATAAGTTCCTTAAATCCTGCACCCTATGTAACATGTCACCAACTAACACTGTTCATTTTTACAGCCTTAGTTTATATTTTCAGGTAGTGTGTGATATGGTAGCCTGGAAACTAATCCTGTGCAATGCCTATGGTCAGCCAGTGTATGTTAGCTTACCAACTAACTATGTGAAATGCACAGCATTACTCATTTTTTTTCTTTTCCGTTATAAATAATATCATATCCATTATAAGACTAACCCTGTGCATGCATATCCACAGTGGGAGAAAATTTTCACAAAGGACAGTACAGTTGCCGCGGATTGGTCGTAATCCAGACATGGGCAGTTATGTCCACGCATGCATTTACCAGGTAGTAAAAATCATCATCTGCAAAATTTTAATTAATGAAGCACCAGGTTGTAATTAAATTTTTAATGATTATTCCTGTAATTGGTGTTTGGAATCTAATATTATTGAGTCCGTGGAAATATTGCCCACGCCTGGAAAGTGACCAGTCCACGGCGACTGTACTGTATGTGATACGGCAGTTACAAATTTTTTATAAGCAGAAAGTGTGACTAACCCAGTGCTCTGCTTAGGGTTAATCACACTTCCTGGTTACAAACAAAATTAAAAATTCATTATTAACTGAGTAATTAACCCTTAATTAACATCCTTAGTTTAAATCTCATCTATAGCAACTCTTTAGCAGCGTTAATTGCCAAAATAAATCAATAATATTCTCAAGAAGCATTTAACCCTTTACCCAACGAATCGCCCAAATCCACCCGCATAATATGCAAATTCAGCAGCTGAAAAAACATTATTTTTCGAAAAATTTCAACAAAACCATATCATGTGACCCCTCTTTGGAACGAGCTTGTCGAGCTTGTTCCAAAGAGGGGTCACATGATATGGTTTTGTTGAAATGTTTTGAAAAAATTTAAAAAGTTAAAAAATTTATAGTAATTATATAATATATTTTTTATAATTACCAATGACCCAGACTTAGCTGATGCTAACTCCTTAAATTCTAGGGCCAAACACAAAATTTGCCCCCCAATCCCCCAAATTTGCATCAAAATCCGAAATTTCAATGTCCTATGTGGTCCTCCATACCTTTTATCCACTGCGCATGTGCAGTGTCAAGGACGTCTCGAAATTGGCGCCAAATGTCATTCTTACAACCAGGGCCTGGTAAGCGTTATGTAATCAGCGGGGAGGTATGAGTTCCCAACTCATGGGAGGGCCATCCCCATCTGGGTCATTGGTAAGTATAAAAAATATATAAATTACTATAAATTTTTTAACATTTTTATACTGTACCAATGACCCAGACTTAGCTGAATAGAAAAAAGGCTGGAGGGCCTAGGACATAAAGGAAAATCCAATAGGCTCAATTACATGTAAACAGAATTATCCCCTCAAGGAGAAGAGGAGAACAGGTTTTTACATTATCTTTCTTGTTTGTATCAAAAAAGAAAGACACAATACCATTCCGTAATTGAGCACAATAACATCAATGATCTCTATTAAAATTCAGTATAACCCATTATACTAATTTATTAAAGGAAAGCCAATAAATAAAGGAAGTCCAGAGAATGAGACTCTTTATACTCATTAAAAGTGTCTGAGGATTTTATATTAACGCTCGTATGACACGTGATATATACAAATGCTTCACACTGAGCTACACTTTAAAAATATTACACGAATGAGTTAAATATTAGCTTTACACTTTAAAACCATCCCGGTACCGACTCGGAATTACTGACTCCAAAGGAGGTATTCCCTTGCTTTTCACTATAAAGCAGGTGACCTAAGGGAACACTATCCCCACCCCCCTTCCCCTGGGTCAAATATCCCAGAGCGAAGAGGGTAGCAGGACAGAGTCACAGCCGGAACAGAAAGCCTGCATAACTATAGTTGCAGCATATTTAGTGGACGACATTCTGAGCAACAGATAATGGACCTAAACAATGCACGTCTCCAGAAATGGACTCAATATTTCTGAGATAAAAATTCGTGAATGTGGAAGGCTGAGACCAATATGCAGCCTTCATCAAATCTGTAATAGCAACACTATTAGCATAAGCCCAAGATGTAGATAGAGCTCTTGCTTCATGCACCAAAATCTTAATCACAGACTGCTGAGTTGAAGATAATTTTTCATAAGCAGTACGGATAGTTAATTGAATCCACCTTGCAATAGAATGGACCATAATGTCCCTTCTATTAGGCAGCAGAGACAGAAAGAAACGTTTACGTCCCTTTCTGATAAACTCAGATCTACGTTTGTAAATACGTATAGCTCTAACAGGACAGAGTAAAGGCCTATGCCCATCTGAAAATGGAATAGCCTTAATAACAATAGGTTCCGGATACTTATTAAGAGCCTGATTCTTAGCCAAAAATCCAACATTAGTAGTCAAGGTAATAGTATTCCCTACACTACGATAGTGAGAATCATCAACAGATAGTGCATGAAGCTCATTAACTCTTCTCGTCGAAGAGAAGGCTAAGAGAAAAGCTGTCTCATAAGATAAGAATTTGAAGTCCACTGTGTCAAGAGGCTCAAATGGCGCTTCTTTTAGCTTAAGAAGAACCCAAGCTAAATTCCACTGAGGAATTAATCTAAGGGTTCTAGGTCTATTTATTGAAAAGTTTTTCACTAACTTAGATAAAGAGACATTAGATCCAATCTGTAAACTATCATGATGTGCATAGGTATCAGATAGCATAGACCTATAACCCTTAATGGTAACAGGCTGCAGTTTGATCTCATCAAACAGGTAGACTAGAAAATTAGCAATGTCTGGAATGGAGGGATCATAAATATCAATAGAATGATCCCTACACCACCGATAAAAAACCTTCCACTTAGCAGCATAATTTAGAGAAAAGGAGGTCCTCCTACAGTTAGAAATTGCGTCCACTGCTTGTCCTGTAAATTGCTTGCTGTGCAAGGACTGCACAATGGAAATATGTGAAGGTTTAGACCTTGCAGGTTGTGATGCAGTGTGCACGATTTCCCCTGTGAAAGAAGATCCTCCCGTGGAGGAAGCTTCCGTGGCATGTCCCACAACAGACACCTGAGTAGATTTATCCATGGTCTCTGGGGTGACAGAGATGATACCAACAGAATTTTGCAGTGAGATTGCTTTATCTTGAGTAATATCTGCTGAATCAATGGCGCTGGAGGATACGCGTATCCTATCATTCCGTCCCAAGAGATCGAGAGAGCTTCTACTGCAAACGCCCGAGGATCTGGACACGGTGACACATATCTGCAATTGATTGTTGAGATGCGTCACAAATAAGTCTATCATCGGACGCTCCCATTCGTAGCAAATCTGATTGAATATTCGTTTGTTGAGTGTCCATTCTGACGGCAACATGCGACCCCTCCGGGAAAGGGAGTCTGCCAAAACGTTCAGACGATCCAGAATATGACGGACCGATAGGAGAACTTGATGCTCTAGGACAAACAGAAGGATTCTTTCTGTTAAGTTGAATTTATTATTTATTTATTTATTGGGGTTTAAGGTCACATATTTCTGCACAATGGCTAACCATGACCGCGACAGTTTTACGGGTGGAGGAAGCCGGAGTACCCGGAGAGAACCACCGAGCAACGGCGAGCAACTGTCAGCTCCCCAACATACTAACTCCACACAAGCAGGGTTAGCATTGGTTGAAGACAAGTGCACCATCGACGTGCAGTACGCCTTAGTACTCGACGTCACCGTGCCCCCACATGGGTAATGGGGGGTGAAGTGTCTTGCCCAAGGACACAACGCGGTTGCCGCAGGTGGGATTCGAACCGAGGACCTCTCGGCTTGCAGCCTGCACCTCTACCTACTGAGCCACCGTGCCCCCGTTAAGTTGAATAACGGAATGGAATGAGTGCCTCCCTGGTTCTGAATATACGCTACAACTGTCGAACTGTCGGACTGAATTTGCACATGTGAATTCTGATGTTCATCCAATGACATAGTGCAAGCCAAACTGACATCATTTCTTTGATGTTTATGTGCTTGTTTAGGAACTGCCGATCCCAAAGACCTGGCACTTCGAATCTGTTAGGCTCGAAGTTGCGCCCCAACCTGTTTGACTGGCATCCGTCATAATTGTAAAACTCAGATCCGGCAATTGCAGTGGAACTCCCTGAGTTAACCACTGAATATTTGCCCAAGTCTGAATCTCTTATTTCACTTGACTGGACAAGACGATGTTCGTATCGAGCGAATGAATCTTCACACACCAATTCTGAGTCAGAAAGATTTGGAGTGGCCGAGTACGTAGCCGCCCCATCAGAATAAGATCCGCGGCAGCTCCGCACAAACCTATCAGTCGCATGAATTCTGTTGCTGTAACTTTGTCGGAGTGAAGACAAAAGCGAGCGTAACAACTGGTTAATTTCGCTCTGTTAACAGCAGATGAATGAGATTGTTGTGCGTCTCGAAACTCATTCCCAGGTGGGCGAATGACTTGAACGGCACAAGATCTGACTTCTTCTTGTTTACTATAAAACCGAGACATTGGAGCAGTTGAAACAGATTCTGAACATCGTTCTGAAGCGTTAACTCATTGCCATACCTCTGAAGAATGTCGTCCAGGTAGACCGACGTTACCGCAGACGAATGAGCTCGGAAATGAGTCATTACCGAGTTCATTATTCGAGTGAAAGCCCAGGGCGCTAGATTCAGACTGAAGCACATTGCTCGGAACTGATAACTGACTCCTAGGACAGCGAAGCGAAGATACTTTCTGAACGCCGGATGTACCATGACATGAAAGTACGCATCCTTGAGATCTATGCTCGCAGCATAGTCGTTCACTCAAATGCTCTCTCTGACCGATCGAATGGTCTCCATATAAAATTTTGGAGCCACGATCAGCTTGTTTATCCAGCTCAGATCTATGACTGGACGAAACGAGCCGTCTGGTTTCGGAACCAGAAGCAGATGGCTGTAGAAACGTGGAGATTCCTGGTTTTCTATGACCGTTCTTCTCCTGAAGAGGTTGGACTTCTAATAGAAGCGAACCTCTCTTCTGAGGATTTGACAGAAGCTGAGTCCATCTTGGACTTCGAGTTAACGGAGGTTTTCTTTTGAAGGACAGTTTTAGCCCTTCTGAAATCACCCCTCGAACCCAAGGGTCGTCCGTAATCAACAATAAATTGGTTAAGAAACTTGATAGCCTTCTGCCCACAGGAACACGATAGAGGTTTGCACCATCACTTCCTGGACCTGCAAGGCTTGCGGGAGGAGAAACCACGTCCTCCACAACCCGCACCTCCCCCTGTCGACCTAGGGGCGTCTGACCAGTTGTCTCGGCCAGTATTACGGCCCCTACCTGAGTCACTACCTTGACGGTCTCTGGAGTAAGACCTAGAGGACTTATAAGAACCTCTATAGGAACTTCCCTTGGACGTACTTGCCCCAGAAGTGCCTGTCTTTCTCTTCTCCGCTGAATCCGACTTTTTAGAAGCGGACTTGAACAGCAGAGAGTCTGAAGCTTTCTTAGTAATCTGATCATAGATTAAGGAAAGCTTGCCGTCGAACAGAAGCTCTCCGGAGACCGGAGCGACTCAAAGAGAGTTTTTCACCTTACGATTCACCCGGGTGGATGCAGCCAGGGCAGCATCACGTCCAATTAACTCCAGATTTGCCACTGAAAGGGCGGAGTTATACGTAGAATATGCTATGGCCCTCGAAAGAACTCTTAAGGAAGTTTGTACATCCTGGAATTATTTTCCTTCGAGTCGTAATGATAACGCTCTGGTAAGGTGATCTGCGTACGATAATGCATCTAAGCTGATCCTTCTAGACGAGATTGTTGTTTCCAGCGTAGTGGCTGGAATAGACAAAGACAACGGCAAAGACAATTCTAGGTCTTCAGCCTGGTCATCCAGATGCAGAGGAATCTCGGAATGCCCTGTCCTGCTGTTTCAAATTTATTCCTTGAATTGATGAAAAGCAGCTGTACAGCATTGGCCGCTAAGAAACCGGACTTTCTTTTAGGCAAACGTCCTGACTGCAAAGGCCTCGTATCCCTGGCTACCGGGTGGCATTACCTGGTCGACGTGGAATCCTGGGTCGGCAAAGCTGGCTGGATATCAGCGGTCACGTAGCCGAGGTGCAGTCATGTGTGCTGCCGTGAGGATGAGGAAGCCGATAGACTAGTCTCTCTGGACTGTCTATGCAATGGAGCGTCCCGAGCAAGTGGAGTTGATGTATGCTCCGACTGACGAACGTTACGTACAACAACATCTGGTCCCAATGTTGCTGTAAGAGAGAGGGGCCTCTCTCGCTCGCAGTCCGGGTAGACCTGGATGAGCTAGCTACCGGACTGACAGGCTTCCCCCGTACTATCCTCGGATCCGTCATCGCTGGGTGTGCACATTCAATGTTTATAGTGCTCGCATAACCCAAACTCCTTTCCTGGACCGCAACGGACAAACCTGGCTGCCGAGCCATTCCATGAATGGTCGCTACACCAGGCGAGCTAGTAGACGACAACGCCGTCGATCCTACTTGGGACCTCTTAGGCAATTGCTGTATTTCCATGAGCACTTTAGCTGCTAGCTCTTCATTAAACTGCAATGACAGAGGCACACTTCTTGAAGACATCACGGAAACATCACCCTGTTCTTGTTTCTCTTGCTATCGCAGATAGCTCATCTTATCACAGCAGCCATCAGAAAACTAGAGTGACCCTGCGGCGAGAGGACAGGCATGGACCCCTCACTGCTAACAATATACCGTGACACACGTCTCCCAACGTTTGTCATTCCAACTGACACACAGTGAGCAAGAATTAGTGCGAGTACATTGACTACAAGAAACACAATGAACATGAGAATCAGAGGACTTCCTCTCATTACAATTTGAACAATATTCTTTCATCCTGAAAAAATATAAACAGTCATAGTACTCGCACTAACCCTTGAAAACAAAGATACATAATAATATAATCCATTACAACATTTCGAAAAAATAATTCAAAAGAAAAAAAATTTTTGAAAAAATTTCAGAAGAGCCCAAGTTCCCAATGGGAACAATGAGCCCAAATGGATCCCAAAAAAGCCTAAGTGAGGACAAAAATTTTAAAACATTTTTAAAAATTAATGTAACACTTACGGACAATATTAATGTATCTGGCTATGAGAAGAACTAAACAGAAGACAAGTAATCACTATCAGAAGTAACCGTTGTCACTGTAAACAAAAGTGTACAAAAACCGGAAACATGACTCCAGGCACTGTAAACATGGCCCAAAATCAGTTGCCAATTTAAACACTATCCGATGTGAAACAGAGACTTCCAGAGAAGAAACTGCAGTACATCGGATGGTAGATGCAGACCAAAACACCTAAACACCCAAGGGTGAGGACATGAGCATGGGGAAAAACAGAATAATTATTCTGTTACCAAGCTAAAACTCCCAAGAAATTTTAGTAAAAAAATTACAAAAATTATGCCAAAAGCATGGGAGATTAGCAAGGGGGGAATAAAGGAAAGGGAGAGAGGAAACACTGAACAAACAATGGTAAATTCATAGCAAGAATGACAACATCGGGCCTCTGCCCCGAAATATTTATTTATTTATTGATGTTTAAGGTCACATATTTATGCACAATGGCTAATCATGACCGTGACAGTTTTATGGGTGGAGGAAGCCGGAGTACCCGGAGAGAACCACCGAGCAGCTGCCAGCTCCCCAACATCGTAACTCCGCACTGCAGAACAGGCAGGGTTAGATTGGTTGAAGACATGCGTACCAGCGACGTGCAGTACGCCTTAGTACACGGCGTCATCGTGCCCCCACGCGGGCAATGGAGATGAAGTGTCTTGCCCAAGGACACAACGCGGTTGCCGCAGGTGGGATATGAACCGAGGACCTCTCGGCTTGCAGCCTGCACCTCTACCTACTGAGCCACCATGCTCCCTGCCCCGAAATTAGGGAACATGAAATAATTTCGTAAAAAAATTTTAAGTTACAGCCCTGAATACATCCTGCCACTGTTTCTTCCTCTCATCCTTCTATTTCCTCCTTAGATCCACCATATCTTTCATAATTATGTGTCTGGCATCATTTAAACTGAGATTTACAAGCACAAATATCAGTGAGATGTTACTGAATACAGGGCCAAACAAAGAATGACGTATGGCGCCAATTTCAAGACTTCCTTGACACTTCGCATGCGTAGTGGATAAAAGGTAGGGAGGACCACATAGGACATTGAAATTTCGGATTTTGATACAAATTTTGGGGATTGGGGGGCAAAATTTGTGTTTGGCCCTAGAATTTAAGGAGTTAGCACCAGCTAACTCTGGGTCATTGGTACAGTATAAAAATATGGTATTTAAAATAATAAATTTTGATATCGTCTGTGTTGGGTAAAGGGTTAAACACAGCTTATGGCCCCCTCATTAAAATGGGTTGTGGAAAGGTTGTTTTTTAATGAATTTGAAAAGTTAAAAAATTTATAGTAATTTCTATATTTTTTATACTTACCAATGACCCAGACATAGCTGGTGCTAACTCTTAAAATATAGGGCCAAACACAAATTTTGCCCCCCAATCCCCAAAATTTGCATCTAAAACCAAAGAAAACATGTCCTGAATGGCCCTCCACACTTCACCTCTACTGTGCATGCGCAGTGTCAAGGACGTTCCGAAATTGGCGCCATTAATCATTCTAATAACCAGTGCCTGATAAGCGCTATGTACTCAGCGGGGAGGCAAGAGTTCCCAAACTCCTGGGAGGGCCATCCCCGTCTGGGTCATTGGTAAGTATAAAAAATATAGAAATTACTATAAATTTTTTAACATTTTTATACTGTACCAATGACCCAGACATAGCTGAATAGTAAAAAGGCTGGAGGGCCAAGGACATAGAGCAAGATGGAATACGCTCAATAATATAAAAAAGAGTCATCCCCTCTAGGGAAAAAGAAGTAATAGGCCTTACATATATCTTTCTTATTTATGATAAATTAGAAAGATACAACACCTTCCAAAATTGAGCATCATACATCCATGTACTCTATTAATATCCAATATAATCCTATACTAATAATTTTTAAAGTAAGCCAATAAATAAAGTAAGTCTAGAGAATAGAGACTCTTATACTCCTTAAAAGTGTCTGAGGATTGCATAAACATGTCCGTTTACACATGCAATATTCAAAAGCTATACTTTAAAAACTAAGACTTGAATGAATTTTTAAAACATAAACTTCTCACTAAACAACCATCCCAATAACAGCTCAGAATTACTAACTCCGGAGGAGGTATCCCCTTGTTTTCATAGTAAAACAGGTGACCCAAGGGAATACCCTCCCCCCCCCCCCCCCCCCCTTTTTCTTGCCCTGGGTCAAATAGCCCAGAGCGAAGAGGGCAGCAGAACGGAGTCACTGCCGAAACAGACAGCCTACCTAGCTATAGTAGCAACTGTTAAGTGAATGACATTCTGAGCAGTAGATAATAGACCTAACAAAAGAGGCCTCCAGAAATGGGCTCGATATTTCTGAGATAAAAATTCATGAATGTGGGTGGCTGAGCGCAATGAGCAGCCTTCAAAAATTTATAATAGCGACACTATTAATGTAAGCCCAAGATGTAGAAGAACTCTTACTTCATGAGCCGAAATCTTAAGCACAACTGCTGAGTCAATGATATACCATAAGCAGTACCGATAGTTAATAGAATCCATTAGCAATAGAATGGAGCGTAATGTCCTTCTATTAGGCATCAAAGACAGAAGAAGCTTACGCCCGTAGTAATAAACAGATATCTGTTTATAAATACATAAACTCTAACCGGAGAGAGTAAAGGCCTATGCCCGTACGAAGACGGAAGGACCTTAATAACAATAGGTTCCGGATATTAGGAGCCTAACTCTTATGCAAAAATCCAACCTAAATAGTAAAGGAAGTAGTGATTCCGAAACTACGAAAGTGAAAATCATCCATCGATAGTGCATGAAACTCACTGACTCTTCAGTAAAAGAGAAACCAACAGAATTACTGTCTAAAAAGGTCAGAATTTGAAAACTACTGTTTCCAGAGGCTCAAATGATTACTTAGCTAAATAAGAACCGAAGTTAAATTCCATATAGGAATTTAATCTAAAGATTCTAAGTCTATTTATCAAAAAGTTACTAACTGACTTAGATAAAGAGACATAAGACTCAATTGTAAACTATCCTAGAGTGCATAGGTATGAGGTAACATAAACCTATAACCTTAATAATAACAGGCTGCAGTAGATCTTGTGAAACAAGTATACTAAAAAGTTGCAATGAGTAGTATGGAGGGATCAACAATTTGAACATAATGATCCCTACACCAACGACGGAAGAGCCTCCACTTTAGCCGCATAGAATAGCGAAGAAGAGGATCTCCTATAGTAAGAAATCGCATCCAAAGCTCGTCCAGTACAATGCTTACAATGCAATATGGACCACACAATGTAATACGTGAAGGTTGCGACCTTGCGGGTTGTGATAAAGATGACACGATTTACCCAACGAAAAAAGATCCTCTCATTGAGGAAGATTTCACGTTAAGTCCCACAGTAGACAACAGAGTAAATTACCCATGGTCTCTGTGAAGATAGAGATGCTATCAACAGAAATGTATTGTGGTTGTTTATCTTAGCAATACCTACTGAAACAACAGCGCCGGAGGATACGCGTATCCTATCATTCCGTCCTATAGATCAATAGAGCGTTAACAACATTAGCTCAGAGATCCGGACAAGCCAACACATACGTCTGCAATTGATTAGCAAGCTGTGTCATAAATAAATCATCATTGGGCGCTCCCATAGATAGCAAATCTGATTGAATACTTGTTTGTTGAGAGTCCATTCTGACAGCAACAAGCGACCCCTAAGTGAACGGGAGTCCGGTAAAACAATCAGACGACCCGGAATATGACGGACCGAAACAGAACTTGGTGTACTATAACCAACAGACGGATTCTTTCCATTAAATTGAATAACGGAAACGAATGAGTGCCTCCCTGGTTCCGGAGATACGCCACTACTGTCGAATTAACAGACAGGATTTGGGCATGCGTTTCTGAATAATGTTCATGCAATGACATAAAGCAAGCCTAAAAAACATTATTCCACGGAAGATAATTGGTTGCTAAGAGACTGCGGAACCCAAAGACCCTGGCACTTCGAATCCGTTGGGATCAATATTATATCCCAATCTGTTTGACTGGCAACCATCATAACTGCAACACTCGGGTCCGGCAACTGCAGTGGTACTCTCTGAGTCAACCACCGAATGTTTGCCCCAGTCTGAATCTCTTGTAACACTAGATAGACAAGAGAACGTGTAAATCAAGCAATTCATGGATTGCTGAAAAGTTGCCGTCGAAGAGAAGCTTCTCCGAGAACGAAGCGACTCTGAGAGAGTTCTTAACCTTACTATCCACGCGCGTGGATGTAGCTAGGGTTGCGTCACGTCTAACCAACTCCAATCAGCCACTGAAGGGCGGAGTTATACGTGAACAAACTACTGCCCTCAAAAGAAATCACATTGAGAATAATATCCTGTAAATCTTTTCTTGAAGACGTAATGATAATGCCTCAGTAAGGTGGATTACGTATGATAAAGCGTCTAAGTTAAGTCTACTAGACATCATTGTCGTTTCCAACATTGAGGTTGGAAAAGACATAGACGGCGAAAAAGAATATTTCCAGTCTTTAACCACACCGTCTAGACGCATATGAACTCTCGGTATGCCCTTCTCTGCCAAAATAAACTATTCGTATAAATGATAAAACGGCAGAAATGAGCAACGCGGACAAGAAACTAAACTATCATGCTTGGTAGCAGGCTTGTATGCATACATAGCGTCGAAAAATAAAACACATGTTGTAATGAAATTATTGGACTGCGTCGGTAAGTCAGGGACAATGTCCCTGAACCGATCCAAAATTCCGAGTCCAATGACACTATAAGTCTCTTATCCAACATCGCAGCAATGTAGTCCGAAATAACAATCACTGGAAGATAATGCCAGAAGATATAAATGGCAGCTTCCGATACTACGAAAGGGAAAACTCGAAATCTTTCAAAACCCTTTCGCCATCCTGTCGGACCCTATAAAGCGTCCGGTCGTCCGTACCTGATGCAACCGCGGACCGCACAGACACAGCGCCGTCGGATAATTCCTGATTCGACCAAGAAACTGTCGATTGCTGGGATGCTGCGAAACAACTGTGGTAACTCGGATAGCACGTCCGTCACTGAGGCCTAAGGAGAAGCGGTCCTACAATGCATTGCCGCTGGAAGCTCCGTGATCGTTACCCCGTGCATACTACCAATATGCGAGCGAACGGAGTGTATAGGCCTCGTGTCCCTTGGCTACCGGATGGCGTGACCTATTCGCCGTGGAATCACTGAATGACGAAACTGATCGGATACTCGAGGTCACGTAGCCAATGTGCGGTCGTGTGCCCTGCTGTGAGGATGAGGAAGCATTATGGACAGTCTCTCGGACTGTCAATATAACGGAGCGTCCCGACCGACAGACGTATGCTCCGAATGTAAAATATCTGAACCACAACATACGGTCCCCTATGTTGTTGGACTGGACGAGAGAGGGACCTCTCTCGCTCACAGCCCGGACGGACCTGGACAAGCCAGGAACCGGACTAACAGGCTTCCTCCGATCTGTCCTCAATCTGCCGTCACTGGGTGAGTACTAAAGTAATTAAAGTGCTCGCATCACCCAAATCTCCTTCCTAGACCGCAACGGACGAACCCGGCAGCCGAACCATCCGATGAATGCACGCTACACCGGGTGAGCTAGCGAATGTCACTCCGTCGATCCTACAAGGGATCTCTTAGGCGATAGACATATTCCATGAGCACTTATTGCCGCTAGCTCTTCATTAACTATGACGACAGAGGCACACTTTTGAAAGACATCTCCGTAACTTTGCGAACAAGAAACCAGAAAAGCTTGGTTATAGCAAGCATATAATAATAATATATATAGCGTCGTTCAATAATTCGAAAGTTTGTGTGACATTATTGGACTATGTCGGAACTGAGGGACGATGTCCCTGAACCGAACCAAAAATTTCTAAGTCCACCGACGCTATCAGTTTCTTATCTGGCATCGCAGCATTCTGGTCCGACGAAAGAAGCTGTAGAAGACCAAGTCAGATGACATACACAACAGCATATGTTGTTCCGAAAGGGAAAGCTCAAAATCCTCCAAATCCCTTTCGGTATCCCATCGGACCGGATGAAATTTTCGGACGTCCGTACCCGCTTCCGCGGAGCGTCCCGACCCAGCATCGTCGGATAAAAAATATGCGACAGATTCAGTTGATGCTGGGATGCTGCGATAAACTGTGCTATTTAGGAAAGCACGTCCGTTCCCGAGGCCTGTGCAGTAGCGGTCTTACGATGCATTGCCGCCAGAAGCTCCGTGTACGTTGACTCCCGCACACTTCCTATGCGAACGTCCGGAGTCTGCAGGCCTCGTATCCCTGGCTACCGGATGGTGTGACCTGGTCGCCGATGATTCTCTGACTGCCGAAGCTGACTGGATATCGGAGGTCATGTAGCCAAGAGCGGTCGTGTGCGCTACCATGAGAATGAGGAAGCCTTATTGACAGTCTACTCCGGACTGACTATATGTCGGAGCGTCCCGAGCGACGGACGTATGCTCCGAATGCGAAACATTTTGTACCACAACATCTGGGGCCAGATGTTGTTGTATGAGAGAGGGGCCTCTCTCGCTCGCCGTCCGGATGGACCAGAACGAGCTATGAACCGGACTAAAAGGCTTCCTCTGTTCTCCCTCTCATCCGCCGTCACTGGGTGTGCATTTGGTTGATTTATAGTGCTTGCATCACCCCAAAATTCCTTCTAGACCGCAACGGATGAACCCGGCTGCCGAACCATTCGGTGAATGGACGCTACACCGGGCGAGCTAGCAGATGTCAAAGGCCGTCGAACCTGCTAGGGTCCTCTTAGGCAATTGGCGTATTTACATGAGCACTTTTCCGCTAGCCCTTCATTAATTGTGACGACGGAGGCACACTGTTGGAAGACATCACAGATACATCACCCTAATCTTGATCATCTGAAATAGAAATTGATAAAGTAGAGTGACCCTGCGGGGAAAGGACCGGAGTGTCCAATTCCCCCCTAACATACCGTGACATACGCTTCCCATATTGTCATCGAAATCATACGATACAGAACAGGAGTTAATGCGAGTACACTGACCACATATAGAATGACTATAAAAGTCAGAGGAAGACTTCCTCTTATTACAATTGATCAATATCCTTTCAATGTGAAAAGAAAACAAGTCCTGGTACTCGCACTAACCCCTGGCAATCAAAATACATAATAATAATATGATCCATTAATATAGAAAAAATAATTGAAATCAAAATATTTTGAAAAAATATTTTTTCAGAACAGCCCAAGTTTCTGAAAAGTAACATTGAGCCCCAATGGATCCCAAGCCTAAGTGTGGACAAAAATTTTAAAAATATTTTAAACAATTTATTCAACACTTACGAACAATAATAATGTATCTAGTTATGATTAAAATAACATCAAGATATTATTTTCCAGAAATCCCCCCCTCACACAGAGGGCTGTTGTAAATGTAAACAATGAATGTAAAAACACTAAAATAAACCTCCAGGCACCCAGGCCCGGAATCAGTTACCAAAAATACACTATCTGATGCAAAACAGAGACTTCCAGGGAAGAAACTGCAGAACATCAGATGGTAGATGCAGAACACAATGCCTAACCACCCGTAGGTGAAGACGTAAACATGGGGAAAGAACAGAATTCATTCTGTTATTCAGCTAAAACTCCCATGAAAATTTAGTAATAATAATTACAAAAACTATGCCAAAAGCATGGGAGAATAGCAAGGGGGGACTTAAAGGACAGGGAGAGAGAAAAACACTGAAAAATCAGTGTAACTAAATAATCAGAATGACAACAAAATGGCTGCTGCCTCGAAAATAGGTAACTTAACATAATTTCATTAAAAAATTTTAAGTTACAGCCCTGATAATATTCTGTCACACATTTTTCCTCTCCTCCTTCTCTATCCTCCTTAGAATCACCATTTCACTAATATTTATGTGTCTGGCATCATTTAAACTGAGATTTACAAGCACAAAGATCAGTCAGATGTTAACTGATGAAGGGCCAAACTTAGAATGATTAATGGCGCCAATTTCGGAACGTCCTTGACACTGCGCATGCGCAGTAGAGGTGAAGTGTGGAGGGCCATTCAGGACATGTTTTCTTTGGTTTTAGATGCAAATTTTGGGGATTGGGGGGCAAAATTTGTGTTTGGCCCTATATTTTAAGAGTTAGCACCAGCTATGTCTGGGTCATTGGTACAGTATAAAAATATGAAAACATATATTTTCAAATAATAGTGTGCTGGAAGTAATGATATTGTATACCTGTGTTTTCTATTGTTAAGATACATCGCACAGGTCCTGTATGTCTGTGCGTCACTATTACGGGTCTCATAGTTGCTATATCCAGTAAAGCTACTTTTCCACATCCAGTTCCAACCCACAAAGTTCGATTGTTCTGCTGTGCTAAGGCTGTAACTCTACCATCTGATCTTGAGAGACTAAACAAAATGAAATTCAAATAAATATATGTAGTACATAAAATAACATGCATCACGCATCGCTGATGTGGGGAGAAGTTTTTTCACACCTGCAAGGCTTGTCATAATAAAAACAAGAACGCTCGTATCGCTGAAGCAATACAATGTCCCCTACCGGACTAATGAGCATTAATAATTATACAAATGTTATAACCTAGATGTGATCAGCATGAATTCTGTTGAAGCATTTCCAAAAAAAGTCCAGAAAACTGATATTTTGGTGCTTTCCATATTTCCAAGGGCCATAACTCACACAAGAATAATGCAATCAGCATGAAACTCAAACTTGATCTGTAAGTCATCGTTCTATAGTAGGTTACCAAAAATGAAATCATTCCGTTGAAGCGTTTCCAAAAAAAGTCCGGAAAACTAAAGTATAACCGACAGACTGACTGACAGACTGACGGATGGATGGACAGAGTGTAAATGAAACTTGATCTGTAAGTCATCGTTCTATAGTAGGTTACCAAAAATGAAATCATTCCGTTGAAGTGTTTCCAAAAAAAGTCCAGAAACTAAAGTACGACCGACAGACTGACTGACAGACTGACGGATGGATGGTCAGAGTGTAAATGAAACTTGATCTATACGTCATCGTTCTATAGAAGGTTACCAAAAATGAAATCATTCCGTTCAAGCGTTTCCAGAAAAAGTCCAGAAAACTGATATTTTGGCGCTTTTCCATATTTCCAAGGGCAATAACTCATACAAGAATAAGGCAATCAGCATGAAACTCAAACATGATCTGTAAGTCATCGTTCTATAGTAGATTACCAAAAATGAAATCATTCCATTGAAGCGTTTCCAAAAAAACCCTTAGAAATCTGATATTTTGGTGCTTTTCCCATATTTCCAAGGGCCGTAACTCACACAAGAATAATGCAATCAGCATGAAACTCAAATCTGATCTGTAAGTCATTGTTCTATAGTAGTTTACCAAAAATGAAATCATTCCATTGAAGCGTTTCCAAAAAAACTCTGGAAAACTAAAGTGTGACTGACAGACAGACAGATGGACAGATGGACGGAGTGCAAACCTAGAGTACCCTCCAGCGATGCCGGTAGGGGACTAAAAAATCAAATCCACTGATATCTGTACAGTAGAACCTTAAGGCACTCTTCAATAATTTTTAATAATGCAAATCTATATGAACACAATTGTATTTGCTTATGACTGAATAGGAAATTTGTGTAAAGAATATGAAGACTTTAGTATGGTACCCTCATGTTTCTTGAAAGCCATGATAGCGGCTTCCAACACTCAACCAGTTAAGACATCGTTGAGCTGAAAATAGGCAGAAATTAACTAATTAAGGGACGTAAATTCTACTCAGAATGGGCAAACAATACCAGTTTTCAAACTCATTTAAGACATTGTTTAGATAGTCTCACATACCAAATACAGACCTATTCCTTTGATATTTGTTGAAGTTATCATGTTAACGATGAAAGATGATGTCCACCCACCCACCCACCCACCCACCCACAGGCTTCATCAAACTATAGGTTGAAAAAACTTGACAACAATCAAGATAATTCACAAATTTCGTAATCGGTTTTCGTCAGATCACCGAAGTTAAGCAACGTCGAGCCCGGTTAGTCCTCGGATGGGTGACTGTCTGAGCGATCGATTCGGACTCCCGTCTTGTGTCCTTGGGCAAGGCACTTAACTCCGATTTTCCACATGGGGGCATGATGACGCTGTGTACTAAGGCGTACTGCACGTCAATGGTGCACTTGTCTTCAACCAATCTAACCCTGCCTGTGCTGCAGAGCGGAGTTGCGATGTTGGGGAGCTGGCAGCTGCTCGTCATTGCTTGGTGGTTCTCTCCGGATACTCCGGCTTCCTCCACCCGTAAATCTGTCACGTTCATGGTTAGCCATTGTGCATAAGTATGTGACTATAACCCTTTGATACTGCAGTATGTCTTATGACGTACGAAATCAAACAGCACGTTGATACTTTGTGGACATTTGTTTTGTTATTATTTTTCGATTTTTTTAAAGTTTTAACCTTAATTCCTATGTTCTCCCAAATAGTGCTCAGTGACAAACGTTGATCCAAATGTTATCACAGCTTAAAATATTAATATAATCCTGCTGTCACGACTTCTTAACTGGTTGCTTACTAGAAGCCACTATCAGGGATTTCAAAAAATGAGGATTCCGGAGCAAAAGCCAACACTTTTCCTGCTTATATTTCATATTCAGTCAAACACAAATAATATTTTATTTATTTAAATTTGTTTTGTTACAATTTATAGGAGAGTGCATGTGGGACACTTTCCAATAATTTGTAATAAAACAAGTGTTGAATAACAAATTCAGACCACCAAAAACAATCTAGCCCCAACCAGATAATCACTAATGTGAAAAATATCTTGTTATTTCTATTTGTCGCATTTTGAAAAGCTTTGAAGAAACTGAATTCCCGTCACGTTTGAACGTCAGGATAATTAAAGTCTCAAAGGGTTAAACACCAATAAATAAATAAATAAATAATACACAAATTTACAAACTAACAAAATGGCCACACCTATCCATATAATATATAAAATGAGAAGTTGTAAACAAATATTTTACACAAAAATTTAACAAAAACATATCAGTGAGATCATTTCAACGAGGGAACACACAATAAGCTAAAAAAAAAAATGGTCTGGCTTCTTGGGCTATGTGACAAAACAGCGTGAACTGAAAACAAGCCTTTTACTCTGCTCTGCAAACAAGAAAAAAATACATGGGAGACCTTGCTATTCTCCATAATGTGCCGTGATAAGTTTCTATTAGCTAAAATGTTAGCAAAGCCATAAATAATTAACCTTTGTAATACTCATGCGAATATTTGGTCAAGTTCCCACTTGGCAAAATATTCAAAATAGACCGCACTGACCTCTTAACGTCATCAATATATTCATTTTATGAAAAGTTCAGGATATTATTTATTTAACCCTTTGAACCATAATGGCGGCTTTTCCAGTCATAACGTCATTAACCCTTTATCCAACGAATCAGCCGCATCCGCCCGCGTAATATGCAAATTCAGCAATTGAAAAAATATTATTTTTCAAAAACATTTCAACAAAACCATATCATGTGACCCCTCATTGGAACAAGCTTATCGAGCTCGTTCCAACGATGGGTCACATGATATGGTTTTGTTGAAATGTTTTGAAAAAGTGATATTTAAAATAATAAATTTTGATATCGTCTGCATTGGGTAAAGGGTTAAATAGGATGGCTGTTCAGTAAATGTGTGGGGTACACCAATCAATATTTTCAACGTACAGCCCCGAGGCTGCACGTTGAAAATATTTATTGGTCTACCCCAAATAATGAATATGGACTCTTCTAATTGCTGCTATTGAAATGGCATGGAAGATACCATGAGAGTCCAAAGAGTTAATTAATTTATTAAATTATTAATTAATTAATTTATTTATTTATTGGTGCTTTAGGTCATATATTTCTGCACAATGGCTAAATATGATTGCAACATGGAGATGAAGTAATATTTAATCCATCATTTATACCCATTTTAGAGAACTTCCACCCCATGCATTGTGATTGAGTCCTATTTTACCAGTAAAACAGAGCTTCTTTACCACAGAAATAAGCACTGCTTCACTTTCTGGGGTTCCCACAGGTGTGTTCAGTGCATCCATTTCAGATTTGGGATTTTATTGTATCAGGACTGGATTTTGGAAAAGCGAGTGTTTTGAATTTTGCTCTCACATCGATGACAGGATTTTCCTATACTTAGTAACACAAGTGCGTATTCAAACCCCAACTTTAGAGAGTGATCACAGGGTGTGATGAAGTATGGTCTTAAAAATGAGGTACATGTGAGCTGTTATAACCAGTTACGGGATTTCACAACACAATTAGGGCTGTCGCGATTATTCGATTAGCCGACTAACCGTCGACTATTGAAGTAGTCGACGTTTTTTATTTTTAGTCGATCGTCGTTTATTTTCAAGGTGGTACACGTCTACTACACGTCGGGGCTAAATTGCATTGTTTTGTGAGGTGAATGATCAATGACGGTGAATAACTTTAAATATCTAACCATAATTAACATTCATATCTGGAAGACTGTACGACTGTCACTGACTGTGTAAGAAAGAACACTCACAGTTACTCGAGAAGAATAGATTCTTCTGAATTTCTCCAGTCTTGTACACACGAATGCACCCATTGGAAAACCCAAAGCGCGGAAGTGACAAAATTATGACGAAAGTCAGAACGTCAGATCGCTTCTCAAAGTCCGGAACTTCAGACTAAGATCCAATTTTAACAACTGACGAGAGAATGCATAGATCTCAATGTTCAAAATTTCGAGAAACTTATTGCAGAAAGGAAACATATGCAGGAACGTTCTTTGGTAAATTCATTTTAATTCATCGGCTTCAATCTAGTTTAAACTTGGACCCGCAGTCAGTAATATTATTTTTGGGGTTGGTAATTATATTACGGACTGTGGGTCCAAGATTGGACTACATGTAGCTTCAGTCGGGACCAATTTGTTGTTCCCACTTCGTCTGAACACACTGGTGCCATTGTCATTTTCAGAGTTTTACGAACAGAAGAATGATTTGCTAAAAAATCATGGGAAGCGACTATTAATCGACTAACCGTCGATTACTGGTCACGATTAGTCGATTACAAAAAATGATAGTCGCGACAGCCCTAAACACAATAAGTAATTAATCTTCATAATACTCACGTAAATTGTTTTGCCAAAATATTCTAAATAGACATCACTGAAATTCTAAAATCAATATTTTAATGTAACAAAGATTGCTTTCTCAGTTCAGTGTATCCATCTTAGACTTCGGTGTTATTAATGTAATATTATTGTATCAGTATAGGATATCGAAAATGTGAGTGTATTAATATCACTCTCTCCATTATGTCAGGGTTTTTGTGTGGTCTATACTTAGTAACACAGGTGCTTTAACTAGTAGAGTGCTGAATTATTTTAGTCATCAACATTTTTTCACAAGTATTTGCCATGTTACAATTTATCCGTGAGTGCCTATAGGCTCTCTCTTATAAATTGTACCAAGGAAAATCCATACAGGCTAAATAATTTAGATTCAAAGATAATATGAAGGACATCCACATAGTCTGAAGCCTTTGGGTTGCCATACCTGCACTTTAGAGTAAAGCCCAAATATGGGCTTCCAGCACCATACCAGTTAAAGAGTCATCATGAGTTTATATTTATTTATTATTTATTGGTGTTTAAGGTCACATATTTCTGCACAATGGCTAATCATGACCGCGACAGTTTTATGAGTGGAGGAAGCCGGAGTACCCTGAGAGAACCATCAAGCAACGGCGAGCAACTGTCAGCTCCCCCAACATACTAATTTCACACAAGCAGGGTTTGCAATGGTTGAAGACAGGTGCACCATCGACGTGCAGTACGCCTTAGTGCACAGCGTCACTGTGCCCCCACCTGGGCAATGGGGGGTGAAGTGTCTTGCCCAAAGACACAACGTGGTTGCCGCAGATGGGATTTGAACAGAGGACCTCTCGGCTTGCAGCCTGCACCTCTACCTACTGAGCCACAGCGCCCCCCCATCATGAGTTTAACAAAGAGCGATCTTAAATGAGAGGTACACTTAATCTGTTACAAGTTACAGGATTTCACATCTGTTTGAATATTTCTATCAATATTTGACAATGCTGATGTGAATGTCCTCCTCTCTATCTGTGATAACTCATGTATATAAGGCCCCACAACGTAGATTCTCTGTATCTCAGGCCATTTTTTGAAAAACTACATGCAGGCGGTCGGTTTTTTATTTTGTTTTTTATTTTTGTAATTATTTCATTGTAAGTTATTTATTGTAAGTTCATATTCTTGGTTTGTTTTATGTTTTAGCCTCATAATCTACAGAATAGCATGTGTGGTGGTTTATTTCGTCCCTTGAGTGAAAGAAGGCTTTGCAATGCCAAAGTATGACAAATTTATCAATTTTGTTAACTTGGGTAAAATATCAGACATAAACCATCTAATTTTTAATTTTTTTAAATTTGTATTTGTTATACAAAAAGAGCATGTGACAGCCAAAAGGACCATGCAGTCAAATTGGAGAACGTTTATCAAGCCAGTTTTTGAACTCGCTTGGGATATTATTGTAAAAAACCTGTATGGCAAATATTTATTAGTCAAATCAGAAAATGTTTATTCAAGTTATTGCATGAACAAGCTCAAAATGTTCATAAAAATTGATGATTTAAGGCCCATAACTCTGTAATGAAAAATTGGGCTGGGCCAGTTTTCAAACTTGTTGGAGATATTACAGTAGAATCCTCTTAATTGAATATCCATTTTGCCAGCGAAAATTATTCAATTAACAGGAGTATACAATTAACAGGGAATTGGTCAGTTTCCTGTGTTCTGGAGGTAAACTGAGCATTTATTCTATTATATCTTGTTTGACAGAGCTCTTAGAGCTCTGTCAAACAAGATATAATAGAATAAATGTCTGTACTGGATGTATGAGGCCAAAAAGGTTGATAAATAAGGGGAATTTGGTGCGTGTCACAGCAATTTTTTCGACATATTACAAAAATTCATATACAATTAACAGGAGTTTACTCTACAACCCATATGCAATTAACAGATCAAATTTGTACTGAAGGTATGATAAATGGTTTTGTGTTTGAAAATTATATTCAATTAACAGGGATATACAATTAAGAGATATTCAATTAAGTGGGCTCAACTGTATTGCAAAAGACCTACATGGCAAATATTAGTCAAATTGGAGAATGTTTTGTTAAAATTATTGCACTAACAGTGCCCGCCCGCCCACCCACACACCAACTATCACTAAACCATAGGTCTCGGTTGTTAACACAACTTGACCCAAAATTGTTTAATAGGTAATTATTCACATTTTCATTTGACCCCCATCATAGAACATTGTTGAAAGCTTCTTGTGGAAAAGACAACATTGAAGACTTACCCGAACAAACTACAGACATCAACTTTTTCTCTAAGTTTATTATTTGGTTTTGAAATATCCCACACTTCTATAACACTAGAGCTTCTCTTTGACAAGTATAGGTGTGTAGCAATGGAAAAACTTGTGATAGCAAATCTATCCTTACTGAAAATATAAAACAAAGTTTTTATTCACAAGATTTAGGTGTACTAAAAATAGATGAAAGTGTCAATGACACTGTAGCTCAACTTCACAAACTTGAACTTGGTGAGTTATAAGTGAAATGGCAAAACTGAAGATCATTGGCACCAATGTTATTTGGTGAAATTTCAACATAACAGCATTGTGTGTTCACAATGTCAGAGTAATCCATGCATTTTTAAATGCAAACTGTAAGGCTGGCTAAAGGAAGAATGTTGATACACAAATGCAGTAAGTTCAGAGGTTATTGTAACTTTTTTTACAGAAATGAATGCTAATCAAGAGTTCTTATCTAGAGGTCTCTTCTAATGAGCACACCAAGTTCAAAAACAATCCTATGATAAATGTGGCCTGCAGGCCATGTCAAAGAAGAATGTTGATGCACAAATGCAATAAATTCAAAGATTGTTGCTAACAGCAACAGTTTTTGATGGAAATGAAAAGAAAATTGATAGCTCCTATCTTTGTCACCCTGCATAAGCATACAAAGTTTCAAAACAATTTGATACTGAATGCGCCCTCTCAGTCATGCCAAAGGAAGATGTTAGTGCACAAATGCACTAAGTTTGAAGGTCATTGCTTGTGGCAATGTTTTTTTTTCTCTTTTTTATGGAAATTCATAAATATTCTCTGCAGAGAGTGCAAAAGGGATAAGTTGCTGCACATATGCAGTAAGTTCAAAGGCTGGTGATAACGACAATAATTTTCTATGAAAATGAAAAACAATCAATAGCTCACATCTAGAGGTCACCCCGAACACACATACCAAGTTTCAAAATGATCTGATCATAAATGTGCCCTGAAGGGTGTGCCTAAGGGAAATATTGTTGCCTGACTATACTAAGTTCAAAGGTCGTTGCCAGCAGCAACATTTTTTGACAGAAATGGAAGAAAATCGATAGCTCCCATCTAGGGGTCACCCCAAACAAGCATGCCAGGTTTCAAAACAATTCGATCATAAATGTGCCCTGTAGGGTTTGCCAAAGGGAAATATTGAGGTCTAACTTAACTAAGTTCTAAGAATGTTGCCAGTGGCAACATTTTTTTGGACGGAAATGTAAGAAAATTGATAGCTCCCATCTAGAGGTAACACCAAACAAGCATACCAAATTTCAAACAGATCTGATCATAAATGTGCCCTGTAGGGTGTGCCAAAAGAATATATTGATGCCCGATTAAACTAAGTTCAAAGGTCATTGCCAGCGGCAACATTTTTTAACGGAAATAGAAGAAAATCAATAGCTCCCATCTAGAGGTCATCCCCAAACAAGAATTCCAGATTTCAAAGCAATCCAATCATAAAGATGCCCTGTATGGTGTGCCAAATGGAAATATTGAGGTCTGACTAAACTTCGTTCTAAGAACATTGCCAGCGGCATCATTTTTAGATGGAAATGGAAGAAAATCGATAGCTCCCATGTAGAGGTCACCCCAAACAACCATACCAAGTTTCAAAGCGATCTGATAAAAAATGCGACCTGCAAGGTGTGCCAAAGGAAACTGTGGATGTATGTATGTACGTACATATGCCGACGGACGAGAAGTGACGGCAATAGCTCAGCTTGACTTGATCAAGTTGAGCTAAAAAAAACATTAATTATTTTCAATATTGCATTCATAACTGAATTTTGACTGCATCACTAATGAGTCACGATTTTATATGAAATTTCTGTTCCAAGTGCATTAAAATTGATCTGAGATGCAGTTTAAATTTCATGTCAAAATGTAATGCATTTTGAGATTCTTTTTTAGGCCACACAAAGTAGATCTTCGGTTTCTCAGGCCATTATTTGTAAAATTGCATGCGAGTGAGCGGTTTTTTATTTTATTTTTTATTTCAGTAATTACTTCTTTGCCATCAAAAGTTCATGTTCTTGGTTCAAGTTTTAGGCCTCATAATCTACAGAATAGCATGTGTGGTGGTGTATTTCATCCCTTGAGTGCAAGAAGGCTTTGCAATGCTAAAGCATTGCAAAGCCTTCTTGCCCTCAAGGGACAAATTCATCAATTTTATTAACTTGGGTAAAATATCAGACATAAACCATTTAATTTTGATTTTTTTGAAGTTTAAATTGGTTATAAAAAGAGAGCATGCGGCAGCCAAAAGGACCATGCGGGAGGGCCTGAGAAACAGATTTTTTATTTTTTTAGGCCTTATCACAAAATGTGTAATTTAAACCTCAGTTAACCCTTTACCTAACATGAAAAGCAGACGATACTTGCAAAAAAAATTCTTGAATAACTATTATTTTCATTTTTTGTCTCAAAAACATAGGTTATCACCCCTCATTGGAATGAGCTCATTCCAATGAGGGGTCATAACCTATGTTTTAGAGACAGAAAATGAAAAAATAATGAAAATTAATTGGCGATTTTTGAGAATATCGCTGGCCGTTTTTTGCTGTTACGTTAGGTAAAGGCAAAGGGTTAACCCTTTGAACCCCAGAGGTCGCTTTCGGTACAGGAACATGATGCGTCGGAATTACGTAGGATGGCTGCTAAATGAATATGTAGGGTAGGCTCCAAGGCTGCATGTTGAAAATATTAATTGGTCTACCCCCAAATAATGAATATGGCCTCTTCCAATTGCTGCCACTGAACTGATATGGAAGATACCACAGGGCTCAAAGGGTTCACAAAATGATTATCCCTTTGAACACTGGTGGTATCTTCCATGCCAGTTAAATGGCAGAAATTGGAAGAGTCCATATCTATTATTTGGGGGTAGAGTAATTAATATTTTCAATGTGCAGCCTGAAGGCTGCACATTGAAAATATTAATTGTTCTACCACACACATTCACTTAATAGCCATCCTACTTAGGGAAATTATGACGTATCGTGTTGCTGGACCGGAAAAGTGGCCTCTCGTGTTGAAAGAGTTGAAAGCTGGCCAGCAATGCTTCATTAATTAAATTTTTGATGATTATCTGTATAATTAGTGTTTGGAATCCAATATTATTGCATCCAAGGAAATATTGCTCACCCATGGAAAGTGACCAGTCCACGGCGGCCATATTGCAGGTAGAGAGCCAATGAAAAATACGAGAAGATTAATTCAATTCTACTTCCAAAACCAACTCACAGCGTTACGATGTCAATGTTGATGTCTGATGTCATTTCCATTTTTGGACTTGTTGTGAATGATATTTTCCATAATACAATTAGGGTTTTAACGAATTTCATCTTTCTTTATACAGCTCAAGGATTCTACCAGCAACATTGATTGAATTTATTGAAATGCCAAGTGCATTATGAAAGAAAAACTGCCACTTGGAATTTCCAAATCAAGTTGCAGAAGGTTATCCCTTTACCCAATGCAGATATAGAAATTTATTATTTTAAATATTATTTTTTCAAATTTTAATAAAAATATTTAACAAAACCATATTATGTGCCCCCTCACTGGAACAAGCTTGTTCCAATGAGTGGTCACATGATATGGTACAGTGGAGCCCACTTAATTGGATATCTCTTAATTGTATATCCCTGTTAATTGAATATAATTTCCCAACACAAAACCATTTACCATACCTCCAGTACAAATTTGACCTGTTAATTGAACATAGGTTATAGAGTAAACTCCTGTTAATTGAATAAAAAATCTTGAAAAATGTCGAGAGATTACCCTGACTCTCCCCAGTTTTTCTTTGTTTATAGACCTATTTGACCTCAGTACATCCAATACAGGCATTTAATCTATTACATCTTGTTTGACAGAGCTCATGGAGCTCTGTCAAACAAGTTATAATAGAATAAATGCTAAGTTTGTCGCTAGAATACAAGAAAATGACACAGTCCCAGTTAATTGAATAATTTTCATTGACAAAGTGGCTATTCAATTAACAAGGTTCCACTGTATTTGTTGAAATTTTATAAAAAAATATAGACAACAGTTCACTGCTCAGATTGAAGTACAATTTTTATCAAGTGGGGTATTCAGAGGATTATTTCATGAAGCATTGGCCTAGTGAAATAATCCCCTCAGCCCACGCGAGGATAAAATCATACTCGAACCCGAGCAAAAAACTTTTGAATTTATTTTATCCTTATTTGTTTTCCCCAACCACCCCTTTATAATTGATTCAACTCAACCAATTTGTAAACAATAAAAAAAAAAAGTCTGTAATCGCCAAGAGTGGAATATAATGCTGGGAGTGAAATACCATGTTTGGTGAGTAGGAGTGGCAATTTGTTTTGGGGGAATAAAAATGAACAAAATTTTTTTTTTAAAGTTTTCAATTGCTCAATTTGGAAATATTGCGGACAGATGCAGCTAAGGCCACACAAAGTAGATCTTCTGTTTCTCGGGCCATTATTTGTAAAATTGCATGTGGGCGAGCGGTTTTTTATTTTATTTTTTATTTCAGTAATTACTTCTTTGCCACCAAAAGTTCATATTCTTGGTTTATGTTTTAGGCCTCATAATTTACAGAATAGCATGAGTGTTGATGTATTTCATCCCTTGAGTGCAAGAAGGCTTTGCAATGCTAAAGCATTGCAAAGCCTTCTTGCACTCAAGGGACAAATTCATCAATTTTTTTAACTTGGGTAAAATATCAGACATGAACCATTAAATTTTTATTTTTTTTAAGTTTAAATTGTTATAAAAAGAGAGCATGCGGCAGCCAAAAGGACCATGCGGGAGGGCCTGAGAAACAGATTTTTTATTTTTGTAGGCCTAATTTGTTAGATTTAACCTACAGAAAACAAATTAACAATACTCACCTTCCACAACTGACATCAACAATTTTCTCTACAACAATACTATCAACATTTATAAAAACCATTCTATTTCCACATGCTGCAATGATACTGTTGTTTTGGACAACCATACACTTAACAGGATCTGATATCTTACCAGCTTCTATAAGAGTCGGATGATAGTTTCCATGCTGAAAAATATATATATCCTTCAATATTAGATGTCACGTGACTTTCCCGCATTCTGATTGGTTGAACAGAAACACCCTATTTTCGATAGTTCGTCAGCGAAATAGCACAGACCTACTATATTTTTGAAAAAAGAATAGTGCACGGTAATAGTGCATGGTTATAAATAGTAACATTCGAATTCGCTTAGAAAATTCCATTGAAGCGTAAATACTTTATAAGACATCTCGTCCCATATACATTATTACATTTAGTTTGGAGAAATAAAAATATGTGTATCGTATCTTTCGCCAAAGGTTTGATTTTTACCGTAGCCGGATTTTGGATAGAATTATTCGACAGAAATCTGCGTTGCCTGTTTTAGATTCTCGAGAAATCTGCAGTGGTCTTGACTCTCTTATTTACGAAATGCGAGGCAGGCAGCTCATGAAGCAGTGGGCATTTTTCAACCGATATGTTTTTAATTCATGTGTGGTGAGTCAAAAATACATCAACTTGAACCGTTTTTTCACGTCATTTACCAGAATGAGTTCACACTTTCCCTTTTTCCAATTCTTGTGCAAAACGTGCCTTTTTATCTCTCGTAGTTCATCTCTAAATTAGCGGTCTTGCTTAATTTTGTACTCAGAAGAAATTTCTTTACGTGCCAGTACTTTTATTTCTCACAATATTTGTATCGTCTGCTCTACTTGACTTGTTCACAAATTTGAAGTAATTTTATTGTGATTTCCTGTTTAAACCCTGAACCATTTTGTCTCTTTGGCTGTGAATAAGAATATTATCTTGCATATATGACCGATGAAGAACACCCCCCCCCCCCCCCCCCCCCTACACACATCTAATATAATAAATATAGCATGACATGACTTTTCGTTGACAATGCCAAAATAGTGGTCCTCGAGGAGAGAATAGTCCCTCCGCTACGCGTCGGGACTATCCTCTCCTCGAGGACCACTATTTTGGCATAGTCAACTCAAAGCCATGCTATATTTATTAATTCGTAAAAAGCATGGCCAAGTGTGGCATATGCAACAGTGTCATAAAAGGGGGGGTAAGCCTTAGAAAATTCTTTGGACAGAACCCACCATGGCTTCCATATTCAATTAGCCACTGTCAGTAATCTTGGTTCAGCTGACTGGTCCAAAATTGAAAAGCAACTTCCCATAGACATGATCAATGTAAACCCAAAAATAAAATTGATTCGAAACAGCATTCATTAGTTATTGAATGGAAACTAACTTCAAGATAGCCGTCAGAGAAGCCATATTAAATTGGCCACAGCTGGCCATCTTGGTTCAATTGACTGGTTTAAAAACTGAAAGGAAGCTTCCTCTGGACATCAAGAATGTATAACTCAAAAATAAAATATGTTTGAGTCAGCATTCAGTAGTTGAGGAAAGGAAACCAAATTCAACAGCCAAGGCAGCCATACTGAATTGGCCAGCTCGACAAAAATCGAAAGGAAGCGTTGTCTAGTCATCCACAAGTAACACCTAAAATTATGATATGATGAGATAAGAAGTTCTTTAGTTATTGGACAGAAACCAAAAGTTAACAGATGGATGACAGACGATGGATAGACAGATGGAAGGATGGATGGATGAACAGATGGACATGGTGAAAACATTATGCCCCCGACCCTCAGAGGGGGCATAACAAAATTGAGACATGGTTTTGAGTTCCTCAAAAATACAAATCAAACAGAGGTATGGAGTTCAGTGATTACAAAAATTGGAAATTCAACTCTTTACCCAACATAACGGCCAAAACCAGCTAGTGCTATTCACAAAAATCGGCAATAAATTTTCATTATTTTTTCATTTTTTGTCTCAAAAACATAGGTTATGACCCTCATTGGAACAAGTTCGATGAGCCTGTTCCAATGAGGGGTCATAACCTATGTTTTTGAGACAAAAAATGAAAAAATTTAGTTATTCAAGAATTTTGTTTGCAAGTGCCGTCTGCTTTTCATGTTGGGTAAAGGCTAAAATAATTATCTGCATATTTATCATAACTACCACTGACCCAAATATTGCTAAGCTAGGTCATTCAAAGAATCACGTCAAATACTTAATTTTGACCACCCACAACCCTCCAAAATAAAAATGAAAGTGTCAATGACACTGTAGCTCAACTTGTCAAGACAAAGACATGTACATGTATAGTATGTGACACAGCAATGACAAACATCTAGGTAATGACCTGATAACAAAGGTACATATAAAGTATTTTAACGGCCTGTACATAAATACTGACCGTTGCCTGTAACAAATGTATAGGTAAAGTATTGTAAAGGTGGGTGACAGTCAGATGCTAAACTAGAAAAAAATCTTTGAGTCTGACTGAACCCCAAAATATTTGTTCTCATAGAACAGTGATAACAAAGGCGCCCCAAAACACACTCATTCCTGACCCAAGGTGAAAACAAAGGTACCCAAGAAGTTTCGTGAAGATCAGTTCACAAATATGAGCTGTGTAGAAGTTGTGACAAAAAACTGGTTGGACCTAATTTCAGTACAAAATGGCCACTGGCAGCCATCTTGAATTTTGGACCGCACCCAGAAACACTCGTTCTCGTCCCAAGGTGATAACAAAGGTACCCAAGAAGTTTTGTGAAGATCGGTTCATAAATACAGCCTCTAGCCCGAGCCGTATTGACATGTGCACTTACAGTGTATAAGTAGCACTGAATAAATCAAAGTTCATCTAATTTGCATAATTTCTGCACGAGAAAAAAACACGTACTATATGTGATGTATTTGATGTTACTAAACATTCATTCAAAAATTTATTCAAATCAGAACTTTCATACAGAAGTTCTGTACAAAAGACTGATTGCACTAATTTTGGTACAAAGTGGCTGCTGGTGGCCATCTTGAATTTCGGACCACACCCAAAAACACTCGTTCTCATCCCACGGTGATAACAAAGGTACCCAAGGAGTTTTGTAAAGATCAGTTCATAAATACGGCCTCTAGCCCGAGCCGTATTGGCATTTGCACTTAAAGTGCTGAAAGTAACACCAAAAAACATCAAAGTTAGTCTAATTTGCATAATTTATGCACGAGAAAAAAACCTGTATTATATGTGATGTATCCCATGGTACTAAACATTCATAGAAAAAATTATTCAAATCAGAGCTTTCATATGGAAGTTCTGTACAAAAAGTTAAAAAATTTATAGTAATTTATATATTTTTTATACTTACCAATGACCCAGACATAGCTGGTGCTAACTCTTAAAATATAGGGCCAAACACAAATTTTGCCCCCCAATCCCCAAAATTTGCATCTAAAACTAAAGAAAACATGTCCTGAAAGGCCCTCCACACTTCGCCCCTACTGCGCATGCGCAGTGTCAAGGACGTTCCGAAATTGGCGCCATTTATCATTCTAATAACCAGTGCCTGGTAAGCGCTATGTACTCAGCGGGGAGGCAAGAGTTCCCAACTCCTGGGAGGGCCATCCCCGTCTGGGTCATTGGTAAGTATAAAAAATATATAAATTACTATAAATTTTTTAACATTTTTATACTGTACCAATGACCCAGACATAGCTGAATAGTAAAAAGGCTGGAGGGCCAAGGACATAGAGCAAAATGGAATACGCTCAATAAAATAAAATAGAGTCATCCCCTGTAGGGAAAAGAAGTAATAGGCCTTACATGTATCTTTCTTATTTATGATAAATTAGAAAGATACAACACCTTCCAAAAATTGAGCTTCATACATCCATGTACTCTATTAATATCCAATAATCCTTATACTAATAATTTTTAAAGTAAGCCAATAATAAAGTAAGTCTAGAGAATAGAGACTCTTATACTCCTAAAAGTGAGTGAGAATTGCATAATCATGTCCGTTGACATATGCAATATTCAAAAGCTATACTTTAAAAACTAAGACTTGAATGAATTTTATAAACTTAAACTTCTCACTAAACAACCATCCCAATAACAGTTCAGAATTACTAACTCCGGAGGAGGTATCCCCTTGTTTTCATAGTAAAAAACAGGTGACCCAAGGGAACACCCTCCCCCCCTTTTTTCTTGCCCTGGGTCAAATAGCCCAGAGCGAAGAGGGCAGCCGAACGGAGACACTGCCGAAACAGACAGCCTACCTAGCTATAGTAGCAACTGTTAAGTGAATGACATTCTGAGCAGTAGAGAATAGACCTAACAATAGAGGCCTCCAGAAATGGACTCGATATTTCTGAGATAAAATTCATGAATGGATGGCTGAGCGCAATGAGCAGCCTTCAAAAATCTATAATAGCAACACTATTAATGTAAGCCCAAGAAGTAGAAGAACTCTTACTTCATGAGCCGAAATCTTAAGCACAACTGCTAAGCCAATGATATACCATAAGCAGTACGCTAGTTAATAGAATCCATTAACAATAAAATGGAGCGTAACGTCCTTCTACTAGACATCAAAGACAGAAGAAGCTTACGCCCTTGTAATAAACAGATATCTGTTTATAAATACATAAACTGTACCCGGAAAGAGTAAAGGTCTATGCCCATACGAAGACGGAAGGACCTTAAAATAATAGGTTCCGGATAATAGGAGCCTAAGTCTTATGCAACAATCCAACCTAAATAGTAACGGAAGTATTGATTCCGAAACTATGAAAGTGAAAATCATCCATCGATAGTGCATGAAACTCACTGACTCTACAGTAAAAGAGAAACCAACAGAATTACTGTCTAAAAGGTCAGAATTTGAAAACTACTGTTTCCAGAGGCTCAAATGATTACTTAGCTAAATAAGAACCGAAGTTAAAATCCGTATAGGAATTTAATCTAAAGATTCTAAGTCTATTTATCAAAAAGTTACTAACTGACTTAGATAAAGAGACAAAAGACTCAAATGTAAACTATCGTAGAGTGCATAGGTATGAGGTAACATAAACCTATAACCTAAATAACAACAGGCTGCAGTAGATCTTGTGAAACAAGTATACTAAAAAATAGCAATGAGTAGTATGGAGGGATCAACCATATGAACATAATGATCCCTACACCACGACGGAAGAGCCTCCACTTTAGTCGCATAGAATAGCGAAGAAGAGGATCTCCTATAGTAAGAAATCGCGTCCAAAGCTCGTCCAGTACAGTGCTTACAATGCAATACGGACCACACAACGGAATACATGAAGGTTGCGACCTTGCTGGTTGTGATAAAGATGACACGATTTACCCAGTGAAAAAAGATCCTCACATAGAGGAAGATTTCAAGTTAAGATCCACAGTAGACAAGAGAGTAAATTACTCATGATCTCTGTGAAGATAGAGATGCTATCAACAGAAATGTATTGTGGTTGTTTATCTTAGCAATACCTGCTAAAACAACAGCGCCGGAGGATACGCATATCCTATCATTCCGTCCTATAGATCAATAGAGCGTTAACAGTATTAGCTCAGAGATCTGGACAAGCCAACACATACGTCTGCAATTGATTAGCAAGCTGTGTCATAAATAAAACATCATTGGGCGCTCCCATAGATAGCAAATCTGATTAAATACTTGTTTGTTGAGAGTCCATTCTGACAGCAACAAGCGACCCGTAAGAGAACGGGAGTGCGATAAAACAATCAGACGACCCAGAATATGACGGACCAAAACTGAACTTGGTGTAGTATAACCAACAGACGGATTCTTTCCATTAAATTGAATAACGGAAACGAAAGAGTGCCTCCCTGGTTCCGGAGATACGCCACTACTGTCGAATTAAAGGACAGGAATTTGGGCATGCGTTTCTGAATAATGTTCATGCAATGACATAAAGCAAGCCTAAAAAACATTATTCCGCGGAAGTTAAACTGATAGTTAAAAGACTGCGGAACCCAAAGACCCTGGCACTTCGAATCCGTAGGGATCAGTATATATCCCAATCTGTTTGACTGGCAACCGTCATAACAGCCACACTCGGGTCCGGCAACTGCGGCGGCACTCTCTGAGTCAACCACCGAATGTTTGCCCCAGTCTGAATCTCTTGTAACACTAGATAGACAAGAGAATGTATAAATCAAGCAATTCATGGATTGCCGGAAAGTTGCCGTCGAAGAGAAGCTCCTCCGAGAACGAAGCGACTCTGAGAGAGTTCTTAACCTACTATCCACGCGTGGATGTAGCTAGGGCTGCATCACGTCTAACCAACTCCAATCAGACACTGAAGGGCGGAGTTATACGTGAACAAACTACTGCCCTCAAAAGAAATTACATTGAGAATAATATCCCGTAAATCTTTTCTTGAAGACGTAATGATAACGCCTCAGAAAGGCGGATTACGTATAATAAAGCGTCTAAGTTAAGTCTACTATACATAATGTCGTTCCCAACATTGAAATTGGAAAAGACATAAACGGCGAAAAGAATATATGCAGTCTTTAATCACACCGTCTAGACGCATATGAACTCTCGGTATGCCCTGCTCTGCCAAAATAAACTATATGTAAAAAAGATAAAATGGCAGAAATGAGCCACGCGGACAAGAAACTAAACTATCATGCTTAGTAGCAGGCTTGTATATATATATAAATATATAGCGTCGAAAAATAAAACACATGTTGTAATGACAATATTGGACTGCGTCGGTAAGTCAGGGACAAAGTCCCTGTACCGATGGAAAAATCCGAGTCCAATGACGCTATAAGTCTCTTATCCAAGATTGCAGCAATGAAGTCCGAAAAATAATCACTGGAAGAAATGCCAGAAGATATGAAAGGCATCTTCCGATACTACTAAAGGGAAAACTCGAAATCTTTCGAATCCCTTTCGCCATCCTGTCGGACCCTATAAAGCGTTCGGTCGTACGTAGCTTGATGCAACCGCGGACCGCACCGACCCAGCGCCGTCGGATAATTCCTGATTCGACCGAGAAACCGTCAATTGCTGGGATGCTGCGAAACAACTGTGCTAACTCGGATAGCACGTCCGTCACTGAGGCCTGAGGAGCAGCGGTCTTACGATGCATTGCCGCAGGAAGCTCCGAGATCGTTACCCCGTGCATACTTCCAATATGCGAGCGAACGGAGTGTATAGGCCTCGTGTCCCTTGGCTACCGGATGGCGCGACCTATTCGCTGTGGAATCACTGAATGCCGAAACTGATCGGATACTCGAGGTCACGTAGCCAATGTGCGGTCGTGTGCCCTGCTGTGAGGATGAGGAAGCATTAAAGACAGTCTCTCGGACTGTCAATATAACGGAGCGTCCCGAGCAATGGACATATGCTCCGAATGTAAAATATCTGAACCACAACATGCGGTCCCCTATGTTGTTGGCTTCCTCCGATCTGTCCTCAATCTGCCGTCACTGGGTGAGTACTAAAGTAATTAAAGTGCTCGCATCACCCAAATCTCCTTCCTAGACCGCAACGGACGAACCCGGCAGCCGAACCATTCGATGAATGTACGCTACACCGGGTGAGCTAGCGAATGTCACTCCGTAAGCGATAGACATATTCCATGAGCACTTATTGCCGCTAACTCTTCATTAACTATGACGACAGAGGCACACTTTTGAAAGACATCTCCATAACTCTTCGAACAAGAAACCAGAAATGCTTGGATAGCAAGCATAAAATAATAATATATATAGCGTCGTTCAATAATTCGAAAGTTTGTGTGACATTATTGGACTATGTCGGAACTGAGGGACGATGTCCCTGAACCGAACCAAAAATTTCTAAGTCCACCGACGCTATCAGTTTCTTATCCGGCATCGCAGCATATGTTGTTCCGAAAGGGAAAGCTTGAAATCCACCGAATCCCTTTCGGTATCCCATCGGACCGGATGAAACTTTCGGACGTCCGTACCCGCTTCCGCGGAGCGTCCCGACCCAGCATCGTCGGATAAAATATATGCGACAGATTCAGTTGATGCTGGGATGCTGCGATAAACTGTGCTATTAAGGAAAGCACGTCCGTTCCCGAGGCCTGTGCAGTAGCGGACTTACGATGCATTGCCGCTGGAAGCTCCGTGTACGTTGACTCCCACACACTTCCTATGCGAACGTCCGGAGTCTGCAGGCCTTGAGTCCCCGGCTACCGACCCAGCGCTGTCGGATAAATCTCGATCCGACACCGTTTCTGTCGGCTGCTGGGATGCTGCGATAAGCTGTGCTATGTGCACAAGAATGTCCGGCGTCGAGACCTGCGGAGGCGCAGTCTATCGCTGCTTCGCCGAGGGCAGCTCCGCATCAGATGGCTCCCGCATACTTTTCCTATGCGAACGTCCGGAGTCCATCGGTCTCGAATCCCTGGCTGCCGGATGGTGTGACCTGGTCGCCGAAGAATCCTTGATCGGCGAAGCTGGTAATATATCGGCGGTCACGCAGCCAAGGTGCGGTCGTGTGCGCTGACGAGAAGAGGAAGCCTTAGCAGTCTCAGCGGACTGCCTATACAACGGAGCGTCCCGAGCGACGGACGTATGCTCCGCTAACTACACATTTGTACCACAACATCTGGGGCCAGATGTTGTTGAACGAGAGAGGGGCCTCTCTCGCTTGCCGTCCGGATGGACCGGAACGAGCTATGAACCGGACTAAAAGGCTTCCTCCGTTCTCCCTCCGATCCGCCGTCACTGGGTGTGCATTAAGTTAATTTTATATTGCTCGCATCACCCCAAAATTCCTTCTAGACCGCAACGGACGAACCCGGCTGCCGAACCATTCGGTGAATGGACGCTACACCGGGCGAGCTAGCGGACGTCAAAGGCCGTCGAACCTACTAGGGTCCTCTTAGGCAATTGGCGTATTACATGAGCACTTTTCCGCTAGCCCTTCATTAATTGTGACGACGGAGGCACACTGTTGGAAGACATCACAGATACATCACCCTAATCTTGATCGTCTGAAATAGAAATTGATAAAGTAGAGTGACCCTGCGGGGAAAGGACCGGAGTGTCCAAATCCCCAACAACATACCGTGACATACGCTTCCCATATTGTCATCGAAATCATACGATACAGAACAGGAGTTAATGCGAGTACACTGACCACATATAGAATGATAATAAGGTCAGAGGAAGACTTCCTCTTAAAGCAATTGATCAATATCCTTTCAATGTGAAAAGAAAACAAGTCCTGGTACTCGCACTAACCCCTGGCAATCAAAATACATAATAATAATATGATCCATTAATATAGAAAAAATAATTGAAATCAAAATATTTTGAAAAAATATTTTTTCAGAACAGCCCAAGTTTCTGAAAAGTAATGTTGAGCCCCAATGGATCCCAAGCCTAAGTGTGGACAAAAATTTTAAAAATATTTTAAACAATTTATTCAACACTTACGAACAATAATAATGTATCTAGTTATGATTAAAATAACATAAAGATATTATTATTTAGAAATCCCCCCCTCACACAGAGGGCTGTTGTAAATGTAAACAATGAGTGTAAAAACACTAAAAAAAGACTCCAGGCACCCAGGCCCGAAATCAGTTACCAAAAATACACCATCTGATGCAAAACAGAGACTTCCAGGGAAGAAATTGCAGAACATCAGATGGTAGATGCAGAGCACAACGCCTAACCACCCGTAGGTGAAGACGTAAACATGGGGAAAGAACAGAATTCATTCTGTTATACAGCTAAAACTCCCAAGAAATTTTAGTAATAATAATTACAGAAACTATGCCAAAAGCATGGGAGAATAGCAAGGGGGAACTTAAAGGACAGGGAGAGAGGAAAAACACTTGAAAAAACAGTGTAACTAAATAATCAGAATGACAACAAAATGGCTGCTGCCTTGAAAATAGGTAACTTAACATAATTTCATTAAAAAATTTTAAGTTACAGCCCTGATAATATTCTGTCACACATTCTTTTCCTCTCCTCCTTTTCTATCCTCCTTAGAATCACCATTTCACTAATATTTATGTGTCTGGCATCATTTAAACTGAGATTTAAAAGCACAAAGATCAGTCAGATGTTAACTGATGAAGGGCCAAACTTAGAATGATAAATGGCGCCAATTTCGGAACGTCCTTGACACTGCGCATGCGCAGTAGGGGCGAAGTGTGGAGGGCCTTTCAGGACATGTTTTCTTTAGTTTTAGATGCAAATTTTGGGGATTGGGGGGCAAAATTTGTGTTTGGCCCTATATTTTAAGAGTTAGCACCAGCTATGTCTGGGTCATTGGTACAGTATAAAAATACAGATTTCTGCATCGTCGGTACAAAATGGCGGCTGGCAGCCATCTTGAATTTTGGACCGCACCCAAAAACACTCGTTCCCGTCCCACGGTCATAACAAAGGTACCGAAAGTTTCGTAAACATCGGTTCATAAATACGGCCTCTAGCCCGAGCCGTATCCAATTCTTGACGGACAGACGGAAGACGGGCCATGGCATAAGCTCAAATTTGGCTTCGCCAAAGTTGAGCTAAAAATGAAGAGTGATGTAGTCCTCCATAATGATGTGTATGTATGCACAGAGACCCGGGAAGTGTTGTCCTTTCCTGCCATTAACCATTCTTTTCTTGTGCCTGCTAAATGTTTATAATTGTAGGCGGGGGGAGTGAACAGCCGGATGGCACTTCTTTATTATTTTAAATGTACAATATTTACCCACCATTACAGTACAATCGCCATGGACTGGTCGTAATCAGCACCTAGGCAGTGATGTCAATGCATGCATTTACCAGGTAATAAAAATCATCTTCAGCACAATTTTAACTAAGCACCATTGCAGCAGGATATCTCCCCCACCCCTGGAATCCCCACCCCCTGGATATTTTCTCCCCCCCCCCCCCAACCTAAATTTTTAAATGTATTCATCTAATTTTGTTTCTTTTATTGTTATTTCACAATATTTGATTACATTTGATATTAAACAGCTAAATCCTTGTATAAAATCCTTGTATCCTTGTATCCTTTTATAAAATTACTCAGGAACACATTATAAGTTATGGGGCTTTCAGTGGGCAGATATGGTGTGATATAAGGCGAAGTGAGATCAATATTAGGCGAGGCCGAAGACCGAGCCTAATATTGATCTTGCTGAGCCTTATATCACACCATATCCACCCACTGAAAGCCCCATAATGTATTTATTATGCCAATCCTTTGAAAGAGACACAACCATAAGTGTACCCAGATTCCTAGCGCAAATGTTCTGTTGTCACTATCAGGGAACTTCCTGGTTTTACGTCATGTGAAGGTCACGCCAGTAGCAGGCGCTGAAACAACAGAGTTTTCTTCTCAATAAACAGGAATTTATATTAACAATTCACAACTTTAATTCAGTGTTAAGTACTGGAAAAATAAAACAACTGGAGCAAATGGATTAACAATTCTTTCAAGAAGGTAAGTGGGAACAGTTTCATTCATTATTTGTTGTTAATGCTGATATTAATGTTTTTATACAAGTCGTTTTAGTGGTTTATTTATTGCATTTATTTACTTACATTTGTTTATTAAACTTTCTCAAAGACTGGAAGAAATGTATTATAGTTGTACGTTGCTCAACAGACACACACGCAAAATTATTTGTTGTTCGTTGAACACGCGAAATTAGGAAAAACATCGAAGCGAGCGTTGGATGTCAAAAACAAAATGTCGGAACTGACCTATATAAGCTCTATATACGGTCAGCTTGATGATACAGTCTCATATACGGTCACTAGATAATGAAGCTGATTGGTCAATAACAATTACTGGCATAATAAAACAAAATGTGGAATAAGTTAGGGAGAGAAATAATTGGACCAAACTCAAGAAATATTGTTTTGTTTTTACAAATGCAGAAGACAACAGATATAGAATATACCCATAGTAGCTTGGTGTACCAAATGTTCACCCCTCGTGATGAACATTTGGTACACCAAACTACTTTGGGTATATTTTATTTATACCATGATCGTCAGATTATTAAAGAGTTGCTATTATTTGTTCTCGATTTTACTCAGCACCAGATGTACATATGAGCGAATCTGTTTTTGTTTACACGAGCATCGGTGGGCAGTACTTCCGCTGTCAATTTTATCACCGAAACAAAATGAAAAAAAGAAAATGAGCCTTTTTTGTTTTAATAACATAACACACTATTTCGAGTTATGCATGCTTCATTAACATGAGACAATGCATGTTTGTTAATTTTCGGCATCTTATGAGGTAAATCCATTTAAAAATGCAATAAATAATTGCCACTTCCATTTCACTCTTCGCGAGGCGACGTGCGATAAATTTAGACAAGTTTGCATTCAGGTCGACGTCACCAAAGGTCAACGGGGATGTAGTTCTACTGTAGGTGTAAATTTTTACTAGTGAAATCCAATTGCTGGCGTGTTCATCACAGTTGGTGTGTAAAGCTAAAATTTATGTCATTGGCTTTTCATATTTAGTAGAATAGGTAATCATGGTATGAAAAGAGTTTCATCCCTTGGGTTGTTGTTGGAAACAAGTAAATAGATTCTGTTGACAGATTTGCTCTTATTTTATTTTTCTCAAGTTATATGATTCAATTATTTGGTTATTTAATTTATAACAAGAAAATATGATCGAATTGTCAGAAATCTGATGATATTTTTTACTATTTTCAGATTTTCTGGTTCAATTTTTATATCAAGGCGAGCAAAAGTGAAAAGCTTTCATTTAACCCTTTACCCAACGTAACGGCCAAAACTGCCCAGCGCTATTCACAAAAATCGCCAATCAATTTTCATTATATTTTCATTTTTGTCTCAAAAAATATAGGTTATGACCCCTCTTTGGAACGAGCTCAACAAGCTCGTTCCAAAGAGGGGTCATAACCTATGTTTTTGAGACAAAAAATGAAAAAAAAATTAGTTATTCAAGAATTTTGTTTGTAAAGTGTCGCTGCATTTCATGTTAGGTAAAGGGTTAAGCCATATACCCCTGATGTTTTGTGTGCCCTTATATCCTGGATGTTGCACACTATCATACACCTTGGCTTTGCCATGCCTATTTGTCTAAGGCATTCTGACCAAGCAAAAGACAGGGTTTATCATAATAATAATGATACAAGTATCAGCGAGCTCAAAACATTAATAGGAATGGATTCAGCAACAAGCTGGAAGCTTATACTAGACTGTTTCCATGTAATTTTATGTGAATTTACAGTTAAAACTAGAAGTCCTGTCACGAATAGTGCGCTTATCTAGGCTTAATTGCGCGTTGGAATTGCGCGCAATTGCCATATCGATTGGCATCCAAAGCACGGCAGGTTCTCCTGGTTACTCATAGCAAACTCAGGCAATGTTTCTGCGAATGGACCTCCGGGTTACCCGGAGGTCCATTGGCTGAAACATTGCTTGTGGACAGGCCATGTGTACAGAATATGATAGCTTTACTTGCGCCATAACGCGCACATTAACGCGCATATCAACGTGTTATTTGTGCGCATTTCATGACAGGACTTCTAGTTTTAACTGTATGTAAATTCTGAAAGGATACATGGTGCGGCTTAAAAAATTACCCTTCCTTAGTTTGCACATGCATGAAGTGTTGCTACCCTCAAAAGAAATTTGTTTTCAGTCTGGGCATTTTCACATACATGCTTGTTGTGTAAGAAAATGTAGGATAATAATATTACTCAATTATCATTTTTTTTGTTACCTGTAGAAGACCTGATACAGTAAAGCAAGCAACAATACCACTGGCTAACCCTGCAAAAACTACATCCTCATCAGAACATCTGAAAAAAAAAATGAACACAACTAACATTGATTTTATTCAGTGCTCAAACTATCAAACCAATAACATCTTTTTCAAGCAACAATCCCTTTACTACCATGCATAAAATAAAACCAATAGGCCCTCAAAGTAGATCTTCTGTTTCTCAGGCCATTATTTGTAAAATTGCATGCGGGTGAGCGTTTTTTTATTTCTGTAATTATTTCTTTCCCATCAAAAGTTCATGTTCTTGGTTTATGATTTAGGCCTCATAATCTACAGAATAGCATGGGTGGTGGTGTATTTCATCCCTTGAGAGCAAGAAGGCTTTGCAATGCTAAAGCATTGCAAAGCCTTCTTGCACTCAAGGGTTAATTTTATCAATTTTTTTTAACCAGGGTAAAATATCAGACATAAACCATTTAATTTTTATTTTTTTAAAGTTTACATTGGTTATAAAAAGAGAGCATGCGGCAGCCAAAAGGGCCATGCGGGAGGGTCTGAGAAACAGATTTTTAATTTTTTTAGACCATAACATCTTTTTCAAGCAACAATCCCTTTACTACCATGCATAAAATAAAATGTTTTTTTAATGGAGGATATATCTGCTATAAGACAAAGCCTTATCTATGGATTGGTGACCAAATGTATAATTGTAATAATTTTCGACCTTCGATCAGCATTAGTGTTATAGCATTAAAGACTTTCCGACAATGTAAATACAAATGTGACACTGCATCATTTCAACTATTTATTACACATCCATTAAACTTTAAACCCTTGTATTCAACGGAATCACCGCTATGATATAAATTATTCTGTATTCAACAGGTGATATTCAAGCCGGAACTTTTTTACCACACCGTTTAGTTACGCTTCGAAAAGTTTCCAAATTCCATTATACAATCATCAACCGTCTGTCGCATGGTGTGAAAATGAAAATGTCCAAAGCAAAATAAAGTCGGTTCAAAACAATTAGCCAAAAATGAGATAATATTTTTTAAAAACCCAATCATTTCCAACCAGAACATTAACCCAGTCCCATGGATGTCTTGTTTTGTGGATCCCATTATATCTAAATTGGTCAACTTTATTTCGGTAAATCTTGAGAGGCTTCGAACTTCTTTTAAAAATGTTTCTCCCAGCTGTTTTGCAAATCTGCACAAATTTGTACTTATATTTTTACTAACAGTAATAGCCACCAAATGGTTTGGCGTGAATGGGAACCAGCCGAAGAGAAACAGCGATACAAATTTCAACAAACACTGGTTCCGAAAATGTTGTTTTGATTTTTTATCGATCCATCTGATCAGTACAGCTTCAGTCAAAACAAACTCTTCACCTTTGGGTTTAAACATTGGAATTAAAATTTGTTTATTTAAATGAATTTTAATGCACGGGTTGTGTAATAAATACAGAACGTGATGTGTGTTTGAATCGGTGTGTGTTTTACATAACTCGTTGGAATGGCGTAATCATATTTCACGAGAGCCTATGGCTTTCGCAAAATATAACTTTGCCATTCCAACCTGTGATGTAAAACACCCACCGATTCAAACACACATCGCGTTCTATCTAGTTATGTGTGTGTGAAATATCTGTTGCAGTTTATGGCCTAAAGATGAGAGAAGTATCTGTCACAGTATTTACTTCATATCTCCGATATTTGAAGTCGTATTTTCAAAAATCCTCCAACTTTTTGGGGGGGGGGGGGGTGGGGGTGGGAGCAGGGGGGAGGAGTTATGAGGAGTTATGAGTACCAAAATGTCCCTTGATATGAACTTCAAGGGGAGAAATTTAATTTTGAGGTTTCTCAGCCTTCGGTGGACATTAACCCTCTGCACTCTGATGTTAAAATAGCAAAGTTTTCATGAACAAATATTTCCCATAATGCAGTTTGATATTTAATCAAATATACCTCTCTCAGGGAGCTCTGTCAAACAAGATATATAATTGGTTAAATTTATAGTTATATAGAAGATAAAACAGAGTGACTGGAGAAAATTCTGTTGTACTACCAGAGTGGTAGGAGTTAATATCAATGCGGTTAATATTTTTTTTAACAATCTGAATACAAATGCAATGTTACCGGTACATCATTTCATCAACTTATTTAGCGGTGTGTTAGATATTATAGAGGTATGTGTGGCAGTTCGTAGGATAAGGGTGCTCACAAAACTTAAAGGAAAGGTTGAAAACATAAAATGATGTAAAATGTCCATTATTAGGCCATCAAAAAAAGAACCTCTGTTTCTCAGGCCCGCGCGCATGGTCATTTTTGGTGCGCATGCAACCTTTTTATGACACAAAAAAAAATCTTCAAAAAATTTGAGATATTGTACTCATTTCGGTAAATCGATATCGATGCGTTCGCAAATTTTAAATTAACACACTTCAAGCTTTTTCTACATCATACCTTAATGAAGTGGGTGGGTTCTAGAAATATTCACGACAGAGAGTGTTTTATTCTGTAAAAGGTAAGTCATAATGACAGCAAGAAGGAAGGTGTCTTTCAGTCTGACAACAAACAGTCACAAAGGGGAATGGTCGATTTGCACCACGTTTGATTCGCACCAACCCTCAGAAAGTCTGCAAAGTCAGGTGCTATGTTGAATGGAACACAGTCTCCTGGCATTTATTTTTAGTAACATTTGTATTGTAAATGGCCGTCATTGGGAATTTGTGTACTGTTATTTGGAACCGTTACGAGTTTCCCAGTTAATTTAAATAAATGCATTTGAGATGCAGGATAATTGGATAACTAATAGTAACCGTTGCTTGATATAAAAGTAACAGTCATAGTTGAAAATAAATCACATATAGGCAGGTATGTGCGGTCGAATTGGTTAATAAAAACACGCAAACATTCGTTTTGTATTTCATTTTCAGATTTCAAAAAAATATGATTTATGGATGAACTGCCCGTTCAAATGGGTTGTGATAATTTTGAATATAATGGGGAAAAATTGCGATTCACGATTTTATTAGGCAGGTTGTGAAAGGATTTTTTTTTTTGGTCAAATAAATCTCTGAAAGTTGGCACTTCGACATTTGATTTGTCCCAGAGACGTTTCAACCTGAGACGTTTCACCCACGAGGCGTTTCGTAACTTTCGTCCTGTGTTATAATTTTCACGTTTCACTGAAAAAACAAACATTCAAACCCCACTTCATTTACGACCCAATACCCCTGTGGTGAATAACCAATATATTTGCGAAATTTTGGTCCACCAGGCGTTTGGGTGGGGGTCAAATTACCACAAACAACCTCTCGGGGAGAAAATAAAAAGAAAAAAAAAAACCCGCCCGCCCGCATGCTTTTTTGGAAAAAATGGCCTGAGAAACAGACAATCAACTTTGTATGGCCTTACTTCCATGTTTTGTCTAACCCAAATATTGATGATGGGTATATGTTAGTAAATATGTAAGTGGTCCATTATTAAATTAACCCTTTGAACCCTAAAGGTTGCTTTTGCAGTCCAGGAACATGATATATCATATTGTCCCTATAGCCCGATAAATTCTTTCTTTTGATTGGTCAGAATGCCTTGGACAAATAGCCATGGCAAAGGATGCACCCAACATCCAAGGTATATGAGAGTATGCAACATCCAGGGTATAAGCACATCAGGGGTATATGGTTTAAACAAAAGCTTTCCACTTTTGCTTGCCTTGAAATAAAAATCGCACCAAAAAAAAACCCAAAATAGTCACAGATATTATCAGATTTCTGACAATTCAATCATAAAAATAAAATAAGAGCAAATAATTCGTCCCCTGAGTACCAATGTGTTCTACAGTACGTGGAGAGTGGATTGTAACTAAATCACCCGCGGAGTGGAGTTATCACCCAAGCTATAACTTTCAAATTTTGTACATATCGACAAAAAACACAAGCAATGTTTCAGCCAATGGACCTCCGGGTTTAACCCGGAGGTCCACTGGCTGAAACATTGCTGGGGCTGGTTATGCTTTGCAACAAATTTGCAATTCTTGCTCGGGTGGAATCTCCACTCTGCGGGTGATTTAGTGATAATACACTCTCCATGTACTGTAGGCACATAGAACACATTGGAACTCAGGGAACAATATGTCAACAAAATACTGTTTACTCGTTTCTTTAATAACCCAAGGGATGTAACTCTATCTGTTGTCTTCTTCGATTATAAAAACAAAATAATTATCACAAATTTGGTTCAAGTGATTGTGGAGCTGAGAAATGCATCCACAAATTTATTTCCACTATGTTTGTATTGTGTTTCAAATGGGACAAAAACGTTATTTCTGCCAACATGTATGGTATATGGAGATTTAATACCTGGATGTCTCATTTAAACACCTCGCCTATGGCTCGGTGCTTAAAAACCGACATCCAGGTATTAAATCTCCATATATCATACATGTTGGCGGAGATAATATCACCAAGCAGGATGATTCCTCAGTGAATGTGCAGGGCAAATTTTTAATGTGCTGACCAAAGTCAGTATGTTGAAAATATTGAATGGTGTACCACCAGGTAATAAATATGGACTCTTCCAATTGCTGTCAGCAAACAGTTAAATCAAAACAGTAAAACGTACCAGATACAAGGTTTTAGATATGGCTTTTTGTGGTAATTATAATACAATAAAAATTTTAAAAGAACGCTGAGAAATTAAATTAAAACTAAACTTTCAGATTCATCTGGAGATGTTGCATACCAAATACCATAGCCCAAATTTTAACCTACATGCCTGATTTGAACAAACTTGAATCTGACCCTCTACATATGTTGTATACCAAATACAAAAGCATTCTGACTGGTGGATCTGAAGAAGAAGATTTTTAAAAATCATCCTCCATATTGCACTAAGTTGAAATTTGGGCTTCCATAGGAAGCCAAAATATTAACCTAGGGACTTGATTTCAACAATCTTGAATCTGACCCTCATAACAATGATGTATACTAAACATTAAAAGATTCTGACAGGTGGTTCTGAAGAAGATTTAAAAAAAATATTCCCCATATTGCCTTAAATTACAAATTCGGGCTCCTATATTGAGCCCATATATGAACCAATGGGCTTCATTTTAACAAACTTGTATCAGACCCCTTATGGATGTTGTATACCAAATATCAAAAATTTTTGCAAATATGCTGACTCAGCATTTCTTCAATGTCCCCCCCCCCCCCCACCCTCCACACACACAGAACACCCTAACATAACTGATGACAATTTTTTTTCTACCATTGAATTCTACTCATCCTAAGTATGCTTCATACCAAATAACAGTTCTCTGTTGCGTGTGGTTTAGGAAATATGGGTGTTAGAAATTATTTCTATTTTTAGCTCCTGGGGTTCCCATGGGGATGCAGGAATTTCTTTTTTGGAATGAGTCAAGTACTTATGATCCAATAATACCACATACCAAATTTGTTTCAAATCGGACCATCAGCTCAGAAAATAGAAACTTTGGGCGGGGCCAAAAATCTTATCCCTCCCATTACAAACCCAAATATTGCTTCACGAACTTCATTTGAACGCACTTGATTCTACACCTCAAAAGGAAGCTCCATAACAAATATCAACTCTTTGTACCCATTGGTTCATGAGAAGAAGATTTTTAAAAAATTCTGGAGCATTTTTCCCCCACTCCCTCCCTATGGGGCTGGGCATGTTGAGTTGAACAAAAATGCAATGCCCCTCTGGGACCATCACTCACATAAACTTTCACTTGAATTGGCTGGGGGGGGGGGGGGGGGGTTTGGAGGAGAAGACAAAAACATGGTGTTGATGGATGATGGACGGTGGACAGACGATGGATGGAGAGCAATTAGATAAGCTCAGCTTGACTTTGTCAAGGTCAGCGAAAAATGTTTTCAATATTTGCAAATATGCTGATTCAGCATTTACCCGATCCTCCATACAAAACAGCCTGACACAACCGATGGTAATTTCTTGTTACGATTCCATTCTACTGGTCCTAAGGATGCTTCATATCAAATAACAGTTCTCTGTTCTGTGTGTTTTCGGAAATATGGGCATTCTAATTTTTTTCTATTTTCAGTCCCTCAAATTCCGACCCACTTATACTACATATCAAATTTGGTTCAAATCGGCCCACCGGTTCTTGAAATACAAATTTGGGGAGGAGCCCAAAATGGATATGCACCCACAGAGAGCCCAAATATTGACCTACCAACTTCCCTTGAACAAACTTTAATCCTCAACACCAAGGGATTTTCCAAACCAAATATCAAAGCATTCTCTCTGGTGGTTCATGAGAAGGAGATTTTTAGGCTTTTGGGGCATTAACCGGACCCCGAAGATGGCTGCTGCTTCATTTGAACAAGACAGAAAGGGTATACTCCATAGATGGTCTGCAATATATGTTTGAATTTGTCTTAATGATTGTGAAGAAGAAGGCAAGTTTCCAAAAGTTAACGGACGACGGGCGCCTGATGCCAAGTGATGGCAATGGCTCACAGGCTAAAAAAAAGGAGCACTTCTGTACTTGCACAAATCCTTGATAATTTTGATATGATGAATCACTTTTATGAGTTGGTAGAGGATGGGTGATAATATCTTGGGACTAGTGCATAAGAATTGGACAGTTTGGGTGAATTGATGAGTTGAAAAAATATTTCACTTGTTGAAAGTGTGTGTTTCTGAAGGATGTGTGCTGTCCACATAGCACTCAGCAAAGGACTGGAGGTCGGATGTCATAAGTAAAAAATCAGTAACATATTTTTTCCTTCGCATATTGCAGGCCCAGCATGGCCAAACCTGCTAAATCACTAGGAGTGCCACCCCTGTATGTTAAGATTTCATTTAAGTTTCAGGCCCCCTGGGCATCAGCAACATGGTTGCAGTAGGCCTCACTGCCATCCTGACCCAGAATCTTGCTATTGAGACTTGGTTTGGGCAATCATAGCCCTAGTTCCCCATTGGCGGATCCCTTAGATCATCTGCTGGTTGTGGCCATCCTTCCTCTTTCTCCCCTTCCCCTGGGTAGGTGGCTCACCTTGTCTTTGTGGCGAGTCTGGCTTCTGGTGGTTTGGTGGCACTCTCCCTTCACTTGTTCAACCTGGACCACGGACTACCAATGCAGTAAATACCATAAAGGATGGGTGTAATGGATTTCATGCCCCAATATACAAGTGCTACCCAGTGCGCCAATGGCACACTAAAACCTTTGGCTCTCCAGTGCAGCCTTCCCCCTTTCTCCAAACAGTCCATCTGGATAAAGATTCTAATGAGATGGGCTTGACTTTTGGTGTGTGCATTTAACCCTCTGCACTCTGATGTCAAAATACCAAATTTTTCCCACAATGCAGCTGAGAATTTAATAAATTATATCTTGTTTGACAGAGCTCATTGAGCTCTGTGATATAATTTGTTAAATTGTTCTTGCTAATGGGCAAAAAGGGGTCAATGACGAAAATTTTGAAATACTACCAGAGTGCTAGGAGTTATTTATTTATTTATTGGTGTTTTAAGGTCACATATTTCTGCACAATGGCTAACCATGACCATGACAGTTTTACGGGCGGAGGAAGCCAGAGTACCTGGAGAGAACCACCGAGCAACGGCGAGCAATTGTCAGCTCCCCAACATACCAACTCCACACAAGCAGGGTTAGCATTGGTTGAAGACAGGTGCACCATCGACGTGCAGTACGCCTTAGTACACAGCCTCACCATGCCCCCACATGGGCAATGGGGGGTGAAGTGTCTTGCCCGAGGACACAACGCAGTTGCCGCAGGTGGGATTGGAACCGAGGACCTCTCGGTGCAGCCTGCACCCTATCAACTGAGCCACCGTGCCCCTGTGCTAGGAGTTAACCTGTGATTTGGAAATATGATCTTTTGCACATCCAAACTGAGCTATCAGTCTGATCAGATGCAATTTAATAGCGGGACTCCGGAATTGCTGTTTCCTTTTTTAAAATAAATTTTAATCGGCTCATTTCACACATTTAAGTAGGCCATTTTGTTGGTTTCACAAATATTTCTATTTCATAATAGATCACTCCAATTCTTCCTTGATATCATTGTTAGTGAACACGAAAGGAAGACATAAACCCTCCCCCCCACCCACCCCTCTCTAGACCCGTAACGATACGCTTTGGCCATGATACGATTTGTATCTCGATATTTTACCCGCGACACGATACGTATCTAGATACGTTGTATCTAGATACGTATCTTCAAACTAGACTTGATTCAGTTTGTATATATTACTCGTCCCGAAGCCCCCCCCCCCCCTCCCACTTTGCAATTTATCCACTGCAAGCACCCCCTGGGCTTCGACACGAGTCAGTACGGTATAAAAAGTGATAGACTGCCGTGTATGTAAGCATTTAATCAAGCGACCATTACCAATCCAACCGCATCGCGATTCCACGATACAGCACTTCCCAACCGATATGCGTATCTCGGGGAGAGTGTATCGCGATGCACCGATGTATCGTTACGGGCCTACCCCTCTCACTTTGCCTTTAAAGATTGAGAGCTTTATATTTATAAAAGTTTAAACTGCAGTTATATAAACATTACTCTCAAGGACTCTCGAGAGGATGAGTAGGCCAACGGAAATCTAAGGTTTAATTGTATCGACATCAATACATCGAATACGTCAGTTTGTTTAACATAAAAGGCTTTGCATGGCTCAAATCGTCCATATTATTAAGTGTTTGATCTGTTTCTTTTCAACCCCAAAATTACAAATGATAGTTGTGAAAATATTGCACCACCTGCACGTTTGATATTCACCACAACATGTTGAAAATATCACGTTAACCCTTTACCCAACGTAACGGCCAAAACCGGCCAGAGCTATTCTCAATGAAAGTGTCAATGACACTGTAGCTCAACTTGACAAACTTGAACTTGGTAAGTTATAAATGAAATGGCAAAATTGAAGATCATTGGTACCAATGTCATTTTTTTTGCCAGTGGCAACATTTTTTGACAGAAACCGAAGAAAATCGATAGCTCCCATCTAGAGGCCTCCCCAAACAAGCATGCCAGGTTTCAAAGCAATCCGATCATAAATGTGCCCTGTAGGGTGTACAAAAGGGAAATATTGTGGTCTGACTAGACTAAATTCTAAGAACGTTGGCCGTGGCAACATTTTTTGATGGAAATGGAAGAAAATCGATAGCTCCCATCTAGAGGTCACCCTAAATAAGCATACCAGGTTTCAAAGCAATCTAATCATAAATGTGCCCTGTAGGGTGGGCCAAAGAGAAATATTGTGGTCTGACTAAACTAAGTTCTATGAATGTTGGCTGCAGCAACATTTTTTGATGGAAATTGAAGAAAATCGATAGCTCCCATCTAGAGGTCACCCCAAACAATCATGCCAGGTTTCAAAGCAATCCGATCATAAATGTGCCCTGTAGGGTGTGCCAAAGGGGAAATACTGAGTCTTCTGACTAAACTAAGTTCTAAGAACGTTGGCCGCGGCAACATTTTTTGACGGAAATTGACGAAAATCGATAGCTCCCATCTAGAGGTCACCCCAAACAAGCATGCCAGGTTTCAAAGCAATCCGATTATAAATGTACCCTGTAGGGTGTGCCAAAGGGAAATATTGAGTCTTCTGACTAAACTAGGTTCTAAGAACGTTGGCCGTGGCAACATTTTTGGACAGAAATTGACGAAAATCGATAGCTCCCATCTAGAGGTCTCCCCAAACAAGCATACCAGGTTTCAAAGCAATCTGATCATAAATGAACCCTGTAGGGTGTGCCAAAGGAAAATATTGAGGTCTGACTAAACTAAGTTCTACGAACGTTGGCCGTGGCAACACTTTTTGCCAGAAATTGAAGAAAATCGATAGCTCCCATCTAGAAGTCACCCTAAATAAGCATACCAGGTTTCAAAGCAATCAAATCATAAATGTGCCCTGTAGGGTGTGCCAAAGGGAAATATTGTGGTTTGACTAAACTAAGTTCTAAGAACGTTAGCCACGGCAACATTTTTTGACGGAAATTGAAGAAAATCGATAGCTCCCATCTAGAGGTCACCCCAAACAAGCATGCCAGGTTTCAAAGCAATCCGATCATAAATGTACCCTGTAGGGTGTGCCAAAGGGAAATATTGAGTCTTCTGACTGAACTAAGTTCTAAGAACGTTGGCCGCGGCAACATTTTTTGACAGAAATTGACGAAAATCGATAGCTCCCATCTAGAGGTCTCTCCAAACAAGCATACCAGGTTTCAAAGCAATCTGATCATAAATGTGCCCTGTAGGGTGTGCCAAAGGGAAATATTGAGGTATGACTAAACTAATTTCTACGAACGTTGGCCGTGGCAACATTTTTTGCCGGAAATTGAAGAAAATCGATAGCTCCCATCTAGAGGTCACCCTAAATAAGCATACCAGGTTTCAAAGCAATCAAATCATAAATGTGCCCTGTAGGGTGTGCCAAAGGGAAATATTGTGGTTTGACTAAACTAAGTTCTAAGAACGTTGGCCGCGGCAACATTTTTTGACGGAAATTGAAGAAAATCGATAGCTCCCATCTAGAGGTCACCCCAAACAAGCATACCAAGTTTCAAAGAAATCTGATCATAAATGCGACCTGTGAGGTGTGCCAAAGGAAATTGTGGACGTACGTACTAACGTACGTACGTACGTACGTACGTACGTACGCCGACGGACGAGAAGTGATGGCAATAGCTCAGCTTGACTTTGTCAAGTTGAGCTAAAAATCGCCAATTAATTTTCATTTTTTGTCGAGCTCGTTCTAATGAGGGGTCATAACCTACGTTTTTGAGGCAAAAAATAAAAACAATTAGTTATTCAAGAATTTTTTTTGCAAGTGTCGTCTGCTTTTCATGTTAGGTAAAGGGTTGATGCTATAGGAATATCGCCATAATAAGGCATAATATGATGTCATTAACAAACGAATATTGCCTAATGGTATACAGTGGAGCCCACTTAATTTAATATCTCTTAATTGAATAAACCTGTTAATTGAATATAATTTCCAAACACAAAACCATTTACCATACATCGGGTACAAATTTGACCTGCTAATTGAATATAGATTATAGAGAAAAGTCCTGTTGATTGAATAAAAATTACTGTAACGTGACGAGAAAGTAGTCTGACTCTGCCCAGTTTTTCTTTGTTTACAGCCCAATTTGGGCTCAGTACATCCACTATTGGCATTTAATCTATTATATCTTGTTTGACAGAGCTCATGGAGCCCTGTCAAACAAGATATAATAGAATAAATGCTAAGTTTATCTCTAAAATACAGGAAAGTGACACAATCCCTGTTAATTGAATACTCCTGTTAACTGAATAATTTCCACAGGCAGAGTGGATATTCAATTAATAGGGTTCCCCTGTACTTTGTTATAGGCTGTACTGTACCATTTTAACCCTTTACCCAACACAGACGATATCAAAAATTATTATTTTAAATATCATTTTTAAATTTTTTTCAAAAGAATTGAACAAAACGATATCATGTGACCCCCTCATTGGAACGAGCTCATTCCAAAGAGGGGTCACATGAAATGGTTTTGTTGAAATTTAAAAAAAAAATAATACTTTTTCAGTTGCTGAATTTGCATATTACGTGGGCGGATGTGGGCGATTTGTTGGGTAAAGGGTTAATTGCAACCAGAACACATTCTATAGTAAAACAAGAGTACCCACATAACAGGGCTTCACCCGCATAACAGGGCTTCACACACTTGTTATATATTGTTGTTTATTATTTTAAATATCATTTTTAATTTTTTTTCAAAAGAATTGAACAAAACCATATTATGTGACCCCTCATTGGAACAAGCTCGATGAGCTCATTCCAAAGAGGGGTCACATGATATGGTTTTGTTGAAATTTAAAAAAAAAATAATACTTTTTCAGCTGCTGAATTTGCATATTACGTGGGTGGATGTGGGCGATTCGTTGGGTAAAGGGTTAAGTGCAACCAGAACACATTCTATAGTAAAACAAGCGTACCCACATAACAGGGCTTCACCCGCATAACAGGGCTTCACACACTTGTTATATATGGTTGTGTTGATGTGCATGTTGATTCCATGTGTTGATCTCTATCTGTGACCTTTTTCTTGGTGGGTTAATCGTGACTTATATATGTGACACATAGTCTGGTTGAAGTCCAATTTTTATTGCGATATCTTCTTCCGCTAGAAAGTTATGTCTCGGACACAAAAAAGGCTAATGTGCATGCTGATTCTATGAGTTGACCTCTATCTGTGACCTTGACCTTGAGGACCAGTCATGAATGGTGGACAGAACACACCACCTAGTGATGCTATATATGTTGTGTAAGCTCATCAAGACACAAAAAAGTTAATGGATGGATGCACGGATGGATGGATGGACAGAGACAGCATGACTGCTCGGAAGCACCATCATATACTACTTCTATTTTTGTAAGATGCCATAAAGTAGATCTTTTGTTTCTCAGGCCATTGTTTGTAAAATTCCATGTGGGCAAACAGATTTTATTTTATTTTTTATTTTTGTAATTATTTCTTTGCCATCAGAAGTTCATGTTCTTGATTTGTTTTATGTTTTAGGCCTCATGACCTACAGAAGAGCATGGGTGGTGGTGTATTTCGTCCCTTGAGTGCAAGAAGGCTTTGCAATGCTTGCACTCGAGGGACAAATTTATCAAGTTTATTCACTTGGGTAAAATATCAGACATAAACCATTTAATTTGTATTTTTTTAAAGTTTGCATTGGTTATAAAACGAGAGCATTCTGCAGTCAAAAGGACCATGTAGGAGGGCCTGAGAAACAGATTTTTTACATTTAACAATAAAAATTAATCTGTTGAATGGCATAATAACCCTTTACCTAACAAATCAGCTGCATCTGCCTACATAAGTCGTTTGAAAACAATTATTTTTTTTTTAAATTTCAACAAAACCATATCATATGCCCCCCCCCCCTATTGCATCAAGCTCTTTCAAATGGGGGGGGGGGGGGGGGGGGGGGGCACATGATATGGTTTTGAGGTATTGTTCTTTTAAATCTGAAAAAATATTAAAAATAATAAATCTGATATCGTGTGCAGAGAGTAAAGGGTTGAGGTAAAAGTTGAAAAATTTACCTTGATACATGTAAGATACTAAGAACGGAGTCTGGTAAAATCCTTGAACAGCCCATAATATGTCCTGTGTCAGCATGATATACACACAGCTTACCACTCTGTGTTCCAACAATGATGTAATATGGAGAAAGTGGACATAGACATAATACACGACCTTCTTTAAACACACATCCCTATAATAAAAAATATTATTACAATATAATAAATGTTGTCATCATTCCATCAGCATAAAAACTTCACATTCAGCACATTGTTAAAATATTACAATTCCAACCACTCAAATTCTTCCCAAAATGCAATTAGTAGCTCAAAGAGTTCTGCCTAAGAACACACAATTGATTTAATTTGCTGCTTATTTATTTATTTATTTATTGGTGTTTAAGGTCACATACTTATGCACAATGGCTAATCGTGACCGTGACAGTTTTACGGGTGGAGGAAGCCGGAGTACCCGGAGAGAACCACCGAGCAACGACGAGCAGCTGTCAGCTCTCCAACATCGTAACTCTGAACTCTGCACCGCAGCACAGGCAGGGTTAGATTGGTTGAAGACATGCGCACCATCGACGTGCAGTACGCCTCAGTACACAGCGTCATCGTGCCCCCCATGTAGGCAATCGGGGTGAAGTGTAAGTATAAATTGAATACGTATGCTCCATACATGTTTTTTGATAATAAAAAGCATTAATATGGCAGAAAAAACGATCAAAATATGGAGTTTGAATTGTGTTTTTAATATCGCATGAATATGTCAAACTGTGTGATGGGATGTTCGGCTGACGTCGGTTTATCTTTTGATCTCTCAGTCACCGGCTCTTAATTAGATCAAATTTTTTCACAGTCAGTGAAATATTACTTTTATTTTTACTTGAAATATTAAAAAGATAGTTCAATATTTGAAAAGGTTATTGAAAACTATTGCGATTCGTAATGTTGTTCATCAAAATCGATTTAGAACTCGAGGAATTACGAAAAAATAAATATTATACCGTACTGAAATCATGGATGTGAGTTGAAAAAATTATAACTTGACCAGTACAATATCTGGACATTTCCCCGACGGTCTTTTACCTAACTGTAGCTATTGACGGAGAAGAATCATGCTACCGGTATTGAATTTTGAATAAATTGTGGGTTGGGGAGGAAGGGAATCCGATTGACGATTTTAAAAGTTAAGTTCAGAGTGGAATGTTAAAATGTAAATGTTGAGAGTGGAATTAACATAAATAAACTACATTAACGAAAAAGGAATGCTTGTGGTGGCCCTGGGACGTTTCAGCCCAAGACGCTTCGGAATGCATATATTGAAGCACCTGCATGTACTAGCAAGGAAAACTGACCAAGATGGGGGAGGGTGGGGGGGGGGGGGGGGGCAGATCGGCAAGCAATCAATGATATAGGCCTATTTGTGCGTGTGGGTTTATGGGAGTCTGGGGTCCAATTGCCTCGTTTCGGGGATGGGGAGGGGGAGGGCTATTTACTTCACCATTTAGGAATGGTATGGATGACTGAATCTTACACTGCCAAGACACTGAAATTTTTGATGTGCTGGCTGCACGCAAAAAACAGGGGTGGCGCCAGAAAATCTCCGATAGAGGAACTAAAATCTCCTGTCTGAAAGACCTATTTTAATTTTTGGGGTTTCAAGACACGTGTGGGGGGACAAAACAAAAAAATTATAATACGAAATTTCGGGGCATGTTTGAGCTAGGGTTACGATGTATGGTGGTCTGGCTTGTCGATCGGCGTGTCATTATTGGAAATAAAAAAAAATATTATTTTCTATTGATTTTATTTACATATGGTTATAATTATGCTTACTGAATTAATAAAAAGTAATTATATTGATTTGTCTCTTATTTTTTCTCAAGCTTGTCATGTGCAGAGGTGTTAAAACAGATTTTGGTTTGAAGGACAGCTCTGTGCTTTGTCGCACCACTCAAATGTCATTTCACACCTTGTGCAATTGGTAGTTTAAACTACTGTACCTAATTAATCACTTCAATCCCGACTACTTTAATGTAGTAGCAGTAGAATAATATTTTATTTAAGTGTCACATTTCAATACACATGCATAATATACATAGAGTATGTTCAAAATATTTATATGAAATCCAGCCTATGAAGGCTTATGAGACACAGGTAGGTCTTTTTTTACAGTAGTTCATAAAAAACAAAAAACAACAACAACAACAAAAAAAAAACAAACCCGAAAAACCAAAACACATGCACGCACACCAAAATACACACCCTTGCAGACCCCCCCCCCCCCCACACACACTAACACACAGAGAGTAATATGCAGACATACGCCCACATGCACTTGCGTATACTTTCGTGTACTAATTTTCTTTCACTTTTTCTTACTCCCCCCCCCCCCATCACGTATATCTGTCTCTCTCTATCTCTTTCCCACTGAAGCGTACTCTCTCTTAGAATGGCACATTCGCAGATATTTTAATTTGGCATCTCCCTTATATTCACCCACGTATTTTTACATACACACAGGCTTAGCTATTTCAATTGATAATACAAATAACAACAATGTAGAGGAATGTTGAAAAATCTGCAAATGCAAAGAGTATAAAAGTATGTACAAACCCCTACAGAATTGGATGAAGGATATTTATTTCTGTATGCAAATATCTCCCGTCCACCCCCCTCCCCCCTGTGAAATAATCATTAGTTTCAGTCTCGAGTGAGATACTTTTTGGTATCCATTCAAAAACACTATATTTTCTTTTTACTATATCATTTTTATAAGAATCTTTAATTGCGTTGCCCGACAAGAGTAAGACAGGAAAGAGGATGTGCTGGTCGAGTTGACTCAATGTCGTGAACTGGTATCACTTCGATCATTAGCCGTGCGCCGTGGGCGCTTTCGTGGCGCAGGAGGCTTTTTCGCCCCCACTTTCCACCCAAGAAAAACACGGCTCATCACGTGTTGGCCTACAGCTGTAAACAAAATGTGAAATTGGGAACTTCGCGAATATTAGTTGTTTTTCTCAAGTCTGGTTTATTTATTTCCTCGATCAAATCGATCGCGCAAACACAACAGTTTAGTTTCGAAAGTGACGAGGACTTTGTACTTAACCAAATGGAACTGACTGTTCTATTCCCAATTTACAATTTCAAACCACAGCAATAGTCGCCGTCTGCATCCTCCAAATTCCAATTTTAATTTAAAATAAATTATCTACTACCAGTAACAAACGCAGTTGTCTTGCCAGTTGACGTCACAAGACAGTATTTATTAATCAGCAGAGAAACAGACATGCGAAAGCAATTAAACTAATCGTTAACGTTCGTGACCACGGTGGGTCACAGTGTTTTGAAAACTGTCTTCCACTGATCAAACACTGCGGTCCACTGGAACTCCACGGAGGAGAACACACCGCGGCGGCGTTTTTGTTTCAATCCACGTTGAACGTACTGCAATGTTAGTTATAAGAAACCAAATGAAGTTAAAAAGTAAAAAATGACAACTCATTTATGTAAATATCAATGTGCAAAAAACAAACTTATTTATGTTAATATCTACGTGCAGTGTATTATGCTTCTATAGTTTATCGTTTGTTAAAAGTTGAAACACTTGAATGAAATAAAATACATCAAAGACAATGTTCCTGTTATTGTTGCTCTGTTGTCAATGAAGATAAGTAATTATTTGAACACGCCCACTCATAAATAGTTCCGCTATAAAAAGACATCACTAATCTAAATTTAGCATCAATAACTGGGGTATTTATTGACCAGTCTCATATGGGTACTGTACACGTAATGCATAACAGGTTTCAGGTTTTCTCAAGTCAGTGAATAACCAACTACAAAATTCAGAAATGGAGAAGAATGGATTTTTGTAATTACTTTGTAGTTGTTCTTTTTTATGAAGTTTTTGTAACAAATTGAAATAGACTGTTATAAAAATTATAAAAATTAATTAGTGTTGAAAATCTTCATTGAAGATTTTCAACACTAATTTATTTTTATAATTTTTATAACAGTCCATTTCAATTTGTTACAAAAAGATTTTCAACACAAATTTTTATTCCTATCTGTCACATTTCAGGTATGTATGAAATTGTTTATTCAGCAATAATCCTAATCTTTTCACAGGGGTCTTATAAAAACATCTCAATCTGTAATGAGTTAGCAATTGAAACCCAATTAAGAGCTTTTAATACTTTTAATTATGTTAGTATAACCACGATGGATTTTCCAATTCCAGAACAGGTAAAAAGTTTTTGTCATGGTTTCAGTCTTCAAAGGGGCGGTCTCTCAAGACAGGTCCATTATGGCATAAAAATACAAGTTGGTACCAGGTCACAGTGGTCTCTCAAGACGGGTGGTCTCTCAAGACAGGTGGTCTCCCATAGCAGGTCCATTATAAAGTAAAACCAATCGGTGCCTGGTAGATGTGGTCTATCAAGACAGGTGGTCTCTCAAGACAGGTTTTACTGTATTGTGATATTCTTATTGCAATAAAGTGAAATAACGAAACAGTTGATTGTAATTCATTCACCAAACTCATCAATTTGATTGTAACTCATCAATGTCATGCTCCTCACAAAACATATTAACATCAAATATGTCATGTATGCTTGTGATGCAAGAGTTATCTAACTTACAAGCTGGTGTTGAACGTTGAAATTTAAGGAAAAAATCAAACTATGATTGTGAAAATATCATTTGTCTTGCGATACACGCTATAACATTTAGAAAAAATAATGCTAACAGTATAGAAATATTACCATAATAAGGCTCAAATAAGTCAATATTAAGAGAAATAGAGGATATGGAACGAGTGTTTTTCTCATATAATATTTATGAAACAAGTCTAAGAATTTTCCATTTTGGCGAGCCTCTGGCACTCATTTCATATTTACATATTCTATTTATCATATTACACACGCACGCACAAGTTAGCCATTTAGTATGACTTTTTAACCCATCACCTAACTTGAGTTGCAGACGGCACTTGGAAAAAACATCCTCGTATAACTAAAAATTTTCATTTTTTGCTTCCAAAACATAGGTTATGACCCCTCATTGCAACAAGCTCGTCGAGCTCGTTCCAATGAGGGGGCATAACCTATGTTTTGGAAGCAAAAAGTGAAAATATAAAAAAAAATAAATGGCATTTTTCTTGTAGGTAAAAGATTAATACAATATAACATACCCTAAATAGCACAGATAATGTAAATTCTCCCTACTGAAATTATGCAAATGTGGCCCAGTTGTATTTTGTTCAGCCTATCAAATTGTCTAGTTTTGAAATTGACCAATGAAATTGAGGGAAGGCTTTATTTATCACTGATTAATATGAAAACAAAATGTTAAAAAATTTATAGTAATTTCTATATTTTTTATACTTACCAATGACCCAGACATAGCTGGTGCTAACTCTTAAAATATAGGGCCAAACACAAATTTTGCCCCCCAATCCCCAAAATTTGCATCTAAAACCAAAGAAAACATGTCCTGAAAGGCCCTCCACACTTCGCCTCTACTGCGCATGCGCAGTGTCAAGGACGTTCCAAAATTGGCGCCATTAATCATTCTAAAAACCAGTGCCTGGTAAGCGCTATGTACTCAGCGGGGAGGCTAGAGTTCCCAACTCCTGGGAGGGCCATCCCCGTCTGGGTCATTGGTAAGTATAAAAAATGTTAAAAAATTTATAGTAATTTATATATTTTTTATACTTACCAATGACCCAGACATAGCTGGTGCTAACTCTTAAAATATAGGGCCAAACACAAATTTTGCCCCCCAATCCCCAAAATTTGCATCTAAAACTAAAGAAAACATGTCCTGAAAGGCCCTCCACACTTCGCCCCCACTGCGCATGCGCAGTGTCAAGGACGTTCCGAAATTGGCGCCATTAATCATTCTAAAAACCAGTGCCTGGTAAGCGCTATGTACTCAGCGGGGAGGCAAGAGTTCCCAACTCCTGGGAGGGCCATCCCCGTCTGGGTCATTGGTAAGTATAAAAAATATATAAATTACTATAAATTTTTTAACATTTTTATACTGTACCAATGACCCAGACATAGCTGAATAGTAAAAAGGCTGGAGGGCCAAGGACATAGAGCAAAATGGAATACGCTCAATAAAATAAAATAGAGTCATCCCCTGTAGGGAGAAAGAAGTAATAGGCCTTACATGTATCTTTCTTATTTATGATAAATTAGAAAGATACAACACCTTCCAAAATTGAGCTTCATACATCCATGTACTCTATTAATATCCAATATAATCCTTATACTAATAATTTTTAAAGTAAGCCAATAAATAAGTAAGTCTAGAGAATAGAGACTCTTATACTCCTAAAAGTGTCTGAGGATTGCATAATCATGTCCGTTGACATATGCAATATTCAAAAGCTATACTTTAAAAACTAAGACTTGAATGAATTTTAAAAACCTAAACTTCTCAGTAAACAACCATCCCAATAACAGCTCAGAATTACTAACTCCGGAGGAGGTATCCCCTTGTTTTCATAGTAAAACAGGTGACCCAAGGGAACACCCTCCCCCCCCCCCCCTTTTTCTTGCCCTGGGTCAAATAGCCCAGAGCGAAGAGGGCAGCCGAACGGAGACACTGCCGAAACAGACAGCCTACCTAGCTATAGTAGCAACTGTTAAGTGAATGACATTCTGAGCAGTAGATAATAGACCTAACAATAGAGGCCTCCAGAAATGGACTCGATATTTCTGAGATAAAATTCATGAATGTGGATGGCTGAGCGCAATGAGCGGCCTTCAAAAATCTATAATAGCGACACTATTAATGTAAGCCCAAGAAGTAGAAGAACTCTTACTTCATGAGCCGAAATCTTAAGCACAACTGCTAAGTCAATGATATACTATAAGCAGTACCGATAGTTAATAAAATCCATTAACAAAAAAATGGAGCGTAACGTCCTTCTACTAGACATCAAAGACAGAAGAAGCTTACGCCCATAGTAATAAACAGAAATCTGTTTATAAATACATAAACTGTACCCGGAAAGAGTAAAGGCCTATGCCCATACGAAGACGGAAGGACCTTAAAATAATAGGTTCCGGATAATAGGAGCCTAACTCTTATGCAACAATCCAACCTAAATAGTAACGGAAGTATTGATTCCGAAACTATGAAAGTGAAAATCATCCATCGATAGTGCATGAAACTCACTGACTCTACAGTAAAAGAGAAACCAACAGAATTACTGTCTAAAAGGTCAGAATTTGAAAACTACTGTTTCCAGAGGCTCAAATGATTACTTAGCTAAATAAGAACCGAAGTTAAAATCCGTATAGGAATTTAATCTAAAGATTCTAAGTCTATTTATCAAAAAGTTACTAACTGACTTAGATAAAGAGACAAAAGACTCAATTGTAAACTATCGTAGAGTGCATAGGTATGAGGTAACATAAACCTATAACCTAAATAATAACAGGCTGCAGTAGGTCTTGTGAAACAAGTATACTAAAAAATAGCAATGAGTAGTATGGAGGGATCAACCATATGAACATAATGATCCCTACACCACGACGGAAGAGCCTCCACTTTAGCTGCATAGAATAGCGAAGAAGAGGATCTCCTATAGTAAGAAATCGCGTCCAAAGCTCGTCCAGTACAGTGCTTACTATGCAATACGGACCACACAACGGAATACATGAAGGTTGCGACCTTGCAGGTTGTGATAAAGATGACACGATTTACCCAGTGAAAAAGATCCTCACATAGAGGAAGATTTCACGTTAAGACCCACAGTAGACAAGAGAGAAAATTACTCATGATCTCTGTGAAGATAGAGATGCTATCAACAGAAATGTATTGTGGTTGTTTATCTTAGCAATACCTGCTAAAACAACAGTGCCGGAGGATACGCGTATCCTATCATTCCGTCCTATAGATCAATAGAGCGTTAAGAATATTAGCTCAGAGATCTGGACAAGCCAACACATACGTCTGCAATTGATTAGCAAGCTGTGTCATAAATAAATCATCATTGGGCGCTCCCATAGATAGCAAATCTGATTGAATACTTGTTTGTTGAGAGTCCATTCTGACAGCAACAAGCGACCCGTAAGAGAACGGGAGTCCGATAAAACAATCAGACGACCCGGAATATGACGGACCAAAACTGAACTTGGTGTACTATAACCAACAGACGGATTCTTTCCATTAAATTGAATAACGGAAACGAAAGAGTGCCTCCCTGGTTCCGGAGATACGCCACTACTGTCGAATTAAAGGACAGGAATTTGGGCATGCGTTTCTGAATAATGTTCATGCAATGACATAAAGCAAGCCTAAAAAACATTATTCCACGGAAGAAAACTGATTGCTAAAAGACTGCGGAACCCAAAGACCCTGGCACTTCGAATCCGTAGGGATCAGTATTATATCCCAATCTGTTTTGACTGGCAACCGTCATAACAGCCACACTCGGGTCCGGCAACTGCGGCGGCACTCTCTGAGTCAACCACCGAATGTTTGCCCCAGTCTGAATCTCTTGTAACACTAGATAGACAAGAGAACGTGTAAATCGAGCAATTCATGGATTGCCGAAAAGTTGCCGTCGAAGAGAAGCTCCTCCGAGAACGAAGCGACTCTGAGAGAGTTCTTAACCTTACTATCCACGCGAGTGGATGTAGCTAGGGCTGCGTCACGTCTAACTAACTCCAATCAGCCACTGAAGGGCGGAGTTATACGTGAACAAACTACTGCCCTCAAAAGAAATTACATTGAGAATAATATCACGTAAATCTTTTCTTGAAGACGTAATGATAACGCCTCAGTAAGGCGGATTACGTATAATAAAGCGTCTAAGTTAAGTCTACTATACATAATGTCGTTCCCAACATTGAAATTGGAAAAGACATAAACGGCGAAAAAGAATATATGCAGTTTTTAATCACACCGTCAAGACGCATATGAACTCTCGGTATGCCCTGCTCTGCCAAAATAAACTATTTGTATAAATGATAAAATGGCAGAAATGAGCAACGCGGACAAGAAACTAAACTATCATGCTTAGTAGCAGGCTTGTATATATATATATATAGCGTCGAAAAATAAAACACATGTTGTAATGACAATATTGGACTGCGTCGGTAAGTCAGGGACAATGTCCCCGAACCGATCGAAAAATCCGAGTCCAATGACGCTATAAGTCTCTTATCCAAGATCGCAGCAATGAAGTCCGAAATAATAATCACTGGAAGATAATGCCAGAAGATATGAAAGGCATCTTCCGATACTACTAAAGGGAAAACTCGAAATCTTTCGAATCCCTTTCACCATCCTGTCGGACCCTATAAAGCGTTCGGTCGTCCGTACCTGATGCAACCGCGGACCGCACCGACCCAGCGCCGTCGGATAATTCCTGATTCGACCGAGAAACTATCAATTGCTGGGATGCTGCGAAACAACTGTGCTAACTCGGATAGCACGTCCGTCACTGAGGCCTGAGGAGAAGCGGTCTTACGATGCATTGCCGCTGGAAGCTCCGTGATCGTTACCCCGTGCATACTACCAATATGCGAGCGAACGGAGTGTATAGGCCTCGTGTCCCTTGGCTACCGGATGGCGCGACCTATTCGCCGTGGAATCACTGAATGCCGAAACTGATCGGATACTCGAGGTCACGTAGCCAATGTGCGGTCGTGTGCCCTGCTGTGAGGATGAGGAAGCATTAAAGACAGTCTCTCGGACTGTCAATATAACGGAGCGTCCCGACCAACGGACATATGCTCCGAATGTAAAATATCTGAACCACAACATGCGGTCCCCTATGTTGTCGGGCGAGAGAGGGACCTCTCTCGCTCACAGCCCGGACGGACCTGGACCAGCCAGGAACCGGACTAACAGGCTTCCTCCGATCTGTCCTCAATCTGCCGTCACTGGGTGAGTACTAAAGTAATTAAAGTGCTCGCATCACCCAAATCTCCATCCTAGACCGCAACGGACGAACCCGGCAGCCGAACCATTCGATGAATGTACGCTACACCGGGTGAGCTAGCGAATGTCACTCCGTAGGTGATAGACATATTCCATGAGCACTTATTGCCGCTAACTCTTCATTAACTATGACGACAGAGGCACACTTTTGAAAGACATCTCCATAACTCTTCGAACAAGAAACCAGAAATGCTTGGTTAGCAAGCATAAAATAATAATATATATAGCGTCGTTCAATAATTCAAAAGTTTGTGTGACATTATTGGACTATGTTGGAACTGAGGGACGATGTCCCTGAACCGAACCAAAAATTTCTAAGTCCACCGACGCTATCAGTTTCTTATCCGGCATCGCAGCATTCTGGTCCGACGAAAGAAGCTGTAGAAGACCAAGTCAGATGACATACACAACAGCATATGTTGTTCCGAAAGGGAAAGCTCGAAATCCTCCGAATCCCTTTCGGTATCCCGTCGGACCGGATGAAACTTTCGGACGTCCATACCCGCTTCCGCGGAGCGTCCCGACCCAGCATCGTCGGATAAAATATATGCGACAAATTCAGTTGATGCTGGGATGCTGCGATAAACTGTGCTATTAAGGAAAGCACGTCCGTTCCCGAGGCCTGTGCAGTAGCGGTCTTACGATGCATTGCCGCCAGAAGCTCCGTGTACGTTGACTCCCGCACACTTCCTATGCGAACGTCCGGAGTCTGCAGGCCTCGTGTCCCTGGCTACCGGATGGTGTGACCTGGTCGCCGAAGAATCCTTGATCGGCGAAGCTGGTAATATATCGGCGGTCACGCAGCCAAGGTGCGGTCGTGTGCGCTGACGAGAAGAGGAAGCCTTAGCAGTCTCAGCGGACTGCCTATACAACGGAGCATCCCGAGCGACGGACGTATGCTCCGCTTACGACACATTTTGTACCACAACATCTGGGGCCAGATGTTGTTGAACGAGAGAGGGGCCTCTCTCGCTTGCCGTCCGGATGGACCGGAACGAGCTATGAACCGGACTAAAAGGCTTCCTGCGTTCTCCCTCTGATCCGCCGTCACTGGGTGTGCATTAGGTTAGTTTATAGTGCTCGCATCACCCCAAAAATCCTTCTAGACCGCAACGGACGAACCCGGCTGCCGAACCATTCGGTGAATGGACGCTACACCGGGCAAGCTAGCGGACGTCAAAGGCCGTCGAACCTACTAGGGTCCTCTTAGGCAATTGGCGTATTTACATGAGCACTTTTCCGCTAGCCCTTCATTAATTGTGACGACGGAGGCACACTGTTGGAAGACATCACAGATACATCACCCTAATCTTGATCGTCTGAAATAGAAATTGATAAAGTAGAGTGACCCTGCGGGGAAAGGACCGGAGTGTCCAAATCCCCAACAACATACCGTGACATACGCTTCCCATATTGTCATCGAAATCATACGATACAGAACAGGAGTTAATGCGAGTACACTGACCACATATAGAATGATAATAAAGTCAGAGGAAGACTTCCTCTTAAAACAATTGATCAATATCCTTTCAATGTGAAAAGAAAACAAGTCCTGGTACTCGCACTAACCCCTGGCAATCAAAATACATAATAATAATATGATCCATTGATATAGAAAAAATAATTGAAATCAAAATATTTTGAAAAAATATTTTTTCAGAACAGCCCAAGTTTCTGAAAAGTAACGTTGAGCCCCAATGGATCCCAAGCCTAAGTGTGGACAAAAATTTTAAAAATATTTTAAACAATTTATTCAACACTTACGAACAATAATAATGTATCTAGTTATGATTAAAATAACATCAAGATATTATTTTTTAGAAATCCCCCCCTCACACAGAGGGCTGTTGTAAATGTAAACAATGAGTGTAAAAACACTAAAATAAGACTCCAGGCACCCAGGCCCGAAATCAGTTACCAAAAATACACCATCTGATGCAAAACAGAGACTTCCAGGGAAGAAACTGCAGAACATCAGATGGTAGATGCAGAACACAACGCCTAACCACCCCTAGGTGAAGACGTAAACATGAGAAAAGAACAGAATTCATTCTGTTATTCAGCTAAAACTCCCAAGAAAATTTAGTAATAATAATTACAAAAACTATGCCAAAAGCATGGGAGAATAGCAAGGGGGAACTTAAAGGACAGGGAGAGAGGAAAACACTTAAAAAACAGTGTAACTAAATAATCAGAATGACAACAAAATGGCTGCTGCCTTGAAAATAGGTAACTTAACATAATTTCATTAAAAAATTTTAAGTTACAGCCCTGATAATATTCTGTCACACATTCTTTTCCTCTCCTCCTTCTCTATCCTCCTTAGAATCACCATTTCACTAATATTTATGTGTCTGGCATCATTTAAACTGAGATTTATAAGCACAAAGATCAGTCAGATGTTAACTGATGAAGGGCCAAACTTAGAATGATTAATGGCGCCAATTTCGGAACGTCCTTGACACTGCGCATGCGCAGTGGGGGCGAAGTGTGGAGGGCCTTTCAGGACATGTTTTCTTTAGTTTTAGATGCAAATTTTGGGGATTGGGGGGCAAAATTTGTGTTTGGCCCTATATTTTAAGAGTTAGCACCAGCTATGTCTGGGTCATTGGTACAGTATAAAAATATAGAAATTACTATAAATTTTTTAACATTTTTATACTGTACCAATGACCCAGACATAGCTGAATAGTAAAAAGGCTGGAGGGCCAAGGACATAGAGCAAAATGGAATACGCTCAATAATATAAAATAGAGTCATCCCCTGCAGGGAAAAAGAAGTAATAGGCCTTACATGTATCTTTCTTATTTATGATAAATTAGAAAGATACAACACCTTCCAAAATTGAGCTTCATACATCCATGTACTCTATTAATATCCAATATAATCCTTATACTAATAATTTTTAAAGTAAGCCAATAAATAAAGTCAGTCTAGAGAATAGAGACTCTTATACTCCTAAAAGTGTCTGAGGACTGCATAATCATGTCCGTTGACATATGCAATAATCAAAAGCTATACTTTAAAAACTAAGACTTGAATGAATTTTAAAAACCTAAACTTCTCACTAAAAAACCATCCCAATAACAGCTCAGAATGACTAACTCCGGAGGAGGTATCCCCTTGTTTTCATAGTAAAACAGGTGACCCAAGGGAACACTCTCCCCCCCCCCTTTTTCTTGCCCTGAGTCAAATAGCCCAGAGCGAAGAGGGCAGCCGAACGGAGACACTGCCGAAACAGACAGCCTACCTAGCTATAGTAGCAACTGTTAAGTGAATGACATTCTGAGCAGCAGATAATAGACCTAACAATAGAGGCCTCCAGAAATGGACTCCATATTTCTGAGATAAAAATTCATGAATGTGGATGGCTGAGCGCAATGAGCGGCCTTCAAAAATCTATAATAGCGACACTATTAATGTAAGCCCAAGATGTAGAAGAACTCTTACTTCATGAGCCGAAATCTTAAGCACAACTGCTAAGTCAATGATATACCATAAGCAGTACCGATAGTTAATAGAATCCATTAACAATAGAATGGAGCGTAACGTCCTTCTACTAGGCATCAAAGACAGAAGAAGCTTACGCCATAGTAATAAACAGATATCTGTTTATAAATACATAAACTCTACCCGGAAAGAGTAAAGGCCTATGCCCGTACGAAGACGGAAGGACCTTAAAAACAATAGGTTCCGGATATTAGGAGCCTAACTCTTATGCAAAAATCCAACCTAAATAGTAACGGAAGCAGTGATTCCGAAACTATGAAAGTGAAAATCATCCCTCGATAGTGCATGAAACTCACTGAGTCTACAGTAAAAGAGAAACCAACAGAATTACTGTCTAAAAGGTCAGAATTTGAAAACTACTGTTTCCAGAGGCTCAAATGATTACTTAGCTAAATAAGAACCGAAGTTAAAATCCATATAGGAATTTAATCTAAAGATTCTAAGTCTATTTATCAAAAAGTTACTAACTGACTTAGATAAAGAGACATAAGACTCAATTGTAAACTATCGTAGAGTGCATAGGTATTAGGTAACATAAACCTATAACCTTAATAATAACAGGCTGCAGTAGATCTTGTGAAACAAGTATACTAAAAAATTGCAATGAGTAGTATGGAGGGATCAACAATATGAACATAATGATCCCTACACCAACGACGGAAGAGCCTCCACTTTAGCCACATAGAATAGCGAAGAAGAGGATCTCCTATAGTAAGAAATCGCGTCCAAAGCTCGTCCAGTACAATGCTTACAATGCAATACGGACCACACAATGGAAAACATGAAGGTTGCGACCTTGCGGGTTGTGATAAAGATGACACGATTTACCCAGTGAAAAAAGATCCTCACATTGAGGAAGATTTCGCGTTAAGACCCACAGTAGACAAGAGAGTAAATTACCCATGATCTCTGTGAAGATAGAGATGCTATCAACAGAAATGTATTGTGGTTGTTTATCTTAGCAATACCTGCTGAAACAACAGCGCCGGAGGATACGCGTATCCTATCATTCCGTCCTATAGATCAATAGAGCGTTAACAACATTAGCTCAGAGATCTGGACAAGCCAACACATACGTCTGCAATTGATTAGCAAGCTGTGTCGTAAATAAATCATCATTGGGCACTCCCATAGATAGCAAATCTGATTGAATACTTGTTTGTTGAGAGTCCATTCTGACAGCAACAAGCAACCCGTAAGTGAACGGGAGTCCGGTAAAACAATCAGACGACCCGGAATATGACGGACCAAAACAGAACTTGGTGTACTATAACCAACAGACGGATTCTTTCCATTAAATTGAATAACGGAAACGAAAGAGTGCCTCCCTGGTTCCGGAGATACGCCACTACTGTCGAATTATAGGACAGGATTGGGGCATGCGTTTCTGAATAATGTTCATGCAATGACATAAAGCAAGCCTAAAAAAACATTATTCCGCGGAAGAAAATTGGTTGCTAAGAGACTGCGGAACCCAAAGACCCTGGCACTTCGAATCCGTTGGGATCATTATTATATCCCAATCTGTTTGACTGGCAACCATCATAACAGCCACACTCGGGTCCGGCAACTGCGGTGGCACTCTCTGAGTCAACCACCGAATGTTTGCCCCAGTCTGAATCTCTTGTAACACTAGATAGACAAGAGAACGTGTAAATCGAGCAATTCATGGATTGACGAAAAGTTGCCGTCGAAGAGAAGCTCCTCCGAGAACGAAGCGACTCTGAGAGAGTTCTTAACCTTACTATCCACGCGTGTGGATGTAGCTAGGGCTGCGTCACGTCGAACCAACTCCAATCAGCCACTGAAGGGCGGAGTTATACTACTGCCCTCAAAAGAAATTACATTGAGAATAATATCCCGTAAATCTTTTCTTGAAGACGTAATGATAACGCCTCAGTAAGGCGGATTACGTATGATAAAGCGTCTAAGTTAAGTCTACTATACATCATGTCGTTTCCAACATTGAAGTTGGAAAAGACATAAACGGTGAAAAAGAATATTTCCAGTCTTTAACCACACCGTCTAGACGCATATGAACTCTCGGTATGCCCTGCTCTGCCAAAATAAACTATTCGTATAAATGATAAAACGGCAGAAATGAGCAACGCGGACAAGAAACTAAACTATCATGCTTGGTAGCAGGCTTGTATGTATATATATAGCATCGAAAAATAAAACACATGTTGTAATGACATTATTGGACTGCGTTGGTAAGTCAGGGACAATGTCCCTGAACCGATCGAAAAATCCGAGTCCAATGACGCTATAAGTCTCTTATCCAAGATCGCAGCAATGAAGTCCGAAATAACAATCACTGGAAGATAATGCCAGAAGAAATGAAAGGCAGCTTCCGATACTACTAAAGGGAAAACTCGAAATCTTTCGAATCCCTTTCGCCATCCTGTCGGACCCTATAAAGCGTTCGGTCGTCCGTACCTGATGCAACCGCGGACCGCACCGACCCAGCGCCGTCGGATAATTCCTGATTCGACCAAGAAACTGTCAATTGCTGGGATGCTGCGAAACAACTGTGCTAACTCGGATAGCACGTCCGTCACTGAGGCCTGAGAAGAAGCGGTCCTACAATGCATTGCCGCTGGAAGCTCTGTGATCGTTACCCCGTGCATACTACCAATATGCGAGCGAACGGAGTGTATAGGCCTCGTGTCCCTTGGCTACCGGATGGCGCGACCTATTCGCCGTGGAATCACTGAATGACGAAACTGATCGGATACTCGAGGTTACGTAGCCAATGTGCGGTCGTGTGCCCTGCTGTGAGGATGAGGAAGCATTAAGGACAGTCTCTCGGACTGTCAATATAACGGAGCGTCCCGACCGACAGACATATGCTCCGAATGTAAAATATCTGAACCACAACATGCGGTCCCCTATGTTGTTGGACGAGAGAGGGACCTCTCTCGCTCACAGCCCGGACGGACCTGGACAAGCCAGGAACCGGACTAACAGGCTTCCTCCGATCTGTCCTCAATCTGCCGTCAGTGGGTGAGTACTAAAGTAATTAAAGTGCTCGCATCACCCAAATCTCCTTCCTAGACCGCAACGGACGAACCCGGCAGCCGAACCATTCGATGAATGTACGCTACACCGGGTGAGCTAGCGAATGTCACTCCGTAGGCGATAGACATATTCCATGAGCACTTATTGCCGCTAGCTCTTCATTAACTATGACGACAGAGGCACACTTTTGAAAGACATCTTCGTAACTTTGCGAACAAGAAACCAGAAATGCTTGGATATAGCAAGAATAAAATAATAATATATATAGCGTCGTTCAATAATTCGAAAGTTTGTGTGACATTATTGGACTATGTCGGAACTGAGGGACGATGTCCCTGAACCGAACCAAAAATTTCTAAGTCCACCGACGCTATCAGTTTCTTATCCGGCATCGCAGCATTCTGGTCCGACGAAAGAAGCTGTAGAAGACCAAGTCAGATGACATACACAACAGCATATGTTGTTCCAAAAGGGAAAGCTCGAAATCCTCCAAATCCCTTTCGGTATCCCGTCGGACCGGATGAAATTTTCAGACGTCCGTACCCGCTTCCGCGGAGCGTCCCGACCCAGCATCGTCGGATAAAAAATATGTGACAGATTCAGTTGATGCTGGGATGCTGCGATAAACTGTCCGTTCCCGAGGCCTGTGCAGTAGCGGTCTTACGGTGCATTGCCGCCGGAAGCTCCGTGTACGTTGACTCCCGCACACTTCCTATGCAAACGTCCGGAGTCTGCAGGCCTCGTGTCCCTGGCTACCGGATGGTGTGACCTGGTTGCCGATGAATCTCTGACTGGCGAAGCTGACTGGATATCCGTGGTCACGTAGCCAAGAGCGGTCGTGTGCGCAACTATGAGAATGAGGAAGCCTTATTGACAGTCTACTCCGGACTGACTATATGTCGGAGCGTCCCGAGCGACGGACGTATGCTCCGAATGCGAAACATTTTGTACCACAACATCTGGGGCCAGATGTTGTTGAACGAGAGAGGGGCCTCTCTCGCTTGCCGTCCGGATGGACCGGAACGAGCTATGAACCGGACTAAAAGGCTTCCTCCGTTCTCCCTCCGATCCGCCGTCACTGGGTGTGCATTAGGTTGATTTATAGTGCTCGCATCACCCCAAAATTCCTTCTAGACCACAACGGACGAACCCGGCTGCCGAACCATTCGGTGAATGGACGCTACACCGGGCGAGCTAGCGGATGTCAAAGGCCGTCGAACCTACTAGGGTCCTCTTAGGCAATTGGCGTATTTACATGAGCACTTTTCCGCTAGCCCTTCATTAATTGTGACGACGGAGGCACACTGTTGGAAGACATCACAGATACATCACCCTAATCTTGATCGTCTGAAATAGAAATTGATAAAGTAGAGTGACCCTGCGGGGAAAGGACCGGAGTGTCCAATTCCCCAATAACATACCGTGACATACGCTTCCCATATTGTCATCGAAATCATACGATACAGAACAGGAGTTAATGCGAGTACACTGACCACATATAGAATGATTATAAAGTCAGAGGAAGACTTCCTGTTATTACAATTGATCAATATCCTTTCAATGTGAAAAGAAAACAAGTCCTGGTACTCGCACTAACCCCTGGCAATCAAAATACATAATAATAATATGATCCATTAATATAGAAAAAATAATTAAAATCAAAATATTTGGAAAAAATATTTTTTCAGAACAGCCCAAGTTTCTGAAAAGTAACGTTGAGCCCCAATGGATCCCAAGCCTAAGTGTGGACAAAAATTTTAAAAATATTTTAAACAATTTATTCAACACTTACGAACAATAATAATGTATCTAGTTATGATTAAAATAACATCAAGATATTATTTTCCAGAAATCCCCCCCTCACACAGAGGGCTGTTGCAAATGTAAACAATAAGTGTAAAAACACTAAAATAAGACTCCAGGCACCCAGGCCCGAAATCAGTTACCAAAAACACACTATCTGATGCAAAACAGAGACTTCCAGGGAAGAAACTGCAGAACATCAGATGGTAGATGCAGAACACAACGCCTAACCACCCGTAGGTGAAGACGTAAACATGGGGAAAAGAACAGAATTCATTCTGTTATTCAGCTAAAACTCCCAAGAAAATTTAGTAATAATAATTACAAAAACTATGCCAAAAGCATGGGAGAATAGCAAGGGGGGACTTAAAGGACAGGGAGAGAGGAAAACACTTAAAAAACAGTGTAACTAAATAATCAGAATGACAACAAAATGGCTGCTGCCTCGAAAATAGGTAACTTAACATAATTTCATTAAAAAATTTTAAGTTACAGGCCTGATAATATTCTGTCACACATTTTTTTCCTCTCCTCCTTCTCTATCCTCCTTAGAATCACCATTTCACTAATATTTATGTGTCTGGCATCATTTAAACTGAGATTTACAAGCACAAAGATCAGTCAGATGTTAACTGATGAAGGGCCAAACTTAGAATGATTAATGGCGCCAATTTCGGAACGTCCTTGACACTGCACATGCGCAGTAGAGGCGAAGTGTGGAGGGCCTTTCAGGACATGTTTTCTTTGGTTTTAGATGCAAATTTTGGGGATTGGGGGGCAAAATTTGTGTTTGGCCCTATATTTTAAGAGTTAGCACTAGCTATGTCTGGGTCATTGGTACAGTATAAAAATATGAAATGTTTGAAAGTGAACAAAACGGACAAGTCATATGATAAAAGAATATATTACACTTTGTTATAGGCTAAATAAATGAAAAATCAGTAATAAGTAATCTTGTTTCTTTTAAAGTTAGTAATAGGTTAATAAACAGATTGGTCATTCAATGTGAACATAGCTGGGCCAATGACTGCTTACCTTGATCTTCATTTTTGTATCCTCAGGAGAGAACCAGGATAACTGGGCAGAGTCCTGATCACCACTACCAATCCATACTTGACTTTCAGATCGGCTTGTTTTCTGTAATTGATATCAGAGAATCAAATTCAGATTTTAAGAACTTGTCAAGGATTCTGACCATGATTTTCAACCACTATTATATTTATCATATGGACTTACAACACCACAAATAACATAAAGAATTTCTGTCTCAAGGATTTGATTACGGGAAAACCTGACTAGCCAAATATATATCATTGGTGGGCTTCAAAAAGGTCACATATCTCCCATTCTGGAACGAAACACTTTTTTTTTTACAAAATTGGAATCTAAAGGTCTGATTACATTAGATGTACAAGAACAGAAGAAAATGAACCAGGTAAACTGTGTTCTGGGAACAAAATGTTCACATATACTGTTAAAACTGGAAGTTCTGTAACGACTGTGCACTTATCTAGGGGCTTAACTGAGCATAGGAATTGCTCGTAATTGCCATATCGAATGGCATTCAAAGCACGGTAGGTTCTCCTGGTTACTCAGAGTAAATACAAGCAATGTTTCTGCCAATGGACCTCCGGGTTACCCGGAGGTCCATTGGCTGAAACATTGCTTCTGCACAGGCCATATGTACAGAATTTGATAGCCTTACTATGGTCATAAAGCATAGATTAACGCGCATATTGATGTGCTATTTGTGTGCATTTCATGACAGGACTTCTGGTTTTAACTGTAGGTGCTCAATATCCTATCTTCAACACATTTTAAAAAAATGCAGATTCTAAAATGTTGTATCTCAAAATTCCTGTATTGTGAACATAGGCATAGGGCTGCACGATATATCGATAAACTGATATATACCGGTATTCAAACCAATATCGATTGAATACCGGTGTAATTACAAAAACATCGGTTTATCGTCATCATTCATTTACCCACAATTTAATTTTCAAGATGTCTTGAGGTTTTTTAACTGTAGCCCCAAATGAATAATATTATGCCTTTACCCAAATGATCGTCTGCATGTGCTTACGTAATATACAATTTCAGCAGTTGGAAAAATAATGTTAAAACATTTCAACAAAACTATATCATGTGATCCCCTCATTGGAATGAGCTCGTCGAGCTCGTTCCAATGAGGAGTCACAAGATATAGTTTTGTTGAAATCTGGGGAAAATCTGAAAAACTAATTTTGAAAATAATAAATTTTGATATCGTCTTGCGTTGGGTAGAGAATTTTCGAACCGCATCATCAAGGCATGCTAATTGGTTCCAACTGTGATGCCTCAAGTCACGATTGTGGTACTTTTGTTCATATATCTGAACAGTTTTCAATATACCAGTATACCGCGGTATTTTTTTAAATACCGATACCGGTATTGAGTTTTGAATATCGTGCAGCCCTACATAGGCATCTTGTTTCTGATAGGTGGAAAGGAAATGGGCCGGAAGCCTTCACAAACTAATCCTAGATTGAATGGCCACACAGGTCATGAAATGACAAGAGATATAAACAATTCAAAAATGTTATATAATTTCCAATTTCCATTACAATAAGTTAACTCTCCAAATGTTGTATCACCGAATATAAAAGTCATTTTTCTCATAGAAAACACATCAATAGTACAGCCTACAATAAAATGGAAACCTGGATGCACTAATAACGCACTGTTTGGGTGACATTTGTGTCACATTGTATCTGAATATCGCGATATTTTTATAGCAATAATGCATCAGTTGGTCGTGATTTGGCCAGTCGAACACACTTGGCTAATGAAATAAAAAACCCCCCAAAACTTGCTATCAACAACATGTCCCACATATACATGTCTGTGTTGTGAAAAACCCCCCTCCCCCCACCCCCACCAATATACACACACATACACAATTTTGTTGAAAGGAAAACGTTCATTGTAGCATTTTTCAACAACAAGTAAAAATTGCCATGTTGTACGCTCTTCATTATATGCTGCATTCAAAAAAACAAGGAACGCTTCTACACTTGCACCAATCCTTGATTATTTTGATATGGTGAATCACTTTTATGAGTTGGTAGGGAAGGGGTAATAACATCTTGGAACTGGTGCATAAAAATTATAAATTCATAATAATTTTTATATTTTTATACTTACCACTTGCCCAGACTTAGCTGGTGCTAACTCAAAAATATCCAAGGCCGAACACAAATTTTGCCCCCCCCCCCCCCCCCCCCCCCATCCCCCAAATTTGCATGTAAAACTGAAAATTTCATGTCCTATGTGGTCTTCCACACATTTGACATCAGCACATGCGCAGTGTCCAGGAAGCACCGAAAGTGCTGCCAAATATCATTCCTTCTACAGTGCCTGCTAAATGTTATAATCAGCAGGGAGGTATAAGTGGCAACTCATGGGAGGGCCATCCCCGTCAGGGCCATTGGTAAGTATAAAAATATACAAATAACTATGAATTTATAATATTTTTACACAACAACCAATGGCCCAGACTCAGCTGAATAGTAAATAGGTTGGAGGGCCTAGGACTTAAAGGAAAATCCAATTACTCAATCACTTCTTACAGAATATCTCCTGCAGAATAGGAGAGAACGGAATTACCTATGTCTTTCATATTTACTCAAAATAAGAAAGACAAAACACCAACAATGTAATTGAGCATTACACAATATATAATTCTCCATTTTTAATGCCAGCATAACCCATTATGCTAATTCCATGAAGGGAAGCCAAAATATAAAGATAGTCCAGAGAATGAGACTCTTTATACTCATTTAAAAGTGTTCGAGGATTGTATATTAACTCTCGTTTGACACGTGACAATTGCTTCACACCCAGCTACACTTTAAAAATATTACATAAATGACATAATAATTGCTTCCACTGAGCTACACATTAAAACAATCCCAGTACCGACTTGGAACTACCTACACCAGAGGAGGTCTTCCCTTGCTTTTTAGTATAAAGCAAGATGATATTAAGGGAAAACCGTCCCCCCCACTCCCTTCCCCTTGTTCTGGGTCACATAACCACAGAATGAAGAAGGCAGCAGAACAGCGTCAATGCTGGAACGGAAAGCCTAAATAACTATAGCAGTAATCATTTAGTGGATAACATTCTGAGCAACAGATAAAGGACCTAAACACCTAAGGTCACCAGAGATGGACTCTATATTTCTAAGGTAAAACTTTGTGAATGTAGAAGGCTGTGTCCAGTACGCAGCTTTCATTAGATCAGAAATGGCTATAATGTTAGAATAGGCCCAAGAAGTGGACAGCGCTCTAACTTCATGCGCTGAAATCTTATTAACAGAACGCTAATCTGAAGATAGATTTTCATAGACAATACGTATTGCCATCTGAATCCCTCTAGCAATAGACTGAACAGATATATCTTTTCTGTTACGAAATAATGATAAAAAGAAGCGTTTGTAATAAACTCTGATCGGCGTTTATATATGTACAGATATATCTTTTCTGTTATGAAATAATGATAAAAAGAAGCGTTTGTAATAAACTCTGATCGGCGTTTATATATGTACAGATATATCTTTTCTGTTATGAAATAATGATAAAAAGAAGCGTTTGTAATAAACTCTGATCGGCGTTTATATATGTACAGATATATCTTTTCTGTTATGAAATAATGATAAAAAGAAGCGTTTCTAATAAACTGTGATCAGTGTTTATATATGTGCATAGCCCTGACTGGACACAGCAAAAGTCTACGGTTGTCCGTAGACGGCAGAGCCTTTATGATAATAGGCTCAGGCCGTACATTAGGAACCTGATTCTTAGCCAAAAATCCCACTTGTGTAGTTAAAGTGATGGAATTCCAACCCTACACCGATAACACATGGAGTTCACTAACTCTTCTAGCGGAAGCAAAGGCTATGAGAAATGCAGTTTTATAGGACAAAAATTTGAACTCTACAACGTATAACAGCTCAAACGGAGCATCTTTGAGCTTCAACAGAACCCAAGCTAAATTCCACTTCGGAATTAATCTGAGAGTTCTAGGTCTATTTATAGAGAAATTTCTAATTAGTTTGGATAAAGGAGCATTAGATCCAATATCCAAGTTATCATGATGTGCGTAAGTGTCTGATAGCACAGACCTATAGCCCTTAATAGTGACGGGCTGTAGTTTGAGAATGTCAAACAAGGAGACAAGAAAATTGGCAATGTCTGGTATAGACGGGTAATAAACATCTATTTACTGATCTTTACACCAACAGAAAAAAACCCTCCACTTTGCTGCGTAATTCAGCAAAGAGGAGGTCCTCCTACAGTTAAAAATTGCATCCATTGCTCATCCTGTTAAACGCTTGCCGTGCAAGAAGAACCACACAACGAAAATACGTGAAGGTTGAGACCTTGCGCGTTGTGATGCAGTGTGCGTGACTTCCCCTGATAAAGAAGATCCTCCCGTGGAGGAAGCTTCCGGGGAATGTCCCATAACAGACACCTGAGAAGATTGATCCATGGCTTCTGTGGCGACAGAGATGCTACTAACAGAATCTTGCAATGAGATTGCTTGACCTTTAACAAGATCTGTTGAATTGGAGGATATGTGTATCCTATTATTCCATCCCATGGAATTGAGAGAGTGTCTACTGCATACACTCGAGGAACTGGACATGGCGACACGTAAGTCTGCAACTGATTGTTGAGGTGTGTCGCAAATAAATCTATCACTGGTTGATCCCACAGGTAGCAAATCTGTCTGAACACTCACTTGTTGAGAGTCCATTCCGTGGGCAACAGGCGACCTTTCTGAGAGAGCGAATCTGCTAGTATGTTCAGACGACCCGGTATATGATGGATCGATAGATGAACTTGATGTTCCAAGACAAATAGAAGGATTGTTTCCTTTAGTTCCTACAACAGAATCGAATGAGTGCCTCCCTGGTTCCTTATATACGCTACCACTGTCGAATTGTCTGACAATATTTGAACATGAGCGTTCTCTATAATGTGAATCCATTGTTGTAGCACTAGCCATATTGACATAATTTCCTTGATGATTATGTGCTTCCCTAGGAACACTGGGGCCCAACGACCCTGGCACTTCGAGTCTGTTTGATTCAGGGTTGTGCCCCACCCTGTCTGACTCGCATCCGTCATAATCATGAAAGCTGGATCCGGCAGTTGCAGCGGAACTCACTGAGTTAACCACTGAATATCTGCCTAAATCTGCACTTTTTGTTTTACTTGGTCCGTTAAAACAATATTGGTCTCGAGCGAATGCGTCTTCACACTCCAGTTCTGAGTAAAGAATATCTGGTGAGGATGTGTGCATAAGCGACCCATCCGAATAAGATCCGCAGCCGCTCCACACAACCCCATCAGTCGGATAAATTCCCTCGTTGTTAATGCGTCTGAGTGTAGACAAAAGCGAGCATAACAACTGACTAATTTTGCTCTGGGTAATGGCAGACAAACCAGATTGTTGTGAGTCTCGAAGCTCATCCCCAAGTGAATGAATGACTTGGACGGAGATAGATCTGACTTCTTCTTGTTTACGATGAAACCAAGACATCGGAGTAATAATAGCAGACTCTGAACATCATTCTGAAGAGCATTTTTGCTGCCGAACCTCTGAAGAATGTCGTCCAAGTAAGCCAACATTACCACAGACGAATGAGCTCGGAAATAAGACATTACCGAGTTCATTACTTGAGTGAACACCCAGGGAGCTAGATTCAGGCTGAAACACATTGTTCGGAACTGATATACTGTCCCCCTGAACGGTGAACCATAGGTACTTTCTGAATATTCATTCGTATGCTTGCCCTTATTGACCAAATGATCTACATATAGAACTTTGAGCTACGATAAGCTTGTTTATCCAGCTCAAGTCTATTACCGGTCAGAACAAGCCGTCTGGCTTTGGTACGAGGAACAGGTGACTGTAGAAACCTAGGGACTCTTGGTTCTCTACGACCTCTATTGCATCCTTTTCTAAGAGAGACTTTACCTCCGGAAGGAGAGACTCTTTTTTGTAGGATTTGGCAGAAGTTGAGTCCAAAGCGGACTTCGTGTTAGCAGTGGTTTTGCTCGGAACGATAGCCTTAGGCCATACGAGATGACACTTCTCACAAACCAATCTTCCGTTATAGTTATCCAGTTTCTCTCGAATCTTGATAACCTTCTGCTAACTGGGATGCAATAGAGGTCCTGACCATCACCTATAGGTCCTTCAAGGCCTGCAGGAGGAGAAACAACACCGGCTTGGAGTGTCTGACCGGTTGCCTCAGCCAGACCCATGCATCCGACCTGAGTCGCTAAATTGACGATTCTGAGAGTAATTATAAGAGGATCTTTTATATCCTCACAAGGAGTTTCTCTGGACGATTTTTGTCCTGAACCTCTTGCCTTACTCTTCTCTGGTGTTGTGGGTTTATTTGACGCCGACTTCAGAAGCAGAGTATTAGACGCTTTCTTTGTAGCTTGGTCATAGACCAAAGAAAGCTTGTCATCAAATATATTGTGTCCCGATACAGGAGCGACTCTAAGAGAGTTTTTCACCCTGTCATCTATCAAAGATGACGATGCAAGGGCTCCAAATTAGCAACTCTAAGGGTGGAGTTATCTGTCTAACTAACTCCAAATTAGCCACTGTAAGGGCGGAGTTATATGTGGTAAACATTATAGCCATGGAAAGAACTCGTAAAGAGGTATGAATGTCCTCAAATTCCTTCCCATTGAGACGTTGTGCCATAGCTCTCGTAAGGTGATCTGCGTACGACATAGCGTCTAAATTCGCTCTGTTAGAAGAAATTGCCGTCTCAATTGTATCCGAGCAAACAGAGAATGACGGAGGTAAGGACATATCTAGGTCCTCAGCCTGCTCATCCAAACGTAGAGGAACTCTCTGAACACCTTCCTCTACTGTTTTAAATGGACGCGGTCCAATAAACGGTATATGGATGGAAGATAAAGATAAAAAGATGCCTTTTTTCTTTCCACTTGAAAGATTAAATATGGTGTTGTTAAGGAGAGTGGCATTGTTAAAGTCTGTGACACCTGTTTTGACTGCACCGGAAAGGAAAGGACATCCTCCCTTGACTGGATATAGTCAGTGTCTAACAATGCTAGCAGCTTCTTATGAGCGGCCGCAGCAGTCTGATTCTCTGGAACAAATTCTGGAAAGTATTGATGGATAAAAACCATCGCTACCATATGTTGTTCCGAAAGGGAAGGGTCATTTTTCTCCATATCCCTTTCACCATCCGACAGAATCAGATTAGATCCTCTTGGTCTTTTTCACAGCCAAACTGATTTATCGGTCTGATCAGGTGCAGGTTAATAGAGGGCTCAGAAATTTCCATTTCCTTTTTAAAAACAAATTTTAATTGGCTCATTTTTCAACATTTTTCAAATTAAAGTAGGCCATTTTGTTGCTTTCATGAATATTTCTATTTCATTTTACATCATTCCAATTCATGCTTGATACTGCCGTTATCGAATGCAAAAGAAAAACTCCCCCCCCCCCACCCCCCTTTTTTACTTTAATGATTGAGGGCTTTATATTTCTAAAAAGTTTAAACTGCAATTATGTAAACTTACTTTCGAAGACACGCATGTGAGGCCAGGTAGGCCAAGGAAATCCAAGCTTTAATTGGATCAGCATCAATGAATATATCGACTACCGTATTTACTGTATGTATTGGAACACTCTATGATTTGGGACACACATTTTTTCCAGAAACTATATTTTTTTTATGCTCCAAAGTTTGGGACATTCAGGAGATTTGTTTCCAGTTGGCCCGTCGCTAGTAGCAGACGACACTCATAAAAAAAAATTCTTGAGTAACTAAAAATTTTCATTTTTTGCTTCCAAAACATAGCTTATGATCCCTCATTGGAATGAGCACAATGCACACTTTCCAATGAGGGTCATAAGCTATGTTTTGGAAGCAAAAAATGAAAATAAAAAAAAAAAAATTGGACGGCTATTTTCATATATAGTGATAGAAAACGAATCACACACAACTTTATTCAGCATCAAATCAAGACCAGGCTGTGTTCTTTCCCCATTTTCTAAGAATTGGGACGCCTGTGAAAATAATTATTTTTAGCTGTCCCAATACATAGAGTAAATACGGTACTTCAGTTCATTTAACATAAAAATCTTTGCATGGCTCAAACTGTCCATATTATTATAAGTATTCGCTCCACTTCTTTTCATCCAAAAAATATTACGAACGATAGTTATGAAAATATCGTGCCATGCGTGTGTTTGTCACTATAATAAGGCACTAATATGGCGTCATTAACAATAGAATATCGCCTAACGGTACATTTTGTTATGGGCTGTACTGTAACAGACTGTAAATGTATTTTGAACCAACAAATGTGGCGGGGACGCAGTGGCTCAGTTGGTAGAGGTGCAGGCTGCAAGCCGAGAGGTCCTCGGTTCGAATCCCACCTGCGGCAACCGCGTTGTGTCCTTGGGCAAGACACTTCACCCCGATTGCCTACATGGGGGCATGATGACGCTGTGTACTGAGGCGTACTGCACGTCGATGGTGCACTTGTCTTCAACCAATCTAACCCTGCCTGTGCTGCGTTGCCGAGTTCAGAGTTACGATGTTGGAGAGCTGACAGCTGCTCATCGTTGCTCGGTGGTTCTCTCCGGGTACTCCGGCTTCCTCCACCCGTAAAACTGTCACGGTCACGATTAGCCATTGTGCATAAGTATGTGACCTTAAACACCAATAAATAAATAAATAAATAACAAATGTGGCTTTCTGCTTGATAGCTCGAAGTTGCTCCGTTCTGTGCTTCCCATATTTGAAGTTAGTTTTTTGTCTCTCCTGAAAAGTTGAAAAATTTGAGATATGGCATTGTGGAAGCCCACCGATGATATTGACCCTTGGGTGCAACAAGGCACCATCTACAATGTTACATGTGGGGGGACGGTGGCACTGTGTACTAAGGTGTACTGTCGAAATATATCGGTTTGATTTGTGTAATGATCATACTACTGTTGCCAGTGTTCATGCATGTGATGCATTTTTATCACAGCTGTGTAGAATCGTATACCGTATTTACTCTATGTATTGGGACAGCTAAAAATAAATATTTTCACAGATGTTCCACATCTTAGAAAATGGGGAAAAAACACAACCTGGTCTTGTTTTGATGCTGAATCAACTTGTTTGTGATTCGTTTTCCATCACTATATACGAAAATCGCCATCCAAAGTTTTTTTAGATTTTCATTTTTTGCTTCCAAAACAAAGCTTATGCCCCTCATTGGAACGAGCACATTGTGCTCGTTCTAATGAGGGGTGATAAGCTAGGTTTTGGAAGCAAAAAATGAACATTTTTAGTTACACAAGAATTCTTTTCATGAGTGTCATCTGCCACTAGTGTTCAGTAAAGGGTTGGAGACTGTCACAATGTAATATTAAATAGTATTCCTCATGTCAGTCTGGACTGTAAATATTAAAACTTAGGAACAGATTTAAATAAAAATAACACAAATCAGTATGTATTATCAATTTTTTATTGTTTAAAAAGGAAAATTAAACCCAAACTTAGCTTTAATATTGAGCATTTTGCACCGTTTTCAGGTGACTGGGCCAACTGGAAACAAGTCTCCTGAGTGTCCCAAACATTGGAGCATAAAAAAAAATATTTTTTTGGAAAAAATGTGTGTCCCAAATTATAGAGTGTCCCAATATATAGAGTAAATACGGAATGTGTAGTAAAGCTGGGCAGTACTGAACTTTCAAGTTCGATTTTGGTACCGTTATTTCTAGTATGATTTACCTCGGTTTTGGTATGGTATTTTGTGTCAGCAATATACATGTACTCACACTGAGGCAAATATCTGATGGTATTTTTGGTATACTGCTTAGCTAAGTTCACCATTTTACAGCAGACAAAGCCGCCAAGGTGTCAAAATGTTGCCACTGGTCATTGGATGTAACAAAGAAGCAGAGAGAAATACGCAGGGGCTATTTTGTCTCAGTGTCTTTGTTACATAAAATGACTGGTGGTGACTGCCTTTAGAAACACACTGGCCATGGCTCTTCATGTCATGAAATTTGTGTAATGTTCTGTTGTTTGTCCTTTAATTTTTACCTGCGTCGCTAGCGGCAGAGCAGGTCTAGTAACCGCTCAACTCCATCCGTCAGTCCGTCCGAAACACTTCTTCCATCAAAGTTTTCTTGGCTTCTATGAAAGGGAATGATTTTATATTTGGTCTGCTGCTTCATAATGATGAGTTGTATCGTGTATCTAATTTTCAGATCTGCCTTGCAGCCACTTCCTGTTTGCCGATACTTTGAAGTCTGTTCATCTCTGTAATCAATTGCATGCAGCGACGCAGGTCCAGACCCGGTATTGGTCTTGGCTTGTTTAAGTAAGGACCCACAAAGTATACTTTCTGTTTCTAAGGCCTTTATTTGTCAAATTGCATATGGGCAAGCAGTTTTTATTTTATTTTTTATTTCTGTAATTATTTCTTTGCCATCAAAAGTTCATGTTCTTAGTTTAAGTTTTAGGCCTCATAATCTATGGAATAGTAGGGGTGGTGGTGTATTTCGTCCTTGAGAGCAAGAAGACTTTGAAATAAAGCATTGCAAAGCCTTCTTGCACTCATGAGACAAATTTATCAATTTTTTTAACTCAGGTAAAAAAATCAGACATAAACCATTTAATTATTTTTTTTTTTAAGTTTACATTGGTTATAAAAAGAGAGCATGCGCCAGCGAAAAGGGAGGGCCTGAGAAACTAATTTTAAATTTTTTTAGGCCTAATGTCGGGAATATTTTTCAATACAGAAATTTTGGCATTTTCCGATTCTCTCAGAAGAGTACATCAGTATTTACAATATACTGCACATCTCAAACATGTAGAAGGACCTTATACAAGATATTTATTTATTTATCTATTGGTGTTTAAGGTCACATATTTCTGCACAATGGCTAATCATGACCACGACAGTTTTACGGGTGGAGGAAGCCGGAGTACCCGGAGAGAACCACTGAGCAATGGCGAGCAACTGTCAGCTCCCCAACATACTAACTCCACACAAGCAGGGTTAGCATTGGATGAAGACAGGTATACCATCGACGTGCAGTACGCCTTAGTACACAGCGTAACCATGTCCCCACGTGGGCAATGGGGGTGAAGTGTCTTGCCCAAGGACACAACGCGATTGCAGCAGGTGGGATTCGAACTAAGGACCTCTCGGCTTGCAGCCTGCGCCTCTACCTACTGAGCCACCGCGTCCCCACCTTATACAAGATTGAGAGTCATCTTACCCTGTATACTAAGTACTGGCTTGATACCGAATGGTATTTATCGTATACAGCCCATTTCTAACATGTAGAAGGACCTTATACAAGACTGAGAGTTATCTTACCCTGTATGCTAAGCACTCAACAGTTGTGGAAAGTGAGATCGGCTTCACAGCTTGCAGACTCGATATTTCAGCAAATTTCAGCTCTTCGTAAATTTCTGTTGACTGGAAAAAAAACCCACAGATTAGTATTAGTATTAACCCTTTACCTATAAAAATGGCTGAATCTACCTGTGTATTTTCAATGAAAGTGTCAATGATGAATCTACCTGTGTATTTTCAATGAAAGTGTCAATGATGAATCTACCTGTGTATTTTCCATGAAAGTGTCAACGACACTGCAGCTTAAATTGACTGTGTGTAGTGTTTGATGAAAAGGATAATGTTCAATGTTTATGATAGGATTATGAAGACAAGAATTGTGATAATTGAGAATATGTTAAGTTCTGTACCCAACATGCTATGTTTTCAACAAGAACAAGACAGTCTAACAACATCCATATCCTGCTCCGACTTCTATGTTATGATAAGAATAATCTTGTTAACAACCTGGACATGTGTTCATACCCAATAATGTCACTCACCAAATATCATTTAATTTCTTTAATCGCAACTGAAGATATCTTCCCAAAACCTGCAATTTTATTAAATTCAAAGTCGACAAAGGCTGGCTTTTACTCTGATAAAAATATTGGAAACAAAATTTCCTTTCCATATGCATATGTACACATCATACTCATACTGGAGACCAAGTTTTGTAGAAAATCAATGGAAATGAAAAATTCATAGTAATTTGTATATTTTTATACTTACCAATGGCCCAGACATAGCTGCTGGTGCTAACTCTAAAATACCTAGGGCCAAACCCAAATTTTGTCCCCCAATCGCCAAAATTTTCATGCAAAATCGAAAATTGGAAGTCCTAACTTGTCCTCCATACACCATTCTTTGTAAAAGAGAGTATTACATAATAATTCAGCGCGGAGGTATGAAGGCCCACTCATGGGAGGGCCCTTCCTGTCTGGGCCATTGGTAAGTATAAAAGTATAGAAATTACTATGAATTTATCATATTTTACACAGTATACCAATGGTCCAGACATAGCTGAATGGTAAATAGGTGGAGGGTCTAAGACTTCAGAAATAATTCCAATCCTGCAATCCATGATGAAGGAACTTAGAATAGTTAGGAATTACATGTATGTCTCTCTGTACAGTAATAGAGGAGACATATTCTAAACAAGAAGCCCAATTTAAGTAATTCCTTATTGTAAGTATGAAGACAAGTTCCTAATTTTCCAAGGCTAGCCCAGACTAAGCCCCAAAAATTAGGATGGCGTATCTGAGAATAAGAGAAAATCTCCCACAAACATACGCCTTACAATAACATTTCAGCTGTTTGCAGGATATAAATACGGATAAAAACAGCATCCTTCGAGGATACATACATTTTTAGCCAGATTATGGGTAAAAATGCACCTCCACCCCCTTTTTTGAAGAAATCTTCAAAAGAAAAAAGGGGAGAGCTCTGGACACAATAAGAGCAGTACCCCAAAACAATATAATTAATCGTCAAACAGGCACTCAGGTATTAATTCAAGATTAATAAATGGTGCTTAATGTTACTGCAGAAGTTACGGCTATAGCAACGATCCTGGTAATTAATACTGCATACTAAATAGCATACACCGCAGACAATGCAAACAGATATGTTGAAAACCGGTGACATATAAAAATATGAAAGTGTCAATGACACTGTAGCTTAACTTGTGTGTTGTTTTTGATGAAAAGGATAATATTCAATGTTTATGAAAGGATTATGAAATAAGACAAGAATTGTGATAATTGGGAATATGTTCATTTCTGTTCCCTGTATGCTATGTTTATGATAAAAAATAATATGAGGTGTACACTGTACTAAAGATCTGAGGGGTGGGTTAATATGACCTCACAGTTAATATTTGTGGCCCTCACAGTTAACATATATCAACAAAATTACAATGAAATTATTCCAAAATGAGTCATCCTATCAAGTTACATTAAAATCCCTTCATAAATATGGCCTGTAGACTGTGCTAAAGGTTTTTGGGCTTCAGGCCCCTGTAGCCGTCAGTTTCCCAATTGCGTCCAAAGGGGACGTTCTAATCTAGACATTATATGAAGTCAACCTACCAAGTTACAATGAAATCCCTCCATAAATACGACCTGTAGACTGTGCTAAAGGTTTTCGGGCTTCAGGCACCTGTAGACATCACAGCTGACCAACCACGACCAAAAGGGGATGTCATCATCTAGGCATTATATGGAGTCAACCTAACAAGTTACAATGAAATCCTTCCATAAATACGACCTACAGACATGCTAAAGGTTTTTGGGCTCGGGCAGTCATCAAGGCTGAATGATCGTGACCAAAAGAGGACGTTCTCATCTGGACACTATTTGTAGTCATCCTACCAAGCTACAATAAAATCCCATCATAATTATGACCTGTAGACTGTTCTAAAGGTTTTTGGGCTTTGGGCCCCTGAAGCCGTCACAGTTGCCCACTCGTGTCCAAAAGGGGGCGTTCTCATCTAGACATTATATGAAGTCAACCTACCAAGTTACAATGAAATCCCTTCATAAATATGACCTTAGACTGTGCTAAAGGTTTTTGGGCTTGGGCAGCCATCATGGTTGAATGATCGCAACCAAAGGAGACAATCTCATCTGGGCATCATCTGGAGTGATCCTGCTAAGTTACAATGAAATCCCTTCATAAATATGACCTGTAGACTGTGTTCAAGGTTTTCGGGCTTCGGGCACCTGTAGCCATCACAGTTGACCAATCACGACCAAAAGGGGATGTCATCATCTAGGCATTATATGGAGTCAACCTAACAATGTTACAATGAAATCCTTCTATAAATATAACCTTTTGCCTATGCTAAAGGTTTTTGGGCTCGGGCACCCATCAAGGCTGAATGATCACGGCCAAAATGGGACATTCTCATCTTGACCTTATTTGGAGTCAACCTACCAAGTTACAATGAAATCCCTTCATAAATATGACCTGTAGACAGTGTTAAAGGTTTTTGGGCTTCGGGCACCTTTAGCCGTCAAAGTTGCCCAAACATGTCCAAAAGGGGACGTTCTCATCTAGGCATTATATGAAGTTAACCTACCAAGTTACAATGAAATCCCTTCACAAATATGACTTGTAGACTGTGCTTAAGGTTTTCGGGCTTCGGGTTCGGGCAGCCATCATGGTTGAATAATCGCAACCAAAGGAGACAATCTCATCTGGGCATCATCTGGAATGATCCTATGAAGTTACAATGAAATCCCTTCATAAATATGGCCTGTAGACTGTGCTCAAGGTTTTTGGGTTTCGGGCACTTGTAGCCAACACAGCTGACCAATTACGACCAAATGGGGATGTCATCATCTAGGCAATATATGGAGTCAACCTAACAGGTTACAATGAAATCCTTCCATAAATATGACCTTTTACCTATGCTAAAGGTTTTTGGGCTCGGGCACCCATCAAGGCTGAATGATCGCGGAGGACGTTCTCATCTAGACATTATTTGGAGTCATCCTACCAAGTTACAATGAAATCCCTTCATAAATATGACCTGTAGACTGTGCTAAACATTTTCGGGCTTCGGGCACCTTTAGCCATCACAGTTGCCCAATCATGTCCAAAAGAGGACGTTCTCATCTAGACATTATATGAAATTAACCTACCAAGTTACAATGAAATCCCTTCATAAATATGACCTGTAGACTGTGCTAAAGGTTTTCGGGCTTCGGGCTCGGGCAGCCATCATGGGTGAATGATTGCACATTCTCATCTAGACATTATATGAAGTTAACCTATCAAGTTACAATGAAATCCCTTCATGAATATGACCTGTAGACTGTGCTAAACGTTTTCGGGCTTCGGGCTCGGGCAGCCATCATGGGTGAATGATCGCAACCATAGGGGACAATCTCATCTGAGCATCATCTGGAGTGATCCTAAGAAGTTACAATGAAATCCCTTCACAAATATGACCTGTAGACTGTGCTCAAGGTTTTCGGGCTTTGGGCACTTGTAGCCATCACAACTGACCAATCACGACCGAAAGGGGACGTCATCATCTAGGCATTATATGGAGTCAACCTAACAGGTTACAATGAAATCCTTCCATAAATATGACCTTTTGCCTATGCTAAAGGTTTTTGGGCTCGGGCACCCATCAAGGCTGCATGATCAAAATGGGATGTTCTCATCTAGACATTATTTGGAGTCATCCTGCCAAGTTACAATGAAATCATTTCATAAATATGACCTCTAGACTGTGCTAAAGGTTTTCGGGCTTCGGGCTCCTGTAGCTGTCACAGTTGCCCAATCACGTCCAAAGGGGGACTTTCTCATCTAGACATTGTATGAAGTCAACCCACCAAGTTACAATGAAATTCCTCAATAAATATGACCTGTAGACTGTGCTAAAGGTTTTCGGGTTTTGGGCTCGGGCAGTCATCACGGTTGGCTGATCGTGCCCAAATGGGGAAATTCGCATCTAGACATCATAAGGAGTCATCCTACCAAGTTACAATGAAATCCCTCCACATTAAATATGACCTGCAGACTGTGCTAAAAGTTTTTGGGTTTCGGGCTTGGGCAGCCATCACGGTTGATAGATCATGCCCAAAAGGGGACGTTCTCATCTAGGCACTATACAGAGGCATCCTACCAAGTTACAATGAAATCCCTTCATAAATACGACCTGTAGACTGTGCTAATGGTTTTTGGGTTTTGGGCTCGGGCAGCCATACCGGTTGCCCGATCGTGACCAAAAGGGGACGTTCTCATCTAGACATAACCCCAAACCTGCATATGAAATTTCGTGATGATCAGACAAGAACTGCGGGGTGTAGCCCGTGCTAAAGGAAAATGTGAACAGACGTCACAGACTAACAGACTCACAGACTAACAGACTTCCGCACGCGTGATGGCAATAGCTTATCTTGACTATGTCAAGTTAAGCTAATAACATACACATATCTAATCAAGCCACACTGAACAATTCCTGAAGAGAAACACACTTCCTACGTAATCCATAGGTAGCCACTGTACAATAAATTCCAGTAACAACACTCTCCAATGTGAATAATCTGATATCTATGATCGTAGAAGCACGTGTAATATGAGTACAAAACAAAATAGAAACTTGGATCTAGAGATGTACATAGTTATGAATAACAGGCTCCTACACGGACCGCCCCCCCCCCCCCCCCCCCAAACAGATTATTATTTCAAGGTCTACCAAATACAATAGAGGTAGAGTAGCAATTTAATTGTGATGATTTATAAATAAATGCTTGTTTATAACAAATCAACCAAAATAACAGGGCATTAATTCACCTAAAAAGCGGATGACCCCATGAACACGACATAAATGCATCAAATGCATGTATTAGATTAATGGATTTCAAGGTCCACCAAATACAATACAGGTAGAGTAGCAATTTAATTGTGATGATTTATAAATAAATGCTTGTTTATAACAAATCAACCAAAATAACAGGGCATTAATTCACCTAAAAAGCGGATGACCCCATGAACACGACATAAATGCATCAAATGCATGTATTAGATTAATGAGGCTTGCGGGAAGAGAACTACGTCTTGCCTGGTAATTGCCTAAAACACATAAGGAAGTGTGTGTGTGGGGGTGTGGGAGGGGGTGGAGAGGGGGGGGGGGGGAATTCGAAGTCATAATGAAATCTCCTCACCCGCATTATTCAATTGTACTTGTGTCGGTTAACAGAAAAATATAGGAACCGCAATGGTTCTCTCATGGTGGGGGGAATTCGAAGTCGTAACGAAATCCCCTCACCCGTATTATTCAATTGTACTTGTGTCGGTTAACAGAAAAATATAGGAACCGGAATGGTTCTCTCATGGTGGGGGGGAATTCGAAGTCGTAACGAAATCCCCTCACCCGTATTATTCAATTGTACTTGTGTCAGTTAAGATTAAAAAAGATAGGAACCGGAATGGTTCCCTCACGTTTAATCGACTTCATATGCCAGTCTGGACGGAGAGGAACGTAAAGAATACAGGCCTTAAAATTTGCCTCGATTCACGAGAATCAGTTTCGATTCTCGCGAGCTCCTGTTGCGAGAATCAATTTTCAGTTCTTAAATATTTTAAATTTGAGAGTACTGTTATGTGAGTGCAACATTTACATATGCCAAAGTAAAAGGCTAACGTCATAGTTTTTTTCAGAGAGTTTTCCCTTTATGGGCCCAGTTTCCATTTTTCTCACACATGTGCACGTAGAACACATGTTCCAACATACAGGCTTTTGGTGGTCTGGCTGATGGAAATTACAGTATTGTGGCAGTGGTGTCTATTGAAGTCTTGGCTGCCTATATAGGCAGCCAAGACTTCACTATACACCACTGCTAAGTGTAGTTTTTTTACCTTATTATGAGGGGACAAAGACAGAGCATTCTCTTGGCTTGTTAAAGCCACCTTTAGAATCTACGACAAGAATCAAATGAACATTTTGCGCGAATCTAAGTTGATTCTCATTGTTTCCCTTGCGAGAATCATTTGCGCGAATCGATTCGGATTCGCGCATGAATTTTAATCCCTGGAATAAAACTTCCCCTGAAAGAAGATCCTCTCATGGAGAAAGCTTCAGTGGAGCGTCACATAACAGACATTTGAGAATATTGATCCAAGATTTCTGTGACAACAGAGGTGCTACCAGAAGGATTCACTGTTTATAAACTTATTAAACATAAGCTATTGAATCAAATGAATAGGAGGATACGCATATCCTATTATTCCTCCTCATGAATTTGCAGAGCGTCTACTGCCTGCGCTCAATAATCTGGGCATGGCGACACAAATGGCGGTAACTAATTGTTCCGGTGCATCGCAAACTAAACAATCATGGTGGTGATCCCACTGGTAGCAAAACTTTATAAATAAACGTATGTTGAGCGTCCATACATATGAAACAGGCGACCTTTCCGAGGAGCGAGTCTGCTAGTGAGTTCAGACGACCCGGTGTATGTGTATGACGGATAGAGAGACGAACATGAAAATGATTCTCCGTTAGGTATTATAACAAAACTGAATGGGGTGCCGCCCTGGTTCCTGATTTACGCTACCACTATTGAGTTGTCTAACAATATCTGAACAAGCATGAACGCATTGATGTAGCGCTAACAAAATCGACATCATTCTTGATGATTATGTGTTTCTACACGAACCGAGGGTCTCAGACCCCTGCAATTATAGTCTGTAGGACTCAGGGCCGTGCCCCAAGCTATAGACTCATACCCATCATAATCGTAACGCTGGATCTGGCAGTTGCAGCAGAACTAATAAGTTAGCCACTGAATATCTGCCTCAATATGGCCCCTTTTGTTTACTATATCCGTTAAAACAATACTGGTTCTGAGCGAATGCATTATCACACTCCAGTTCTTTTTAAGAATAACTGGAGGGGACATGTGCGTAAGCGACCCATCTAAACAAGATGCCTAGCCACTCAGTACAACCCCATCAGTCGCATAAAGCTAATTCATTCTGGATAATGCAGACGAAGCAGAATGTTATGAGACATTACCAAGTTAATATTCGAGTGAGAGCGCAGGGCGCTATCTTCAGACAGAAGCTATCCTTAGATCTATGCTTATAGCATAGTCAATCACTCGAACACTCATTTTAACTGACTAAATGATAACCATAAATAATCTTTTAGAGCTTTGATAAAAATTTCAACAAAACCATATCATGTGACCCCCTCATTGGAACGAGCTCAATGAGCTCATTCCAAAGAAGGGTCACATGATATGGTTTTGTTACAATATTTTGAAAAATTTAATTTTTCAACTGCTCACTTTGCATATTACGCGGGCAGATGTGGGCGATTTGTTAGGTAAAGGGTTAACAAGTAACGACAGAAGCAGGACACCAGACAACGGATGACAATACCTCATCCTAACTTTTAGTCAGGTGAGCTAAAAAGATGCTCCACCTTTTGAGGAATGCCTAGATGGATCTTATAGAACATTACAAGCTTTCAAAAAGCATTTGCAAATGACCTCATTCGTTTCTACATGTAAAAAGAGAAGAAACATTTCATAAAAGTATAATTATTAAATTATGGAACCACATTGCTTTTATTCTTTAGTATCTGAATCACTGGAGGCATTCAATTTGAAAAACATGCAGTCACACTGTGAGACATCTTTTCGGAAAGTTGAACAAAGGCACTCAATAAGTTTATCCGAGGAGGGTGAAAGTTCAAGGGAGACACAACAATTTCAACCATAATAAAAAGCATCTTATGAGTCTGAAAATGAAATCTGAAATTAAAATCCTGGTCAATCAAGTTATCACAGTAAAGAATTGTAAGATAAATATGTCATCACCATGATGTTTATGCAGAATTTTGCTCTTGTTTCTAAGGCTATATCCAGACATGTTAACCTCCAGAATAATTTTTCAGGGAACCTGAGGGTGATTTTCAGGGAAATGGGATGGATTTCAGGGAAAAGTTCGCGCGGGGGCAAAATAAAAGAAAAAAACTTGTGAATTTTCAGCTCACGGACCACTATTAACACGAGGTCATATCCAGAACTAGTTGTCAACTATGCTGATGCATTTATGCTATGTTGAAAAATTAAAAAAATCATAAAATAACTGTTGATTTGCCCCCCCCCCCCCATATCCTCTTCTTCATGAGCCCCCCCCCCCCCTCCCTCCCCACACTGTCCCACAGAGCACATCCACCTGTGGTTTGCTCTTATCAAAGTCTATTTAGCTAATAATTTCCCAAGTCTGGAAATGTTAAAAGGAAAAGATGTCCTGATGTTCAGTTACTTCAAGAACATTAGTACTCAGAAAGTATCTTTATCAAACTTCATGCATGTGGGACGCTTATGCCCTAAACAAAACTTTTCTTTTCATCATTGAAGCATTTTTGTTCAATTTCATTCAAAATTTTCTGGTTACAGATGGCCTACAGTTAACAGTTCTGTAGTCAGCACAACAGAATAAATGTGGTGTTAGAAAAAAAGTCCATTGTGTTTAAATATGCTGTCATAATTTTTCGGCATCCTAAGCGACATTAACCTACTTTTAAGCTGTGCTAAATAGTTGATGTTTACGTTTTGATTTTGGAAAAGGGATGAGAATTAAAGCTATTCTATGAAGGAATAAATAAATATATACTATTTAATTCCTTTTCATATATTTTAATTTCCAAAAACTGCATTTAAATGAAGGTGGAGTTTTCAATTTTTTGAAAGTAAGTCACCTATTTTCACTTCGACACTCGCACATTTATCACAAATCTCTGAAGAAAAACCCCAGAAATAAACATGAACACAGTTGAAATATATATCGTAAAATAGCCTTTTCTTAAATAAATTTAACTTAAATCCATATTTTACTGCTTCGTGAGTTTTTACCAGAGTTTGAAATGCATGTGATTTGACTCCGAACGTTTTTCATAAGTTACAACAGGAATGAAATATTTGACTGTTGTTTTCCGGGATTTTTGGTCCAAAACTTATTCCCGTCCGGGAGGCCGGGAACTACATTGAAATTTCGGGATTTTCCCGGGCATTCCGGGAGAGTTAACATGTCTGGCTATATCTCAACTCGCCTCCGACTTTGATACAGTGGAGCTCACTTAACTGGATATCTCTTAATTGTATATCCCTATTAATTGAATATAATTTCCCAACACAAAACCATTTACCATACCTCCAGTACAAATTTGACCTGTTAATTGAATATATACTCGCCCAAAAAAGAAAGTGTGCATTGCAGAAATTGATCAAACTCCAAAAAAAATAATTTCGTAGGTGTAAAGAGTGTTAACCTGTTCATGAATAAGTTATATTGAACACAAAAACAGCTTTCCCCGTTAAAATTGCATTAACGTTAAATGACGTGCTGCACGTTTGTGAAAAGGCATGTGTTGCATGTGGAGAGTCTGAAAATTCATGCAGCAGTGTGAATCCTTGAGTATTTAAAAACTAAAGTAAGGCCTTCCTATCGTTCATATTCAAACTTGGGCTGCTGTTAAAACGACTCCACATTTGCATGCCAAGATTGACAATGAATCAACGTCTCCTTGCCCTGGGTAGGGTTAGAGCTGGCAGAACACACAGAGAGGTTGCCCAGCATTTGAACTGCCACCGTAACACTGTAGACAGGCTAGTCCATCGACGTGCACAACATGATGACGTTCGAGACCGACCCCCCCTCCAGGAGACCCCGAGTTACCACCCCTGCACAAGATCGGTATATCCGTGTCATCCATCTCCGGAACCTGCAACAAACGGCAATGACGACAGCCAGGAACATCCCTAACCTGAGACGGATACATCCTCAAACAGTAATCAACCGGCTGAGAGAATACGGCTTACGTCCTCGAAGACCTGCAATTCGTCCGATTTTGACGTTACGTCACGGCCCCGCCGTAATTCTACAGCAGGACAACGCCCGACCCCATGCAGCTCGTGCTGTTCAACAGTATCTGCAGCAACAACAAGTGGATGTTCTTCCCTGGCCCGCAAATTTGCCCGATATCTCACCCATTGAGCACGTATGGGACGAAATGAAACGTCAGCTACGCCGGCTTCCCCATGCATTGTCAACACTTGTGGAACTCCAAAGACAGCTTATCAGAATATGGAACAATATCCCACAACACTTCCATGCTAACTTGTTCGCTTCCATGAGGCATAGATGCACAGCAGTAGTCGATGAAGACAGAGGTCATACCAGATATTGAGTGCGTGTCTTTTGTGTTTGACCCTTAGTGTCTTTGACTCTCCATGGCACCAAGAGTATTCGTCGTAGCGTAATGAAATTTCTCGTGTTGATCACAAATTGATTCATCTGTGATTGAATAAAATTTCCATGAATGAAAATGATATATATCTTTTTTTAGTGTTATTTTTTAGCATGCACACTTTCTTTTTTGGGAGAGTATAGATTATAGAGTAAACACCTGTTAATTGAATAAAAATCTTGCAACCTGTCGAGAAATTACCCTGACTCTCCTCCATTTTCCTTTGTTTATAGACCTATTTGGCCTTAGTACATATAATACAGGCATTTAATCTATTATATCTTGTTTGACAGAGCTCATGGAGGTCTGTCAAACAAGATATAATAGAATAAATGTTAAGTTTATCTCTAGAATACAGGAAAGTGACATTATCCTTGTTAATTGAATACTCCTGTTAACTCAAAAATTTTCATTGGCAAAGTGGCTATTCAATTAATGGGGTTCCACTGTACAACATTTTGTACCTCAACTCGCTTCTGACTCTGATACAACATTTTGTACATACAATAATGTTTATAATAAATATATTTTCACTATGCTAGTGGAATTATCACCTATAGTTGAAGCTATTTATTTTGGTGGAAATTCTTTTAAAATGAAAACAGCATGCAATTCTATTCATAGGCATGAGCAACACTCAATCTTTGAGTCAAAATAGTTCCGAAAGATTCACAAGTCTTTCTGATAAAATGTGTGAAATTATTAAGTTAATAAAGCTGTGTTCCAATAAGACTAAAATCCTCCTCCTTTGATTGGATGAGAGCTCACTTAGTATATTCTATGTTTATGGCTCAAGTAGCAAATGTTAGCGTCCGATGTCACAACGCAAAATATTTGCAATGACATCGTCCGTTTCGTAACTGCTTCATTTACGGGTTGACTAGCAAGCCGCTCCATTTTTCTGGATGTTTCACGTGTGCAGCAGACGGTGTTCCGGATGAAGTGTTGTTTAAATTACAAACGATTTACAATTTGAACTAAGATGGAATGAGTTTATCTGGTTTATTAATTATTTAGCCAGTGCCGTCGTGGATACACAAGAGGTTTATTTACTAAACCTGTGATCGTTAAAAGTTGCCATGAACAAGGCAACTTTTAAAGATCACAAGTTTAGTAAATAAGCCTCTCATGTTTCAGCTGAGAGGCTTATTTACTAAACTTGGGCTAATCGGTAGTATCTATTGGAACATATACGTTATTGTGATGAATTGATGATAACATGGTCTGAGGCTTGTGGCTCGGAGCAAATGTTCAACCTCAATGCTTTGCATCTCGGTTGAACATAACCTCCAAGCTGCAAACCTCAGACCATGTTACCGTCAATTCATCACAATAACGTATATGTTCCAATAGATACTACCGATTAGCCCAAGTTTAGTAAATACTACCCATAGCCCAAAACCTACATTGTGAAACATGAGAGGTTTATTTACTTGTTCAAAGCAACTTTTAACGATCGCAGGTTTAGTAAATAAACCTCTCGTGTATCCACGACGGCTCTGGATAAATAATCAATAAACCAGATAAACTCATTCCATCTTTGTTCAAATCGTAAATCGGTTTGTAATTTAAACAACACTTCATCCGGAACACCGTCTGCTGCACACATGAAACATCCAGAAAAATAAAGCGGCGTTCTAGTCACTCCGTTGGTGAAGCAGTTACGAAAAGGACGATGTCATTGCAAATATTTCAAGTTCTGACGTCAGACGATAACATTTGCCACTTGAGCCTTAAACATAGACTATACTAAGCGACCTCTCGTCCAATCAGATGAGGAGGATTTTAGTCTTGTTGGAACATAATCTCATATTTGTCACAATTCTATATAAATTTCTGAATCATGTCCACAAACTTCAATTCAAACCTTGGTAAACCTAAACTCAAATCATATCCACTAACTTTAATTTAAACCTTGGTAAACCTAAACTCGAATCATGTCCACAAACTCCAATTTCAACCTCGGTAAAGCTAAACACGAATCATGTCCACAAACTTCAATTCAAACCTTGGTAAACCTACACTGTTATATTACTTTATCATAACCTGTAGTTTGTTCGTGTATTTTACAACTGATGTAACCCATGTGTAACCTAAATGGCTTGTTATTTATATATTTATTGGTGTTTAAGGTCACATACTCATGCACACAGGCTAATCATGACTGTGACAGTTTTATGGGTGGAGGAAGCCAGAGTAGCCAGCGAGAACCACCGAGCAATAACGAGCAGCTGCCAGCTCCCCAACATCGTAACTACGCACTGCAGCACAGGCAGGGTTAGATTGGTTGAAGACATGTGCAACATCGACGTGCAGAATGCATTAGCACACAGCGTCATCATGCCCCTATGTGGACAATCGGGGTTAAGTTCCTTGCCCAAAGACACAACACAGGAGTCTGAAACAATCGCTCAGATGGTCACCCATCCGAGAACTAACCGGGCTCGATTTTACCTAACGTTAGGCCGAAACCGACCAGCATTATTCTCAAAAAATTAATTTTCATTATTTGTCTCTAAAACATAGGTTATGGCCTCTCACTGAAACGAGCTCGTTGAGCTCGTTTCAATGGGAGGTCATAACCTATGTTTTTAAGACAAAAAATGGAAAAAAGTTAAAAAATTTATAGTAATTTATATATTTTTATACTTACCAATGACCCAGACATAGCTGGTACTAACTCTTAAAATATAGGGCCAATCACAAATTTTGCCCCCCAATCCCCAAAATTTGCATCTAAAACCAAAGAAAACATGTCCTGAATGGCCCTCCACACTTCACCTCTACTGCGCATGCGCAGTGTCAAGGACGTTCCGAAATTGGCGCCATTAATCATTCTTATAACCCGTGCCTGGTAAGCGCTATGCACTCAGGTATGAGTTCCCAACTCCTGGGAGGGCCATCCCCGTCTGGGTCATTGGTAAGTATAAAAAATATATAAATTACTATAAATTTTTTAACATTTTTATACTGTACCAATGACCCAGACATAGCTGAATAGTAAAAAGGCTGGAGGGCCTAGGACATAGAGCAAGTTGGAATACACTCAATTATATAAAATAGAGTCATCCCCTCTAGGGAAAAAGAACATGTATCTTTCTTATTTATGATAAATTAGAAAGATACAACACCTTCCAAAATTGAGCATCATACATCCATGTACTCTATTAATATCTAGTATAATCCTTATACTAATAATTTTTAAAGTAAGCCAATAAATAAAGTAAGTCTAGAGAATAGAGACTCTTTATACTCCTTAAAAGTGTCTGAGGATTGTATAATAACGTCCGTTTGACACGTGCTATATTCAAAAGCTATACTTTAAAAACTAAGACCTGAATGAATTTTTAAAACATAAACTTCTCACTAAAAAGCCATCCCAGTAACAGCTGAGAATTACTAACTCCGGAGGAGGTATCCCCTTGTTTTCATAGTAAAACAGGTGACCCAAGGGAACACCCTCCCCCCCCCCCCCCCCTTTTTCTTGCCCTGGGTCAAATAGCCCAGAGCGAAGAGGGCAGCAGAACGGAGTCACTGCCGAAACAGACAGCCTACCTAGCTATAGTAGCAACTGTTAAGTGAAAGACATTCTGAGCAGTAGATAATAGACCTAACAATAGAGGCCTCCAGAAATGGACTTGATATTTCTGAGATAAAAATTCATGAATGTGGATGGCTGAGCGCAATGAGCAGCCTTCAAAAATCTATAATAGCGACACTATTAATGTAAGCCCAAGATGTAGAAAGAACTCTTACTTCATGAGCCGAAATCTCAAGCACAACTGCTGAGTCAATGATATACCATAAGCAGTACCGATAGTTAATTGAATCCATTAGCAATAGAATGGAGCGTAACGTCCTTCTATTAGGCATCAAAGACAGAAGAAGCTTACGTCCGTAGTAATAAACAGATATCTGTTTATAAATACGTAAACTCTAACCGGACAGAGTAAAGGCCTATGCCCGTACGAAGACGGAAGGACCTTAATAACAATAGGTTCCGGATATTTATTAGGAGCCTGACTCTTAACCAAAAATCCAACCTAAATAGTAAAGGAAGTAGTGATTCCGAAACTACGAAAGTGAGAATCATCCACCGATAGTGCATGAAGCTCACTGACTCTTCAGTAAAAGAGAAGCCAACAGAAATACTGTCTAAAAGGTCAGAATTTGAAAACTACTGTTTCCAGAGGCTCAAATGATTACTTAGCTAAATAAGAACCGAAGTTAAATTCCATATAGAAATTTAATCTAATGATTCTAAGTCTATTTATCGAAAAGTTACTAATTGACTTAGATAAAGAGACATAAGACTCAGTTGTAAACTATCATAGAGTGCATAGGTATGAGATAACATAGACCTATAACCTTAATAGTAACAGGCTGCAGTAGATCTTGTCAAACAAGTATACTAGAAAGTTGCAATGACTAGTATGGAGGGATCAACAATATCAACATAGTGATCCCTACACCAACGACGGAAGAGCCTCCACTTTAGCCGCATAGTATAGCGAAGAAGAGGTTCTCCTACAGTAAGAAATCGCGTCCAAAGCTCGTCCAGTACAATGCTTACAATGCAATAAGGACCACACAACGGAATACGTGAAGGTTGAGACCTTGCGGGTTGTGATGAAGATGACACGATTTTCCCCAGCGAAAGAAGATCCTCTCATGGAGGAAGTTTTCGTGTTAAGTCCCACAGTAGACATCTGAGTAAATTTACCCACGGTCTCTGTGAAGACAGAGATGCTATCAACAGAAATGTATTGTGGTTGTTTATCTTAGCAATACTTGCTGAAACAACAGCGCAGAAGGATACGCATATCCTATCATTCCGTCCTATTAGATCAATAGAGCGTTAACAACATAAGCTCAGAGATCCGGACATGCAAACACATACGTCTGCAATTGATTAGCAAGTTGTGTCGTAAATAAATTATCATTGGGCGCTCCCATTGATAGCAAATCTGATTGAATACTTGTTTGTTGAGAGTCCATTCTGACGGCAACAAGCGACCCATACGTGAAAGGGAGTCCGGTAATACAATCAGACAACCCGGAATATGACGGACCAAAGCAGAACTTGGTGTACTATAACAAACAGAAGGATTCTTTCCGTTAAATTGAATAAAGAATCGAATGAGTGCCTCCCTGGTTCCGGAGATACGCAACTACTGTTGTATTATCGGACAGGATTTGGACATGCGTTTCTGAATAATGTTCATCCAATGACATAAAGCAAGCCTAAAAAACATTATGCCGTGGAAGATAAGTGCTTGCCTAGAGACTGCGGAACCCAAAGACCCTGGCACTTCGAATCCGTTGGGATCAATATTGTACCCCAACCTGTTTGACTGGCAACCGTCATAATTATAAAACTCGGATCCGGCAACTGCAGTGGCACTCTCTGAGTCAACCACCGAATGTTTGCCCCAGTCTGAATCTCTTGCTACACTTGATAGACAAGAGAACGTGTATATCGAGCAATTCATGGATTGCTGAAAAGTTGCCGTCGAAGAGAAGCTTCTCCGAGACCGAAGCGACTCTGAGAGAGTTCTTCACCTTACTATCCACGCGCGTGGATGTAGCTAGGGCTGCGTCACGTCTAACCAACTCCAGGTTGCCACTGAAGGGCGGAGTTATACGTGGAAAAACTACTGCCCTTGAAAGAAATCACATTGAGGATCATATCCCGGAATTCTTTCTCTTGAAGACGTAATGATAACGCCTCAGTAAGGTGGACTACGTATGATAAAGCGTCTAAGTTAAGTCTATTAGACATCATTGTCATTTCCAACATTGTGGTTGGAAAAGACATAGACGGCGAAAAAGATAATTTCCAGTCTTTAACCCCACCGTCTAGACGCATATGAACTCTCGGTATGCCCTGTTCTGCCAAAATAAATTATTCCTAGAAATGATAAAAGGCAGAATTGAGCATTGCAGACAAGAAACTAAACTATCATGCTTGGTAGCAGGCTTATATATATATAGCGTCGATAAATAATACAAATGTTCTAATGACATTATTGGACTGTGTCGGTAAGTCAGGGACAATGTCCCTGAACCAATCCAAAATTCCGTGTCCAATGACGCTATAAGTCTCTTATCCAACATCGCAGCAATGTAGTCCGAAGGAACAACCTCTGGAAGATAATGCCGGAAGAAATGTATGGCAGCTTCCGTTGTTCCGAAAGGGAAAACTCGAAATCGTCCGAATCCCTTTCGCCATCCTGTCGGACCCTATAAAGCGTTCGGTCGTCCGAACCTGATGCAACAGCGGAGCGCACCGACCCAGCGCCGTCGGATAATTCCTGATCCGACCGAGAAACTGTCGATTGCTGGGATGCTGCGATAAACTGTGCTAACTTGGATAGCACGTCCGTCACTGAGGCCTGTGGAGAAGCGGTCTTACGATGCATTGCCGCTGGAAGCTCCGTGATCATTACCCCGTGCATACTTCTATTATGCGAGCGAACGGAGTGTATAGGCCTCGTGTCCCTTGGCTACCGGATGGCGTGACCTGTTCGCCGTGGAATCACTGAATGACGAAACTGGTCGGATACTCGAGGTCACGTAGCCAATGTGCGGTCGTGTGCGCTGCTGTGAGGATGAGGAAGCATTATCGACAGTCTCTCGGACTGTCAATATAACGGAGCGTCCCGAGCGGCGGACATATGCTCCAAATGCGAAATATCTGAACCACAACATGCGGTCCCCTATGTTGTTGTACGAGAGAGGGACCTCTCTCGCTCACAGCCCGGACGGACCTGGACGAGCCAGGAACCGGACTAACAGGCTTCCTCCAATCTGTCCTCAATCCGTCATCACTGGGTGAGTACTAAAGTTATTATAGTGCTCGCATCACCCAAATCTCCTTCCTAGACCGCAACGGACGAACCCGGCAGCCGAACCATTCGATGAATGGACGCTACACCGGGTGAGCTAGCGAATGTCACTCCGTCGATCCTACAAGGGACCTCTTAGGCGATAGACATATTCCATGAGCACTTATTGCCGCTAGCTCTTCATTAACTATGACGACAGAGGCACACTTTGAAAGACATCTCCGTAACTTTGCGAACAAGAAACCAAAAATGCTTGGTAATAGCAAGCATATAATAAAAATATATAGCGTCGTTCAATAATTCGAAAGTTGTGTGACATTATTGGACTATGTCGGAACTGAGGGACGATGTCCCTGAACCGAACCAAAAATTTCTAAGTCCACCAACGCTATCAGTTTCTTATCCGGCATCGCAGCATTCTGGTCTGACGAAAGAACCTGTAGAAGATAAAGTCAGATGACATACACAACAGCATATGTTGTTCCGAAAGGGAAAGCTCGAAATCCTCCGAATCCCTTTCGGCATCCCGTCGGACCGGATGAAATTTTCGGACGTCCGTACCTGCTTCCGCGGAGCGTCCCGACCCAGCATCGTCGGATAATACATGATGCGACAGATTCAGTCGTTGCTGGGATGCTGCGATAAGCTGTGCTATTTGGGATAGCACGTCCGTCACCGAGGCCCGTGCAGTAGCGGTCTTACGATGCATTGCCGCCGGAAGCTCCGTGTACATTGACTCCCGCACACTTTCTCATGCGAACGTCCGGAGCCTGCAGGCCTCGTGTCCCTGGCTACCGGATGGTGTGACCTGGTCGCCGATGATTCTCTGATTGGCGAAGCTGACTGGATATCCGAGGTCACGTAGCCAAGAGCGGTCATGTGCGCTACCATGAGAATGAGGAAGCCTTATTGACAGTCTCTCCGGACTGACTATATGTCGGAGCGTCCCGAGCGGCGGACGTATGCTCCGAATGCGAAACATTTTGTACCACAACATCTGGGGCCAGATGTTGTTGTATGAGAGAGGGGCCTCTCTCGCTCGCCATCCGGATGGACCTGGACGAGCTAGGAACCGGACTAAAAGGCTTCCTCCATTCTCCCTCTAATCCGCCGTCACTGGGTGTGCATTTGGTTGATTTATAGTGCTCTCATCACCCCAAAACTCCTTCTAGACCGCATCGGACGAACCCGGCTGCCGAACCATTCGATGAATGGACGCTACACCGGGCGAGCTAGCGGACGTCAAAGGCCGTCGAACCTACTAGGGTCCTCTTAGGCAATTGGCGTATTTACATGAGCACTTTTCCGCTAGCTCTTCATTAATTGTGACGACGGAGGCACACTTTTGGAAGACATCACAGATACATCACCCTAATCTTGATCGTCTGAAATAGAAATTGATAAAGTAGAGTGACCCTGCGGGGAAAGGACCGGAATGTCCAATTCCCCACTAACATACCGTGACACACGCTTCCCATGTTGTCATTGAAATTATCACATACAGAACAGGAGTTAGTGCGAGTACACTGACTACATATACAATGATTATAAAAGTCAGAGGAAGATTTCCTTTTATTACAATTGACCAAAATCCTTTCAATGTGAAAAGAAAACAAAGTCCTAGTACTCAAACCAACCCCTGACAATCAAAATACATAATAATATGATCCATTAACATAGAAAAAATAACTGAAATCAAAAAATTTTGAAAAAATATTTTTTCAGAACAGCCCAAGTTTCTGAAAAGTAACGTTGAGCCCCAATGGATCCCAAGCCTAAGTGTGGACAAAAATTTTTAAAAATATTTTAAACAATTTATGCAACACTTACGAACAATAATAATGTATCTAGTTATGATTAAATTAACATCAAGATATTATTTTCAAGAAATCCCCCCTCACACAGAGGGCTGTTGTAAATGTAAACAATAAGTGTAAAAACACTAGAATAAGACTCCAGGCACCCAGGCCCGAAATCAGTTACCAATAATACACTATCTGATGCAAAACAGAGACTTCCAGGGAAGAAACTGCAGAACATCAGATGGTAGATGCAGAACACTACGCCTAACCACCCATAGGTGAAGACGTAAACATGGGAAAAAGAACAGAATTCATTCTGTTATTCAGCTAAAACTCCCAAGAAATTTTAGTAATAAAATTACAGAAAATATGCCAAAAGCATGGGAGAATAGCAAGAGGGGACTTAAAGGAAAGGGAGAGAGGAAAACACTGAACAAGCAGTATAACTTGATACCAAGAATGACAACAACATGGCTGTTGCCTCGAAAATAGGTAACTTAACATAATTTCATTAAAAAATTTTAAGTTACAGCCCTGATAATTTTCTGTCACTCCTTTTTCCTCTCCTCCTTCTATATCCTCCTTAGAATCACCATTTCTCTAATATTTATGTGTCTGGCATCATTTAAACTGAGATTTACAAGCACAAAGATCAGTCAGATGTTAACTGATGAAGGGCCAAACTAAGAATGATTAATGGCGCCAATTTCGGAACGTCCTTGACACTGCGCATGCGCAGTAGAGGTGAAGTGTGGAGGGCCATTCAGGACATGTTTTCTTTGGTTTTAGATGCAAATTTTGGGGATTGGGGGGCAAAATTTGTGTTTGGCCCTATATTTTAAGAGTTAGCACCAGCTATGTCTGGGTCATTGGTACAGTATAAAAATTTAGTTATTCAAGAATTATTTTTGCAAGTGCCGTCTGCTTTTCATGTTAGGTAAAGGGTTAACTTCGGTGATGTGACGTGAACCATTTACCGCAACGCCACCATGCCCCCAAATGGCTCGTCCACGGGTTATTCCTAATTCTGAGGTGGTATATAATAAAGAATTAGATTTGTTAGTGAGATGATTTAAGTGTTAACCAACACAGACTTACAGATGATCTATCGTCAGGATCTCTTTCTAGACACCGAAATATAACAACTTCCATATCAGGCCATGATGATGACTTCTTACATGTTATCATTGGAATTTGCCAGCCCTGAAAAAATTAGAAATTTTAAGTAAGTATCAGAAACCCAATCTAGCTTACACACAATTTGATAGAATTCATGTCAAACACTTAATTTTGAACAACCTAAAATTAAGCCACAAACAAAAAAAACTTGAGTCTTGTATGGCACTCCATGGCAGTCCCCAAAAAATTTAAATTTTATAGTAAATTTCCTTTCTTATTATACCTACTACAATTGTTTACTACAGGCTTGCACTACAGTGGAAGTCCCTAACTAAGAAAATATACTCTCTATTTTTATCTTTCCCAAGCGATTTGGGAAAGAAAAGCGGTGCAAAAGCACCAAGAAAAAAAAATAAGCCAAAACTGAGTCGAGTGCTGCCGGCGCAGACCCAGTAGAGGACACTCTCCTCCAAGTACCACTCCACGGCTTCCATTGCCAGTGCTCATATACTTTGCTAATGACTCATTCTTTTGAATCCACCAACGTTAGAGTTATGTGAACAGCAGGGAGGAAGGATTCTTACCCGAATAAGAAGACGGGAGGGCCTCCATGTAAACAACTGTGGTAGGTATAATAAGAAAGGAAATTTACTATAAAATTTTAATTTCTTATCAACCTACCTACAATTGTTTACTACAGGCTGAATAGACAATAGGCAGAGGGAATCACATAACCAACCCACACATAACCCAACTGCACTGGAACGGTGGACAGAGGAAGAGGTCCCAAGGCCTATCAAACCATAGCATCATAATCATTAGTAAAAGACAATGAGAGATGAGGCGTAAGGGTCTGTATGATGCATAGACAGAAAGGGCAGTAACAGCACAGACCTGGTTTTGTCCTTCTAAGAAGCCTAATGGCTAGGGTAGACAACAGCCTAAGCAGAAGAAAGAGGACCCAAAGCAAAAAGGTCCTCCGACTGCTCCAGCAACTGACGCAGATAGAAGGAGGAGAAAGTAGAAGCATTTCTCCAGTAGGCTGCCTGCATAACATCCGACAACTTGACAGAGTTAGAATAAGCCCAAGAGGTAGACAATGCATGCACCTCAAGGGCAGAAATACGATTGGTAATACAATCGCCAGTTGTTAGACGAGTGTAAGCCGTGCAAATAGCAAGACAAATCCATTGAGAAATGGACTGAGGAGAGATCTTCTGTCAACTCGGAATAAGAGACATAAAAAATCTTTTGCTGCCTTTCCTAATGAATTGTGTCAGATTGAGTTAAATGTGAATAGCACGAACAGGACAGAGCAAAGGGCGGTTACCCTCAACAGAAGGAGGAGCTCTGATACAGATAGGAGGTGGAGTAGTTTCTGGGATCTGATTTTTGGCCAGAAAAGAGCAATCAGTGGTAAAAGTAACACTGTTGGGAGAGCTCCTGAAAAAGGCCGGGTCAACCGAGAGGGCGTGAAGCTCACTAACCCATCTGGCAGAAGCAAAAGCCATCAGAAAAGCTGTCTTGTATGTGAGAAAACGAATATCCACCTGGGATAAAGGTTTGAATGGCACATCTTGGGGTAAACTGCAAAGTCTGAGGCCTTTTCAAAGAAAAGTGCTGAAGAAGCTTGGAGAGTTTTGGATTAGTGCCGATATGAAGCTTCCCCACATACGAAAAGGTCTCCGAAAGCATGGATCTGTACCCCTTGATGGTAACAGGCTGGAGACCCCGAGAATCAAACAGATATACCAGAAACTAAGCAATCTGTAAAATCAAAGGATTGGCATAATCAACAGAGTGATCATCACACCATCAACAGAAGACCTTCCACTTAACTGCATAGGCTAAACCAGTGGAGTGCCTCCTTGAAGAAGAAATGCACTCCACTGCTCGTCTCGAAAAACCTCTATGGAGGAGACAGGACCTGACAAAAGATATGTGTGAAGGCACAATGAAATCGGGTAGACGTGAAACCTCCTTGGGTGACCTTGGCAAAGAAGGTCGCGACATAGAGGGAGACGTGCCAGAACCGCCGCCATCAGAGAGTGGAGCTGATTTATCCACACCCGCTGAGGCGACAGGGAAGCGATCAGAATAATTTGACAGCTGCAGGTTCGATTTTTGGCTAGAACCTGAGGCAGAATCGGAACCGGCGGGAAGGCGTAGCAGACTAGACCGTTCCAATCGAGCGTCCACGGCAAAAGCCAGAGGAGCTGGACACAGGGACACTAAAGTGTCCACCTGATGGTTCCAATGAGTCGCAAAGAGATTGATGTGGGGACGACCCCAGAGATCGCAAAGAGACTGGAACCCTGCCCTGTGGAGAATCCACTCGGTGGAGATGACCCTGCCTCGTCGGGACAGGGAGTCGGCTGGGACATTCAGATGACCGGGAATGTGACGAACCACCACCCCGGTGTTGACCTCCCGAGCGAGCAGTGGAAGATCCTGAGCCAATTCGTACATGGGAACCAAGTGCGTGCAGCCCTGGTTCCGATTGTAAGCAACCACTGTTGAATTGTCGGACCACAGGATCTGGCGATTCGACAGGTGAGGGATCCACTGCCTGAAACTCAGAAGAAGAGCAAGAAGCTCCTTCTGGTTGATGTGCAGAGCTGCCTGATCCTGGTCTCACGCCCCATGAAGGGAAAGACTTAGAGGATCCAACGTCGCAACCCATCCAAGATCGCTGACATCGGCTGTCAGAACACGATCGGATGGGGTAATGGAACTCCCTGCATAATCCATTGAACATCCATCCAGGAGAGAAGGTGAGGATGAAGAGAGTCTGGTAACTGAAGCATCAGATCCAGAGGATTGACATTTGGCCTCCAATGACTGTGCAAAAAGTGTTGGGAGAGGTCTGACATGCAACCGACATAGAGGAATAGGATCCATCATCGAACTGCAGAGACCGAGCAGCTGGAGAATACTCCGTGCTGTCGCAGACGTGGACTGGGACAGAGTCAGAGCAAAAGCTGAGAGAATCACAGCCCTTGCCTGGGGAACCGCCACCATATAGAACTGAGTACAGAACTCCATCCCCAGATGACAAAATGACTGAGAAGGGACCAGGTCCGACTTCTCATTGACTTTGAACCCTAGTGACGTGAGCAGGCTCAACAGAGTGTTGACATCTGACTCCAGTAAGGCAGCATTGGAATGTCTCTGGAGGATATCGTCTAGATAAGCCGAAGTAGTCACCCTGGACCTTGTGTGATGGAAGGCTATCACATGCAATATCAATCGGGTGAAGGCCCCAGGAGTCCGGTTGAGGCCGAAAGGCATGGCCTTGAACTGGTAAACTCGCCCCAGAAAAGCAAACCTGAGATACTTCCGTGACATCCGATGAATCGGAACGTCATGGAAGTTCCGATTCATCGGACGTCACAGAAGTATCTCAGGTTTGCATCTCGCAAGTCGATGTTGGAAGCGAAATCTCCCTCGTGAATGGAACGGCAGACCGACCTGAAAGTCTCCATGCTGAACTTGGGAGCAATGATACACTGGTTCAGGACACTCAGATCGATAACTGGTTGGAGTCGGCCATCCTTCTTTGGCATCAAGAACAGACGGGAATAAAATCCCAATGACTGAATGTTCTTGACGACCTTGATTGCCCCCTTTGCCAGGAGATTGTCTATCCCCATGGACAAAAGCTCCCGACGTAAAACATCTGAAGGAACTGTAGTTGGAAGAAGCACTCTTGACAAAGTGGGGTGCCTCCAGAAGGATATTTCGCAGCCCGGAACGAACAACATCTAACACCCAAGGATCGGATGTGATTGTGGCCCAATGGTCTGCGAATTCTGCTATCCTTCCTCCAACCTGGACAAATCGAGGTGAGGACCTTCATTTCGAGCCTCGACGAGAGGACAAACTACCTCCTCTGCTATATGAAGAATCCTGAGACTTCCCTCTAGCCTGCCGACGCTTACCCTTACCCCATGAGTAAGAAGTAGAAGCAGTGGCAGGAGGATCAGCATTTTGCTTCGCACTGGAAGGCTTAGAACAGCCCTGCCTCCATCAGAAGGCTGATCAAGCTGACGAAGCAGTGGCTGCTGACCTTTGGAACGACGTAGGACATCATCCCGGACCATCGCCACAGAACTATGCAACAATTGCAGACCTGCCAAAGAAGCAGATCAAAGAGCTTGCCCCTCAGGAAGGAAACAGTCTGTGTCCAGCACAGAGTCCCTGCGAACTAGTTCCAAGTTAGCAGTGTTACGGGCATGCGTGTGAGTAAGATGCATGAGCCCCTTGGGCAGCACATGCAAAGGAGCCTGTACATCGTCAAACTTATATGGGGGCAGATAAGCTGCTAAGGCAGAGACAACGTGATCTGAGAGAGAAAACATGCCCAGCATGTCTCTCGATATGCCCAAAATGGACTCCAGAGTCGCCATAGGAATGACAGCCGACTTGGGCTTGGAAAGCCCGAGGGAGTTGGGGTCCTGATCCAAGACCGTCAAAGTCTGGCAGACTGACGAACTGGCGGAATCGTATGAAGATTTTCAACACTAATTTATTTTTATAATTTTTATAACAGTCCATTTCAATTTGTTACAAAAACTTCATAAAAAAGAACAACTACAAAGTAATTCTTCTCCATTTCTGAATTTTGTGGTTGGTTATTCACTGACTTGAGAAAACCTGAAACCTGTTATGAGAGACTACCTGTCTTGAGAGACCATTTTTTGTAGCCCAAAGGGCGGTCTCTCAAGACAGGTTCTACTGTATTACCTTGGCTATAGCTTTAGATAAGAGGTACGATATTATAAGAATATTACCTCGGCTATAGTTTTAGGTTAGAGGTATGAGATTATAAGAATATTACCTTGGCTATAGTTTTAGGTTAGAGGTATGAGATTATAAGAATATTACCTCGGCTATAGTTTTAGGTTAGAGGTATGAGATTATAAGAATATTACCTTGGCTATAGTTTTAGGTTAGAGGTACGATATTATAAGAATATTACCTCGGCTATAGTTTTAGGTTAGAGGTATGAGATTATAAGAATATTACCTTGGCTATAGTTTTAGATAAGAGGTATGAGATTATAAGAATATTACCTCGGCTATAGTTTTAGGTTAGAGGTATGAGATTATAAGAATATTACCTTGGCTATAGTTTTAGGTTAGAGGTATGAGATTATAAGAATATTACCTCAGCTATAGTTTTGGGTTAGAGGTATGAGATTATAAGTATATTACCTCGGCTATAGCTTTAGGTTAGAGGTATGAGATTATAAGAATATTACCTTGGCTACAGTTTTAGGTTAGAGGTATGACATTATAAGAATATTACCTCGGCTATAGTTTTAGATAAGACCAATGAGATTATAAGAATATTACCTCAGCTATAGTTTTAGGTTAGAGGTATGAGATTATAAGAATATTACCTCTGCTATAGTTTTAGATAAGAGGTATGAGATTATAAGAATATTACCTCGGCTATAGTTTTAGGTTAGAGGTATGAGATTATAAGAATATTACCTCGGCTATAGTTTTAGGTTAGAGGTATGAGATTATAAGAATATTACCTCGGCTATAGTTTTAGATAAGAGGTATGAGATTATAAGTATATTACCTCGGCTATAGCTTTAGGTTAGAGGTATGAGATTATAAGAATATTACCTTGGCTACAGTTTTAGGTTAGAGGTATGAGATTGTAAGAATATTACCTCGGCTATAGTTTTAGATTAGAGGTATAAGATTATAAGAATATTACCTTGGCTATAGTTTTAGGTTAGAAGTATGAGATTATAAGTATATTACCTCGGCTATAGCTTTAGGTTAGAGGTATGAAATTATAACAATATTACCTCAGCTATAGTTTTAGATAAGAGGTATGAGATTATAAGAATATTACCTTGGCTACAGTTTTAGGTTAGAGGTATGACATTATAAGAATATTACCTCAGCTATAGTTTTAGATAAGACCAATGAGATTATAAGAATATTACCTCAGCTATAGTTTTAGGTTAGAGGTATAAGATTATAAGAATATTACCTCGGCTATAGTTTTAGATAAGAGGTATGAGATTATAAGTATATTACCTCGGCTATAGCTTTAGGTTAGAGGTATGAGATTATAAGAATATTACCTTGGCTACAGTTTTAGGTTAGAGGTATGACATTATAAGAATATTACCTCGGCTATAGTTTTAGATAAGACCAATGAGATTATAAGAATATTACCTTGGCTATAGTTTTAGGTTAGAGGTATGAGATTATAAGAATATTACCTCTGCTATAGTTTTAGATAAGAGGTATGAGATTATAAGAATATTACCTCGGCTATAGTTTTAGGTTAGAGGTATGAGATTATAAGAATATTACCTCGGCTATAGTTTTAGATAAGAGGTATGAGATTATAAGAATATTACCTCGGCTATAGTTTTAGGTTAGAGGTATGAGATTATAAGAATATTACCTCGGCTATAGTTTTAGGTTAGAGGTATGAGATTATAAGAATATTACCTCGGCTATAGTTTTAGGTGAGAGGTACGAGATTATAAGTATATTACCTTGGCTATAGCTTTAGGTTAGAGGTATGAGATTATAAGAATATTACCTTGGCTACAGTTTTAGGTTAGAGGTATGAGATTGTAAGAATATTACCTCGGCTATAGTTTTAGGTTAGAGGTATAAGATTATAAGAATATTACCTCGGCTATAGTTTTAGGTTAGAAGTATGAGATTATAAGTATATTACCTCGGCTATAGCTTTAGGTTAGAGGTATGAAATTATAACAATATTACCTCAGCTATAGTTTTAGATAAGAGGTATGAGATTATAAGAATATTACCTTGGCTACAGTTTTAGGTTAGAGGTATGACATTATAAGAATATTACCTCGGCTATAGTTTTAGATAAGACCAATGAGATTATAAGAATATTACCTCAGCTATAGTTTTAGGTTAGAGGTATAAGATTATAAGAATATTACCTCGGCTATAGTTTTAGGTTAGAAGTATGAGATTATAAGTATATTACCTTGGCTATAGCTTTAGGTTAGAGGTATGAAATTATAACAATATTACCTCAGCTATAGTTTTAGATAAGAGGTATGAGATTATAAGAATATTACCTTGGCTACAGTTTTAGGTTAGAGGTATGACATTATAAGAATATTACCTCGGCTATAGTTTTAGATAAGACCAATGAGATTATAAGAATATTACCTCAGCTATAGTTTTAGGTTAGAGGTATGAGATTATAAGAATATTACCTCTGCTATAGTTTTAGATAAGAGGTATGAGATTATAAGAATATTACCTCGGCTATAGTTTTAGGTTAGAGGTATGAGATTATAAGAATATTACCTCGGCTATAGTTTTAGGTTAGAGGTATGAGATTATAAGAATATTACCTCGGCTATAGTTTTAGGTGAGAGGTATGAGATTATAAGTATATTACCTTGGCTATAGCTTTAGGTTAGAGGTATGAGATTATAAGAATATTACCTCGGCTATAGTTTTAGGTTAGAGGTATGAGATTATAAGAATATTACCTCGGCTATAGTTTTAGATAAGAGGTATGAGATTATAAGTATATTACCTTGGCTATAGCTTTAGGTTAGAGGTATGAGATTATAAGAATATTACCTTGGCTACAGTTTTAGGTTAGAGGTATGAGATTGTAAGAATATTACCTTGGCTATAGTTTTAGGTTAGAGGTATAAGATTATAAGAATATTACCTCGGCTATAGTTTTAGGTTAGAAGTATGAGATTATAAGTATATTACCTCGGCTATAGCTTTAGGTTAGAGGTATGAGATTATAAGTATATTACCTCGGCTATAGCTTTAGGTTAGAGGTATGAAATTATAACAATATTACCTCAGCTATAGTTTTAGATAAGAGGTATGAGATTATAAGAATATTACTTTGGCTATAGTTTTAGATAAGATTATGAGATTATAAGAATATTACCTTGGCTACAGTTTTAGGTTAGAGGTATGAGATTATAAGAATATTACCTTGGCTATAGTTTTAGATAAGATTATGAGATTATAAGAATATTAGCTCGGCTATAGTTTTAGATAAGATGTATGAGATTATAAGAATATTACCTCGGCTATAGTTTTAGATAAGAGGTATGAGATTATAAGAATATTACCTTGGCTATAGTTTTAGATAAGATTATGAGATTATAAGAATATTAGCTCGGCTATAGTTTTAGATAAGATTATGAGATTATAAGAATATTAGCTCGGCTATAGTTTTAGATAAGATTATGAGATTATAAGAATATTAGCTCGGCTATAGTTTTAGATAAGAGGTATGAGATCATAAGAATATTACCTCGGCTATAGCTTGATCCATTTCACCTTTTGATTCAAGTTCTGCAAATGGATGAAGACCTCCTGTTACCATTACGTATAATGTCAAACCAAATGAAAACACATCAGCCTGTAAAACAGAAAAAAACCAAACATTATTATCCTATTAGACAGTCGTAACCAAACAAATCCGGCCACATCTTAACAGGTAATGAATGTACAAATCTAGCAGTTGTAAAAAAAAAAAATATTCTCCAAAAGCTTTCAACAAAACCATATCATGTGATCCCTCATTGGAACAAGCCTTTTGGGCCCATCCCAATGAAACATCACAAGATATGGTTTTGATGACATTTTTCCAAAAATATTTAAAAAATGGTGTCTTGCCTGTGTCATCAGACAATGATTTTATAAGTAAAAGGGTGCCCGAGCACAATTCGAGGTATTTGAAAAGAATTGAATTTTTCAAAGTAGAAAAAGGGATATAACTCTGGCAAACAATGACAGACCAAACCACGATTTCAACTTGACCTGTATTTTATGTTGATACCTACATACCAAATTTTATTTGAATTGGTCAACCACAGCTAACAACAAAAAAAAAAAAAATTTTCAAAGTCAAAAAAAGGAGCATAGCTTGGGCAAAAATTGTCAAACCACACTCCGATTTGAACTTGACCTGTATTTTATGTTGATACATCTACATCCCAAATGTCATTTGATCTGGCCAACTATAACTGAAGTTATCATCGGGAAACCCAAAAAATAAATTATTGAGGTAAAAAAAGGGGCATAAATCTGGTAAAAATTATCGGACCACTCCCTGATTAGAACTTGACCCGTATTTTATGTTGATACACCACTATGTCACATTTCATTTGATTTGGCCAACTATAACTAAAGTTATCATCAGGAAACCAAATTGGGACGGATGCATGCATGGATGCATGGACAGAAACATGGATGCGTGTATGGACGGACACCAGCTATTTTAATAGTCCCCCAAAAAATGTTTCCTGGGGACAAATAAACCACAAAGCCTTTCAGACCTAAAAGTATATATTTAGTGCCAAATTGTGTTGCCAAATGCTGTATTTTTGGTGCCAAACAAATTTATTCTGGTGCAACTGGCCCCACTGCGCTCGACAGAGTGAACACTGATGACGTATATATAGGTTATTACCACCAATGGCCTCATCAATAAATGCTCTAAGGCAAGTTCTTGACTACAATACATGATCTCGGAAATCCCCCATAATGGTAATAACAAATTTATCTCACAACACTCCCTAAAAAGTGACCAACCTGTCAAAAATCTTTTATTGTGCATAAATAAAAAAAACACCACAGTTGTTGTATGAGTTATTCGACCATTCAAGGAAATCTTGTCATGTTATCAGACACTGCCACTTGAATCAAGAATGATTCTTCAGAATTTGTGCCTCAAATGTTCAACATAAACTTTTTTGGGGTGCTGAACGGTGTTAAAAGCATATTTTATCGAATTAACTAGTAGAGTGCTATAAGCCACTATCAGGGCTCTACTGAAAAGTACTTAAAGCCACTTTAGTCATTTTACACTGTGTGCATTAGCTTGCCGTTTGTGCAGCAGTTGATTAAGAAATGTTCATAGCAAATTGTATTGTTACAATATATTGGAGAGTGCCAACAGGCAAAGAGTGCGAACAGTAACAAAACAATTATTGATGAACAAAATCTTGCTAAACTGTAGCTCCCCTTCTTGGTAGCATTGTGTATGATAAAAAATTGCGACATCGACACTGTAGCTGCGATGGGTGTGCAATCTGCAGGTGAAAAAATGATTCTCAGAAGCAATCTGTAGATAATAGTGAAATAAAAAAAAAAAAAAAATAAATTTCAAGTTCATCAAGGGCCATAACTCCAAGAAAAATATTTGGAACAAAACATACATTGAACAGTGGCTAGACATCAATAAGATACACTTACATGCCAAATATAAAGTCATTCCATCAAGTATTTCAAAAGTTATTGAGTTTTGAAACTCATTGGTAACAGACAGACCGACAGACCACCAGACCAACAGACAGACCGACAGACAGACCGACGGACCAACATTGCTACTTATAGAGCTGCTAGTCACAGCTAAAAATACAAATCACCTTTGAAAAGTAATTCTACCAGACATATATCCTACTATATAAACATAGGCAGCACGAAAAGCATTACATGTCATCCGAGGGTGTCACAGGGCAGTATAAGAATCTGGCCTTAATGACAAACGTCTGATAATGCATGGAGTTCACTAACTCTTCTGGTAGAAGTGAAGGCTATAAGAGAAATGCTGTTTTGTGCATGGAGTTCACTAACTCTTCTGGCAGAAGTGAAGGCTATAAGAGAAATGTTGTTTTGTCCATGGAGTTCACTAACTCTTCTGGCAGAAGTGAAGGCTATAAGAGAAATGTTGTTTTGTCCATGGAGTTCACTAACTCTTCTGGCAGAAGTGAAGACTTAGAGAAATGCTGTTTTGTCAGTTAGATATTTAAATTCTACATCATCTAATGGCTTTGTATTTTTATACTAAAAGCAATGGCCCAGACTTGCATCTGAAAAAAATACAAATCACCTTTGAAAAACAATTCTATCAGTCGACTCATCTGTTTTGTTCATTTTAATACATTTGATATTTTGTTTTCATATTAATCAGTGATAAATAAAGCCTTCCGTCAATTTCAATGGTCAATTTCAAAACTAGACAATTTGATTGGCTGAACAAAATAAAACATTTCATAATTTGCATAATTAGAGTTGGGAGCTTTCATTGGTCAATTTCAAAACTGGACAATTTGATTGGCTAAACAAAATACAACTACATTTGCATAATTTCAGTAGGGAGAATTTACGTTATCTGTCCTATTTAGGGTGGGTTATATTGTATTAATCTTTTACCTACAAGAAAAACGCCATTCATTTTTTTGTATATTTTCACTTTTTGCTTCCAAAACAAAGGTTATGATCTTTCACTGGAACGAGCTCAACGAGCTCGTTCCAATGAGGGGTCATAACCTATGTTTTGGAAGCAAAAGATGAAAATATTTTATTATACGAGGATGTTTTTTTCAAGTGCCGTCTGCAACTCAAGTTAGGTGATGGGTTAAAAAGTCCTCCTAAGTGGCTAATTTGTGTGTGTGTGTGCCAAATGATAAATAGAATATGAAATGAGTCTTTTTCTCATACAATATTTATGAAACTCGTCCGAATTTTCCGTTTGGGCTCGCCAAAGGTTCGCCAAAATAGAAAATTCTTAAGACTCGTTTCATAAATATTATATGAGAAAAACACACATTCCATATCCTCTATCTATCAGTTGAATAGTATTTCCCAAAACACAAACCTAAACATGCATAAAAATTGAAGAATTCAATTACTTTTTTGAGTGCGTGCTGTTTCAAAAATACCATTCTCATTTTCGCACGTCCATGGAATGTTGTTGTTACTCTCAGTACAGATTTGTATTATGTCTAGGCAGTATTACTTGTATTGGAGAAAATATTCAGATTGCGAGATAAATATATCCATATATATGGTATTTTGTATATTCTAATCATATAAACAAGAATATTGAAAACAAAAGTATCCTATTAATTGAGAAAACCTAATAGTATCGGACAAAATGAAAGTGTCAATGACACTGTAGCTCAACTTGTATAAGACATGTACATGTATAATGTGTGGAACAGTAATGACACACATCTAGGTAATGACCTGATAACAAAGGTACATGTAAAGTATTGTAAAGGTCTGTACATAAATACTGACCATAGCCTGTAACAAATGTATATGTAAAGTATTGTAAAGGTGGATGACAGTTAGATGCGTCTAGCCAGAGCCATATTGAAATGTGCACTTACTGTGTGTAAGTAGCACTGAATAAATCAAAGTTTGTCTAAATGGCCGCTGGTGGCCGTCTTGAAATTTCATACCGCACACAAAAATACTCATTCTCGTCCCAAGGTGATAACAAAGGTACAGTACAGTCACCATAGATTGGTCGTAATCCACACGTGGGCAGTTATGTCAGCGCATCTGTTTACCAGGTAGTAAAAATCATCATTAGCAAAATTTTAATTAATGAAGCACAGGGTTGTACCCGGTGCTTCAATAATTAAATTTTTGATGATTATTACTGTCGTGTTTGGAATCTAATATTATTGCGTCCGTGGAAACATTGCCCACACGTGGAAAGTGACCAGTCCACTGCGACTGTACTGTACCCAAGAAGTTTCGTGAAGATTGGTTCATAAATACAGTCTCTAGCCCGAGTCATATTGACATGTGTACTCACTGTGTATAAGTATCACTGAATAAATCAAAGTTCATCTAATTTGCATAATTTCTGCATGAAAAAAAAACCTGTATTATATGTGATGTATTCTATGTTACTAAACATTCATTCAAAAATTTATTCAAATCAGAACTTTCATACAGAAGTTCTGTACAAAAAACTGATTGCACTAATTTTGGTACAAAACGGCTGCCGGTGACCATCTTGAGTTTTGGACCACATCCAAAAACACTCATTCTCAACCCATGGTGATAGCAAAGGTCCCCAATAAGTTTCATAAAGATTGGTTCATAAATACGACCTCTAGGCGAGCTGAATTGAATTTGACTATGTCAAAGTTGAGCTAAAAATAAATGGAAATGAATAAAGTATGCAATGAACTTTAGTGCACAATGGTGCCCTTCAAATTTTGACCAGATTTTCATACTTTCTAAAACAGACCTGAGATGAGTCAGTTTTCTCCATGACTTTCAGACTATTGGAAAAAAAAAAAATTCAGGATTTTCAAGATTCCGGGACTCATGTTTGCACCCTGCACTTTGAGAGAAGTGAATGACAAATGTATAGCTATACAAGAACTTGGTTTTGTTTTCAGTACAAATTGCTTGAAGTTTTGACATTTTCCTTTGAATAATTTGCAACAGAACAATAGTGTGTATTGGATCAGAGCTCATTAATTCACGGGGTTTCTAGGAATGTCTTGATTATGAAGGTTCTAGGAATGAGAAATTTGAAGTATTGTAGAATATTTTGTCTGTGAAAAAAAGGAGCACACCTCCAAGAGCTACACACAGTTTGTTTGTTTATTGGGGTTTAATGACACGTTCAACAGCCAGAGTCACATCACGTCAACAGATTTACGGGCAGAGAAAGCTGGAGTACCCAGAGGGAACCACTGAACAGTGGAAAGCAACTGTCAGGCTCTCCAACTTACTAACTATACACAAGCAGTGTTACCAGTGCATGAAAGAAAGTACATACAACCATAGTGCCCACATGCAGGCAATCAAGTACATAGAACCATAGTGCCCACATGCGGGCAATCAAGTACATACAACCATAGTGCCCACATGTGGGCAATCAAGTACATACAACCATAGTGCCCACATGTGGGCAATCAAGTACATACAACCATAGTGCCCACATGTGGGCAATTAAGTACATACAACCATAGTGCCCACACTTGGGCAATTAAGTACATAGAACCAAAGTGCCCACACATGGGCAATCGAGTACATAGAACCACAGTGCCCACATGTGGGAAATCAAGTACACAGAACCACAGAGCACACACACAGGCAATCAAGTACATGGAACCATAGTGCCCACATGTGGGCAATCAAGTACATAGAACCACAGTGCCCACACGTGGTCAATCAAGTAAACAGAACCATAGTGCCCACACGCAGGCAATCAGGTACATGGAACCATAATGCCCACATGAGGGCAATCAAGTACATAGAGCCACAGTACACACACACGGACAATCAAGATTAACTGTCTTGCCCAAGAACAACAGCAGTTACCTCTTTTCATGATCGAATCATTGATTCAGTAAACATTCCACTTGGCAGGCATTCTATTTAGCAGATGTTCTATTTGGCAGGCATTCTATTCAGCAGACATTCTATAAGGCAGGCATTCTATTCAGCAGACATTCTATTTGACAGGCATTCTATTCAGCAGACATTCTATTTGGCAGGCAGTCTATTCAGCAGGCATTCTATTTAGCAGGCATTCTATTGAGCAGACATTCTATTTAGCAGGCATTCAATTCAGCAGACATTCTATTTATCAGGCATTCTATTCAGCAGACATTCTATTTAGCAGGCATTCTATTCAGCAGACATTCTATTTGGCAGGCATTCTATTCATCAGATATTCTATTTGACAGGCATTCTATTCAGCAGACATTCTATTTGGAAGGCATCTATTGAGCAGACATTCTATTTAGCAGGCAGTCTATTCAGCAGACATTCTATTTAGCAGGCAGTCTATTCAGCAGACATTCTATTTAGTGGGCATTCTATTCAGCAGACATTCTATTTAGCGGGCATTCTATTCATCCGACATTCTATTTGACAGGCATTCTATTCATCAGACATTCTATTTAGAGGGCATTCTATTCATCAGACATTCTATTTGACAGGCATTCTATTCAGCAGACATTCTATTTAGTGGCCATTCTATTCAGCAGACATTCTATTTAGCGGGCATTCTATTCATCAGACATTGTATTTGACAGGCAGTCTATTCAGCAGACATTCTATTTAGCGGGCATTCTATTCAGAAGACATTCTATTTAGCGGGCAGTCTATTTGGCAGACATTCTATTTGGCAGGCACTCTATTCAGCAGACATTCTATTTGGCAGGCAGTCTATTCAGCAGACATTCTATTCAGCTGGCATTCTATTCAGCAGACATTCTATTTGGCAGGCATTGTGTTTGGCAGACATTCTATTTAGCAGGCATTGTGTTTGGCATACATTCTATTTAGCGGGCATTTTATTCATCAGACATTCTATTTGGCAGGCATTGTGTTTGACAGACATTCTGTTTAGCAGGTATTGTGTTTAGAAGACATTCTATTTAGCAGGCATTGTGTTTGGCAGACATTCTATTTAGCAGGCATTGTGTTTGGCAGACATTCTATTTTGCGGGCAGTCTATTCAGCAGACATTCTATTTGGCAGGCACTCTATTCAGCAGACATTCTATTTGGCAGGCAGTCTATTCAGCAGACATTCTATTCAGCTGGCATTCTATTCAGCAGACATTCTATTTGGCAGGCATTGTGTTTGGCAGACATTCTATTTAGCAGGCATTGTGTTTGGCATACATTCTATTTAGCGGGCATTTTATTCATCAGACATTCTATTTGGCAGGCATTGTGTTTGACAGACATTCTGTTTAGCAGGTATTGTGTTTAGAAGACATTCTATTTAGCAGGCATTGTGTTTGGCAGACATTCTATTTAGCGGGCATTGTGTTTGGCAGACATTCTATTTAGCGGCCATTCTATTCAGCAGACATTCTATTCAGCAGGCATTGTGTTTGGCAGACATTCTATTTGGCAGACATTGTGTTTGGCAGACATTCTATTTGGCAGACATTGTGTTTGGCAGACATTCTATTTGGCAGACATTGTGTTTGGCAGATATTCTATTCAGCAGACATTGTGGTTGGCAGACATTCTATTCAGCAGACATTCTATTTGGCAGACACTCTATTCAGCTGACATTGTGTTTGGCAGACATTCTATTTAGCTGGCATTGTGTTTGGCAGACATTCTATTTGGCAGACTTGTGTTTGGCAGACATTCTATTTGGCAGACACTGTGTTTGGCAGACATTCTATTCAGCAGGCATTGTGTTTGGCAGACATTCTATTTAGCAGGCATTGTATTTGGCATTCTATTTAGCGGGCATTCTATTCAGCAGACATTGTGTTTGGCAGACATTCTATTTAGCAGGCATTGTGTTTGGCAGACATTCTATTTAGCGGGCATTCTATTCAGCAGACATTCTATTTGGCAGACATTCTATTCAGCAGACATTGTGTTTGGCAGACACTGTGTTTGGCAGACATTCTATTTGGCAGGCATTGTGTTTGGCAGACATTCTATTTAGCAGGCATTGTGTTTGGCAGACATTCTATTTAGCGGGCATTGTGTTTGGCAGACATTCTATTTGGCAGACATTGTGTTTGGCAGAGATATTGTGTTTGGCAGACATTCTATTTAGCGAACATTGTGTTTGGCAGACATTCTATTTAGCGGGCACTGTGTTTGGCAGACATTCTATTTAGCAGGCATTGTGTTTGGCAGACATTCTATTTCGCAGGCATTGTGTTTGGCAGACATTCTATTTAGCAGGCATTGTGTTTTGCAGACATTCTATTTAGCAGGCATTGCATTTGGCAGACATTCTATTTAGCAGGCATTGTGTTTGGCAGACATTCTATTCAGCAGACATTCTGTTTGGCAGACATTCTATTTGGCAGGCATTGTGTTTGGCATTCTATTTAGCGGGCATTCTATTCAGCAGACATTGTGTTTGGCAGACATTCTATTTAGCAGGCATTGTGTTTGGCAGACATTCTATTTAGTGGGTATTCTATTCAGCAGACATTCTATTTGGCAGACATTCTATTCAGCAGACATTGTGTTTGGCAGACACTGTGTTTGGCAGACATTCTATTTGGCAGGCATTGTGTTTGGCAGACATTCTATTTAGCAGGCATTGTGTTTGGCAGACATTCTATTTAGCGGGCATTGTGTTTGGCAGACATTCTATTTGGCAGACATTGTGTTTGGCAGAGATATTGTGTTTGGCAGACATTCTATTTAGCAAACATTGTGTTTGGCAGACATTCTATTTAGCGGGCACTGTGTTTGGCAGACATTCTATTTAGCAGGCATTGTGTTTGGCAGACATTCTATTTCGCAGGCATTGTGTTTGGCAGACATTCTATTTAGCGGGCATTCTATTCAGCAGACATTCTATTTGGCAGACATTCTATTCAGCAGACATTGTGTTTGGCAGACATTCTATTTGGCAGACATTGTGTTTGGCAAACATTCTATTTAGCAGACATTGTGTTTGGCAGACATTCTATTTAGCAGGCATTGTGTTTGACAGACATTCTATTTAGTGGGCATTCTATTCAGCAGACATTCTATTTGGCAAGCATTCTATTTAGCATGTTATATTAGACAAACATTCTATTAGACAGAAAACTGTAAACATGACTACTGAAGGTGATATTTATCTTTAACCCTTAGGGGCCTGGACAACTGTCCTGAATTCACACCTGACAACAGCCTGCACACGTCCAGTTTATTAATGACAACAGCCTGCACACGTCCAGTGGCTTAATAGTGATTTCTAGTCAAGTTCTAGCTCCCTTAACTGGTAGCCAAGACTTTACTAGAACCACTGCCTATGTAATTTGTCTACTGTTAGCAAGACATTCTCATGATGGCATGTTAAGAGCACCTGTTCTGAGGTTGAAAAAGTTGGAAATAGGCCTTTCTTAATGGTTAAAACTATCAGCTTCACCCAATAAATTCAAGCATTAATACAGAACACAACTTGAATAGAATATGAGTGGGAGAAATCACCGACACTTGTTGGGAGTTTTTCCTGTACTTCATGCACACCTTTGGTGCTGTGAAATATTGGAAAAACTCTCAACTCAGGTTGGTGATTCCAGTACCCCATACTCAAGCCTGAAAATAATTTTCATTGAGCTTTCAGACAAAATGTCAGACACCAAATAAATCATATCTGTCATTTAAGAATGATATCTGACATATTACAAAATGGAGTTTGAATATTCGAAATCGGTCATGATTAGCCATTGTGCATAAGTATGTGACCTTAAACACCAATAAATAATAAATAAATAGTATTCAAAATAATGTGTTCAGGGTGTAAATGTACATTCATCTTAAAACTGCTCAGAATTCATCCAACCATACCTTGTTTGGCAGGGCTCAATGAGCCCTGCCAAACAAGGTATGATTGGTTTCATTTTGAATTGGAACTGAATTACCATTCAGACAAAATTTAGATACATATATGGCTATCTCAAATCATATTCCTTCACATGTTGTTAATACTGATGGGCTGTACAGTCACTTTCTTCACACTTCCCAACATGCCAGGGCCAGAAATCACAATAGTCATTAATTTTAGGCTTGCTGGTTATTTACATGATTTTCAGCATGCATGATGTTCTGATTACTGAATTCCTTGATAATTTTGGCATCAGACATTTTGACTGATGATTTGAAACCTCAGTCTGACATTGGTCTTTTTGCATCTGACATTGTCCTTGTCTGACCACTTAGTTTCTGGTATGCCCATACTCCACCCTTACTGTTCGGTCTTATAAAATCAGTAGTGTATTTGTGGGAGTCTATTAATAGGACAGAAGATGGCAGTAATCATACCTTAAAAGAGTAGGTTTCTCCACGAATCACCTCTGGTGCCCTGTATGCAAATGTTCCTTCCTGTAATGTCAGTCCACTGAAGGTATTAAATCTAGATATACCATAATCAGATATTCTAGCATTCACCTAAAATAGATAGTTAAATTGTCAATCCAAGGCATAAATTTTGACAATGATAGTATTGAATTAACACATACTGAAAATAAGTGACTTTGGACCAGCATTTGAAACAAGAAGCTCCATGGGACCTGAGGCGCTCAGCTGACCATAGCTGTTAGTTAAAGAAGGATTTAACTAGAGGTACTGCAAGCTCACAAAGTGATACCCCCACGCCTCAGTTGTAGCCTTTTTGGTGTAAAGTTTCACAAAGACACAACCATATGATGTAGCAATTGAGGTGTATAAGTTAGATTATCTCCCCTTGGAAATGTCAGAACAGAATTATATTGCTTCATGCACATCTTCATATGGAGTTCTTCCATTGTGTAAAGTTTCATGAAAATTCTTCAAATGGTTTAGGAGGAGTTGCGCTTATAAGGATGGACAGATGGACAGACGAATGGACAGGGTGATTCCTATATACCCCCCAAACTTTGTTTGCGGGGGGTATAATTAGCATCTAAGGATAGTCAGCACTACAGAGGAATGAAGTTATTTAATTATTTATAATTCTGTTGTCCATGCCAGATGATTTTTTTCTATTATTGGGATGCTACCACAGAAATAACACCAATATTTTTAGTAATGCAAAACTAGGGAGTCGAAACATCAACCTAGGGACTTAACTTGAACAAACTTGAAGGATGTTGTATACCAAATATCGAAAGATTCTGACTGGTGGTTCTGGAGAAGAAGATTGAGAATATTACCTATTTTGCACTACGTTAAAATTTGCCCCCCTCCCCCACAGGGAACACAAATATCAATCCAGGGACTTTATTTGAACAAATTGAATATGAATCCTCTAAAAATGCTGTATACCAAATATCAAAAGATTTTGGTGGTATCTCCAGAAGCATCTTTTTAAGAATTATTTCTCATATTGGACTAAGTTAAAATTCGGGCTCCAACAGGGAGCCCAAATATTAATCCAAAGACCTGAATTGAACAGACTTAGATCTGACTTCCTTAAGGATGCTGTATACCAAATGTCAAAAGAATATGATTGATGGATCTGAAGAAGAAGATTTCCAAAGATTATTCACATATTGCACGAAGTTAAAATGTGGACTTTGTTAGAAAGCCCAATTATTAACTAATGTACTTGAGTTGGACTTCAATTGAATCAAACCCCTGTAAGGATTCTACATGCCATATATTAAACGATTCTGACTACTGTTTCTGGAGAAGAAGTGTTTTAAAGATTATTCCTCATATTGGGCCAAGTTAAACCCAAATATTAACCCAAAGACTTGATTTGAACACACTTAGATCTGACTTCCCTAAGGATGCTGTATAACAAATATCACAAGATTCTGACAGGTGGATCTGAAAAAGAAAATTTTCAAAGATTATTCCTCATACTGCACTAAGTTAAAATTCAGGCTCCCTTAGAGAGCCCAAATTATCAACCAAGGGACTTGAGTTGAAGAAACTGAATCCAACCCCTGTAAAGATTCTGTATGTCATATATTAAATGATTCTGACAGGTGTTTCTGGAGAAGAAGAGTTTTAAAGATTATTCCTCATATTGGACTAAGTTAAAATTCAGGCTTCAATAGGGAGCCCAAATATTTACCCAGGGACTTGGTTTGAACTAAATGATATCTGGGGTGCTGTATACCATATATCAAAAGATTCTGACTGGTGGATCTGAAGAAGATTTTTAAAGATTATCCCCCCCCCCCCCCTCCATGGATGCAGTATACCAAATATAAAAGATTCTGATCAGTGGTTCTGGAGAAATTTTTAAAAAAAATTTTGCAAATATACTCAGTATTTTTTCGATGCCCCCCTACAGAACACCCTGACATAACCGATGGCAGTGTGTTTTTACCATTCCGTTCTACTGGCCCTAAGGATGCTTCATACCAAATAACAGTTTTCTGTTTCGTGTGGTTTGCAAAATATGGGCATTTGAAAATATTTCTATTTTTAGCTCCAGGGGTTCCCATGGAGACACAGTAAGTTTTTGTGTCATGAATCAGGTACCTGTGACACAACACCAAATTTAGTTCAAATCGGACCATCAGTTCAGAAAACAGAAATTTTGGGCGGGGCCAAAAATCTTGCCCCTCCTATTACAGACACAAAAATTTGAACTAGCTTGATTCTACATCTCAAAAGGGAGCTCCATACCAAATATCAAGTCATTTTAAGATTTTAAAACAAGAGGCCCCACGGGATCTGAAGCTCTCACCTTGAACAGAACCTGATATGAGTCCAAGAATGAATCAATATTAAGCAATCAATATCTGTAGGATACTCTGTCAATCCTTGAGCCCCTCTGGAGTGACCAAAATAGTCCAAGCATCATGCCTTTTCTTCAGTTGATCATAATGTAAAAAGTGGAGCTCCTCTATGGAGCCCCTTGATACAACCTATGTGGATTAATCTTAGTTGCACACCTCTAGAGGGTACTAAAAAATTTCTAATTCTTCAGCTACATGGCCAATTCCAGCTCCCATAGGGTGCACAAATATTAACCCAGGCACGCTATTTGAGCAAACTTGAATCTCACCCCACTAGAGATGTTGTATACCAAATATGAAAGCATTCCGACTGGTGGATCTGAAGAAGATTTTTAAAGAAATTTCCTCATATTGCACTAAGTTAAAATTTGGGCTACCATAGTGAGCCCAAATATTGATGCATGGACCTAATTTAAACAAATTTGAATCTGACTCCCCTAGAGATGTTGTAAACCAAATATGAAAGGATTCTGACTGGTGAATCTGAAAAGAAGATTTTTGAAGAAACTCCCTCATATTGAACTGAGTTAAAATTTGGGTTCCCATAGGGACCCAAATATTAACCCAGGCACTCGAATTGAACAAACTTGAATCTGACACCCTTAGAAATGTTGTATACCAAATATGAAAGCATTCAGACTGGTGGATCTGAAGAAGAATTTTAAAGAAATTTCCTCATATTGCAAAGGGGGCCCAAATATTAACCCAGGCACTCGATTTGAACAAAGTTGAACCTGACCCCTTTAGAGATGTTGTATACCAAATACAAAAGCATTCTGACTGGTGGATCTGAAGAAAAATTTTTTTAAAGAAATCTCCTCATATTGCACAGTTAAAATTTGGGCTATCATAGAGAGCCCAAATATTAACCTAAGGTCCTTATTTGAACAAACTTGAATCTGACCCCTCTAGAGATGTTGTATACCAAATAGGAAAGCATTCTGACTGGTGGGTTTGAAGAAGAAGATTTTTAAAAATTCTCCTCCATTTGGAACTAAGTTAAAATTTGGGCTTCCATAGGATATTAACCTAGGGACTTGGTTTGAACAATCTTAAATCTGACCCTCATAACAATGATGTATACCAAACATTAAAAAATTCTGATTGGTGGTTCTGAAGAAGAAGATGTTTAAAGAATATTCCCCATATTGGCCTAAGTTAAACATTCAGGCTCCTGCATTGAGCCCAAATATGAACTAAAGGGCTTCATTTTAACAAACTTACATCTGACTCCCCTATGGATGCTGTATACCAAATATCAAAAGATTCTGACCATTCGTTCTGGAGAAAAATTTAAAAAAAATATTTGCAGATATGCTGACTCAGCATTTTCTTCGATGCCCCCCCCCCTCTCCCCTCCCCCGCCCCTTAGACCACCCTGACATAACCAATGGCAACTATTTCTGACCAATCGATTCTATTGTTCCTAAGGATGCTTCATACCAAATAAAAGGTCTTTGTTCCGGGTGGTGTGGAAAATATGGGCATTTGAAAATATTCTTTTTAGCTCCTGGGGTTCCCACAGGGACACAGGATTTTTTTTTTTTGGCACGAGTCAAGTACTTATGACCCAATAATACCACATATCAAATTTGGTTCAACTCAGACCATCAGTTCAGAAAATAGAAATTTTGGGCGAGGCCGAAAATCTTACCCCTTCCATTACGAACGCAAATGCTTCACAAACTTTGTTTGAACCCATTTGATTCTACACCTTAAAAGGAAGTTCCACACCAAATATCAAGTCATTATACCCACTGGTTCATGAAAAGATTTTAAAAACATTTTGGTGCATTTTCCCCCACCACCTTCTTATGGGGCTGAGTATGTTGAGTTGAACAAAAATGCAATGCCCTTTCGGGACCATTACTCACACAAAGTTTCACTTGAATTGGCCAGAGGTTTTGGAGGAGAGGACCAAAACATGGTGTTGACAGACGACGGATGGATGGACAGACAGATGGAGTGTGATTTGATAAGCTCAGCTTGACTTTGTCAAGGTGAGCTAAATATTTTGGAGCATTTTCCCCTCATCCTCTCCCTATGGGGCTGAGCATGTTGATTTGAGAAAAAAAATGTGATGGAAAAACAAGCAATCACCTCAAATTTAACTAAAATTAGTCAGCAGTTTAGGAGGGGCTGGTGCAAACACCATGTTCACGGATGATGGATGATGGAGGTGAATGATCATTATAGCTCATTCAGACTTTCAGTCAGGTAAGCTACAAAAGGATATTTTCAACCCCAGAGGAGAGAGTTGGTGGTATAGAAAAGATTGAGCATGTGGGTAGTGCCAGAAATACTGCCCAAGATTTAATGGTAGGCGAAACACAGGTTCGGAATATTATCAAGGACAAAGACAGAATAAAGCAAGAGTGGTAGAATGGACTTGTTGGACAGAGGAAATATAGACAAGCACTATGTGGTGATTTGAATGAGAGAATATGTTTTGTCTGTCTCAACAGAAAAATACTGCAATCACTGGTAAAGTCATCCAGTCAAAGGCAATTGTTGCCTTCATAGAGATGGAATATGATAACTTCACAGCATATTTATTTATTTATTGGTGTTTAAAGTCATATACTTCTGCACAATGGCTAACCTTGACCATGACAGTTGTACAGGTGAAGGAAGCCGGAGTACCTGGAGAGAACCACCGAACAACGGCGAGCAGCTGTCAGCTCCCCAACATACTAACTCCACAAAAGCAGGGTTAGCATTGGTTGAAGACAAATGCAACATCGACGTGCAGTACGCCTTAGTACACAACACCACCATGCCCCCACGTGGGCAATGAGGTGAAGTGTCTTGACCAGGGACACAACGTGGTTGCCGCAGGTGGGATTTGAACCAAGGACCTCTCGGCTTGCAGCCTGCACCTCTACCTACTGAGCTACCGCACATCCGTTCTTCACAGCATATAATGGATGGTTGGAAAGTTTTAAATCCTAGCACAATATCAAAGCTAGTGTGTTGAGTGGTGAATCGGCAAAGGTAGACCCTGCAACAGTAGATGACTGTATTAATTCCTTACATGCTTCTGGTGGATATATAAGGTTGGGAAATCTTCTTGCCACGAAAATAAGTAAAATTTGGGCACACTTAACCAAATCGTCACCAACAAATTGTACCGATGTTTTGGCCAGTGATCACTTGAAACAAATTTTAATGAATTTTTAATCAAATCTAGTCATGGCTGCTTCAAAGCAGCCATGACTAGGTTTGCTGAAAATTATTTAAAAAATAATTTTTTGCTCATAAATTATACAGTCATGTAATGAAGCAGCATAATTTTTTAATAAAAAATACAAATTTGTTTTTTTACTGTTATCCTGCAACCTGTTCTAGAACGGTTGGAGAAAATAATACTGAGTGTAAAAATATCCACTCTTTATTCCAGTGAAATGCTATAAATGAAGAAAACAAAGGTTTACATAGATATGAGTCTGCAGTGGTGGAGCTTATAGTTAAGACAATTGGAGATCAGCCCGTTTTATTTTATAGTTCACATAATGGAAAAAAAAAATGTTCACACATGTGCGGAGTGGAAATCATTGACAAACTATTTCTAAAATAGAAGCGAAATTTCATTGGAATTTTCTACAAATCGTGCACTGCAATTACAATTTGAATCCCTAGCAATAGCTAAAAATCAACCTCTGAGTTACAATGTGTTCTATGTGCCAGTAGGCATATAGAACACATTGAAACTGAGGGGACAAAATAGTAACACGGGTCCCCCTCACAAATTTGGTTGGCGATAAAATGCGTTCTTTTGTTGATAATTGCCAAATGAATTGCTGAGTGTCCTTCTAATAATTGTTTTTTTATAGACATGAAGGAATGTAATAAACACAGAATGACACCCGTGTATAAATGGGTTAATCGATATGGCACTTCTGTGATCGTGGAAGGATAAAAGTTGGGGCCACTTGTGCCATATTGATTAACCCATTCACACGCGTGTCATTCTGTGTATTTTTGAACCCACTCCCCTCAGTATATTCAATGAAAACACAGTGCTGGACAGGCACTGAACAACTTTCAATGGCCAACCTTGAAGTTTCCACCATTTCCTCATGAATGAAGTATTTTGGGTGACTGTTTTCATATAAACATCTGGATTTCATGGGTTTTTTGGACATATTTTGGCATATTTGTCTGACTCTTTGTGCGGTCATCCCCTAAACCCCAATTAATCTTTGAAATCTTGTTTGAGGGAGCTCTATATACTCTGTCAAACAATGTATAAGAAAATAACTGTTCAGGTTACCACAGAATACCAGTATGGACAGCTGACCAATTTCCTGTTATTTCAATACAGTAGAATCCTCTTAATTGTATATCCATTTTGCCAGTGAAAATTATTCAATTAACAGGAGTATACAATTAACAGGGATTTGGTCAGTTTCCTGTGTTCTGGAGGTAAACTGAGCATTTATTCTATTATATCTTGTTTGACAGAGCTCATAGAGCTCTGTCAAACAAGATATAATAGAATAAATGCCTATATTGGATGTAGTGAGGCCAAAAAGGTTGATAAATAAGGGGAATTTGGTGCGTGTCACAATAATTTTTTTGACATATTATAAAAATTATATACAATTAACAGGAGTTTACTCTACAACCCATATGCAATTAACAGATCAAATTTGTACTGAAGGTATGGTAAATGGTTTTGTGTTTGAAAATTATATTCAATTAACAGGGATATAGAATTAAGAGATATCCAATTAAGTGGGCTCCACTGTATTTCTGGTGAACTGGTGATTCATATAATATGGTTTCATTACATTAATACTTACCGTACATGCCGATGATGTAGACAGACTAAATATAAGAATATTGTCTGGTTTCATATCTCTATATACTTACCGTACATGCTGATGATGTAGACAGACTAAATATAAGAATATTGTCTGGTTTCATATCTCTATATACAACTTTCATACTGTGTAGATATGATAAACCATTGGCAACCTAAAAAACAAATACAACAGAGATGAATAAATAGAGGATATCTGGTGTTTTTGAGTGGATACTGAAAATAATCTCATGAGTGACTGAGACAAATGTTTATTTTTCGTGAGTGCTTGAGTGAGCAAAAATAACCATTTGTCTCGGTCACAAGTGAAATAATTTTCGGTATCCACTCAAAAACACTAGATTTTCTTTTTATTATACGCTTTTTATAAAAATCTGATAATTCCACTTGTTTCAACCATGAACTGATGCATGAAAGTAAACAGCGCATAGAATCATTGATTCGCGGAAGTGATTTGATCGATACTTGGAACAGATAGCATCTTGCAATCTGATTCAGTTAGCAGGTTTTTAGTCCAAACATGGCCTGAAAGTCCGTAATAGAAGTTTTTGCTTTGGTACGTCCTTTGAAAGGACGTACCAAACCCCAAACTTACATTACGGATTTTCAGGCTATGTTTGGACTAGCGGGTTTCATGCATGAATTCAAGGTGAATATGTGTTGAATTATTGCTGGAAATGATCGGTATTCACTCAAAACACTTGATTTACTTTTCATTATATGTTTTTAGAACAAATTGATCATTTCCAGTGATAATTTGACTCGTATTCACCTTGAAGTGATGCTTTGGAAGCCGCCACTTTGATTGATACCGTGAATGTGAAAATTTCTATATCTTCACAGTGGGGGGTACGATTTCTATCTTCCTGCAATTTCTTCGATAATCTATCGTTTAGCATATAATAACTACAAGAATATTGTAGGGCTTCATATCTCTCTGTTGTTGTTTACTGGAGTTTAACGATCAAATAAGGTCAGATTTTTATGGTTTGAGGAAGCCATAGTACATGGAGACAACCATTTAGCAGCTTGAAGCAACAGTCAGACTCCCCAATTCACTAACTCTCACAAGCAGCATTGGAAGGCAAGTGCACCATTAACTTGAATTACGTAGTACACAATGCCACTGTGCCCATACATGAGCAATCAAGATTGTGTCATGCACAAGGACACAACACAGTTGCTGATGGTCAGGATCAAATCATTGGCATTTTGCTCTATTTATTTATTTTTTTATTTATTGGTGTTTAAGATAATTTTCACAGACTTTGCTAATACTATGATTGCAACATAGGTATAAAGTAAAGTTTAACCAATCAGTTATACCCATGATACCCACTTTAAAAGACTTTGCCCCCCCCCCCCCCAACCTCCAAAAGCATTGGTTCCAGTACCTAGCTTACCAGTAAAGCAGTATTTGTAAATAAGCACTGCTCCACTTCCTGGACTCCAACGGGCGACTTTTTGGTTTAACCCTTAAAGGACCATTTCCAACTTTTACGACTTGAAAACAGGTGCCCTTAACATGCCACTGTGAGTAGGTCCTGCTGTCAATAAACAAAATACACAGCCAGTGGTTTCTAGTCAAGTCTTGGCTACCTATTAAGGCAGCCAAGACTTGACTAGAGACCACTGTTAAGCCACTGGATGTGTACAAGCTGTGGTCAGGTGTGAATTCAGGGCACTTGTCCAGCCCCTCAAGGGTTCAAGACTAGAAACCACTGTTAAGCCACTGGATGTGTACAGGCTGTGGTCAGGTGTTAATTCAGGACACTTGTCCAGCCCCTCAAGGGTTCAAGACTAGAAACCACTGTTAAGCCACTGGATGTGTACAGGCTGTGGTCAGGTGTTAATTCAGGACACTTGTCCAGTCCCTCAAGGGTTCAAGACTAGAAACCACTGTTAAGCCACTGGATGTGTACAGGCTGTGGTCAGGTGTTAATTCGGGACACTTGTCCAGCCCCTCAAGGGTTCAAGACTAGAAACCACTGTTAAGCCACTGGATGTGTACAGGCTATGGTCAGGTGTGAATTCAGGACACTTGTCCAGCCCCTCAAAGGTTCAAGACTAGAAACCACTGTTAAGCCACTGGATGTGTACAAGCTGTGGTCAGGTGTGAATTCAGGACACTTGTCCAGACCCTCAAGGGTTCAAGACTAGAAACCACTGTTAAGCCACTGTATGTGTACAGGCTGTGGTCAGGTGTTAATTCAGGACACTTGTCCAGCCCCTCAAGAGTTCAAGACTAGAAACCACTGTTAAGCCACTGGATGTGTACAGGCTGTGGTCAGGACACTTGTCCAGCCCCTCAAGGGTTCAAGACTAGAAACCACTGTTAAGCCACTGGATGTGTACAAGCTGTGGTCAGGTGTGAATTCAGGACACTTGTCCAGCCCCTCAAGGGTTCAAGACTAGAAACCACTGTTAAGCCACTGGATGTGTACAAGCTGTGGTCAGGTGTGAATTCAGGACACTTGTCCAGCCCCTCAAGGGTTCAAGACTAGAAACCACTGTTAAGCCACTGGGTGTGTACAAGCTGTGGTCAGGTGTGAATTCAGGACACTTGTCCAGACCCTCAAGGGTTCAAGACTAGAAACCACTGTTAAGCCACTGGATGTGTACAAGCTATGGTCAGGTGTGAATTCAGGACACTTGTCCAGACCCTCAAGAGTTCAAGACTAGAAACCACTGTTAAGCCACTGGATGTGTACAAGCTGTGGTCAGGTGTTAATTCAGGACACTTGTCCAGCCCCTCAAGGGTTCAAGACTAGAAACCACTGTTAAGCCACTGGATGTGTACAAGCTGTGGTCAGGTGTTAATTCAGGACACTTGTCCAGCCCCTCAAGGGTTCAAGACTAGAAACCACTGTTAAGCCACTGGATGTGTACAGGCTGTGGTCAGGTGTTAATTCAGGACACTTGTCCAGCCCCTCAAGGGTTCAAGACAAGAAACCACTGTTAAACCACTGGATGTGTACAAGCTGTGGTCAGGTGTGAATTCAGGACACTTGTCCAGCCCCTCAAGGGTTCAAGACTAGAAACCACTGTTAAGCCGCTGGATGTGTACAAGCTGTGGTCAGGTGTTAATTCAGGACACTTGTCCAGCCCCTCAAGGGTTCAAGACTAGAAACCACTGTTGAGCCACTGGATGTGTACAAGCTGTGGTCAGGTGTTAATTCAGGACACTTGTCCAGCCCCTCAAGGGTTCAAGACTAGAAACCACTGTTGAGCCACTGGATGTGTACAAGCTGTGGTCAGGTGTTAATTCAGGACATTTGTCCAGCCCCTCAAGGGTTCAAGACTAGAAACCACTGTTGAGCCACTGGATGTGTACAAGCTGTGGTCAGGTGTTAATTCAGGACACTTGTCCAGCCCCTCAAGGGTTCAAGACTAGAAACCACTGTTGAGCCACTGGATGTGTACAAGCTGTGGTCAGGTGTTAATTCAGGACACTTGTCCAGCCCCTCAAGGGTTCAAGACTAGAAACCACTGTTAAGCCACTGGATGTGTACAAGCTGTGGTCAGGTGTTAATTCAGGACACTTGTCCAGCCACTCAAGGGTTCAAGACTAGAAACCACTGTTAAGCCACTGGATGTGTACAAGCTGTGGTCAGGTGTGAATTCAGGACACTTGTCCAGCCCCTCAAGGGTTCAAGACTAGAAACCACTGTTAAGCCACTGGATGTGTACAAGCTGTGGTCAGGTGTTAATTCAGGACACTTGTCCAGACCCTCAAGGGTTCAAGACTAGAAACCACTGTTAAGCCACTGGATGTGTACAAGCTGTGGTCAGGTGTTAATTCAGGACACTTGGCCAGCCCCTCAAGGGTTCAAGACTAGAAACCACTGTTAAGCCACTGGATGTGTACAAGCTGTGGTCAGGTGTTAATTCAGGACACTTGCCCAGCCCCTCAAGGGTTCAAGACTAGAAACCACTGTTAAGCCACTGGATGTGTACAAGCTGTGGTCAGGTGTTAATTCAGGACACTTGTCCAGACCCTCAAGGGTTCAAGACTAGAAACCACTGTTAAGCCACTGGATGTGTACAGGCTATGGTCTGGTGTTAATTCAGGACACTTGTCCAGCCCCTCAAGGGTTCAAGACTAGAAACCACTGTTAAGCCACTGGATGTGTACAAGCTATGGTCTGGTGTTAATTCAGGACACTTGTCCAGCCCCTCAAGGGTTCAAGACTAGAAACCACTGTTAAGCCACTGGATGTGTACAAGCTGTGGTCAGGTGTGAATTCAGGACACTTGTCCAGCCCCTCAAGGGTTCAAGACTAGAAACCACTGTTAAGCCACTGGATGTGTACAGGCTATGGTCTGGTGTTAATTCAGGACACTTGTCCAGCCCCTCAAGGGTTCAAGACTAGAAACCACTGTTAAGCCACTGGATGTGTACAGGCTGTGGTCAGGTGTTAATTCAGGACACTTGTCCAGCCCCTCAAGGGTTAAAGTCTAATGCTCTACCCATTGATCCACCACACTCCCTGGCATCACCACTATGTGGTTAAGGACAGTGAGGACAGTGAGAAGTAGATTTATTTTACTGGGGTTTAATGACACTTTCAACAGCAAGGGTCATCTCCTGTCAGACAGTTTTACAGTTGGAGGAAGCCAGAGAGAACCACCAAGCAACGGCAAGCAAGTGCCAGACTTCCCAACATACTAACTCCACATAAGCAGGCTTAGCATTGGTTTAAGACAAGTGCACCATCAAACTGCAGTACGCTACATGGGCAATCAGTGCTTGCCCAAGGACACAATGCAGTAACCTCTGGCAAGGATCGAACTGTGGACCTTTCGGTTTGAAGTTCAATGCTGAAATCACTGAGCCACTGTGCTCCCAGTGAGAAATAGATCACTGAAGCTATACTCAGGGTTCATACACTTTTCAGAGAATCAAATTCCATGACTTTTCCATGATTTTTCCCAAAACTTTTCAAAACAAGCCATGACCAATACCGGGTCTGGACCTGCGTCGCTGCATGCAATTGATTACAAGAGATGAACAGACTTCAAAGTATCGGCAAACAGGAAGTGGCTGCACGTCAGATCTGAAAATTAGATACACGATACAACTCATCATTATGAAGCAGCAGACCAAATATAAAATCATTCCCTTTCATAGAAGCCAAGAAAACTTTGACGGAAGAAGTGTTTCGGATGGATTGACGGATGGACAGACTGACTGACGGATGGACGGAGTCGAGCGGTTTCTAGACCTGCTCTGCCGCTGGCAACGCAGGTAATAATTCCATGACCGGGTTAGTTCGCACCCAAACAGAAAAGCTTTGTTTTTTGCATAATTTTTGTGCAAGCTGCAAGTAATTTTTACACAAAATCAATCCTTTTTAACCCTTTACCTAACATGAAAAGCAGACAACACATGCAAAAAAAATTCTCGAATAACTATTTTTTTTCATTTTTTGTCTCAAAAACATAGGTTATGACCCCTCATTGGAACGAGCTCAATGAGCTCGTTCCAATGAGGGGTCATAACCTATGTTTTTGAGACAAAAATTAAAAAAATAATGAAAATTAATTGGCGATTTTTGAGAATAGCGCTGGCCGGTTTTGGCCGTTACGTTGGGTAAAGGGTTAACCCTTTACCTAATGTAATGGCCAAAACCGGCCAGCGCAATTCGCAAAAAATACTATCCAATTTTCATTAGGCCTAACAAAATTAAAAATATGTTTCTCAGACCCTCCCGCATGGTCCTTTTGGCTGCCACATGCTCTATTTTTATAACAAATGTAAACTTGAAAAAATGTCATGCAGGAGGACCTGAGAAACAGATTTTTAATTGTTTTAGGCCTTATGTCTGATATTTTACCAGAGTTAATACAATTGATAAATTTATCCCTTGAGTGCAAGAAGGCTTTGCACTGCTTTACAAAACCTTTTTGCTCTCAAGGGACGAGATACACCCCCACCTGTGCTATTCCGTAATTATGAGGTCTAAAACATAAACCAAGAACATGAACTTTTGATGGTAAAGAAATTATTACAGACATAAAAAATAAAATAAAAAAACGCTCGCCCTCCTGTAATTTTACAAATAATGGCCTGAGAAACAGAAGATCTACTTTGTGTGGCCTTATTTTTTCATTTTTTATCACAAAAACATTAAAATTTTTTAGTAAATTTTGTTTCTTAACATACCTACCACAATTGATTACAATTGGCTGTAACATAAGTGCAAGCCCTACTTCGGAACTAACTCAAGCTTTAAAGAAACTTTTCCAAACAAGCTGGAAAAGTAATAGAGTGCAAAAGCACGAAAAAGATCGAAAAAGGGTCGAGCGAGACCAGCGCTCGAAATTACAGGTACTCTCTCTACACAACTCTTGCATTTACCGAGCGCATGTGCAACAACTGTGATGACAATTCCGTATTTCCGCCAACGAGAAGCTAGTGATTTAGCGGAGAGGCATTGATATCAAAGATATCCCCAAGGAGGGTGGGCCTCCGGTAAACAATTGTGATAGGTATGTTAAGAAACAAAATTTACTAAAAAATTTTAATTTCTTTTCACCTACTCACAATTGTTTACAATTGGCTGAATAAACAATAGGAGGAGGTGAATCACATAACCAATACCAACAAGAGCAGCAGAAAGAAAAGCAAGGAGGGCAGAGAACAATAGCAAAACCTGTAATGAAGATAGAGAGAAGGCACCTGAAAAGAACAAGGCTGAGCGAAAACACAACCTCGATAAGAACAATTTTAACGAGGGTACACAACAGCCTGAGCAGCAACGAGAAGACCTAAAGAATAAAGGTCCTCAGATTGATGCTGAAGGTGGCGGAGATAAAAGGAGGAGAAGGTAGAAGCATTCCTCCAGTAAGCCGCATTCATGACATCCCGGAGCGAAACAGAATTGGATAATGCCCAGGATGCAGAAATGGCACGAACCTCATGAGCATGAAACCGGTTCGAAACAAGATCCGAAGCAGACAAGCGGGAATACGCTAGCTTGATTGCAAGACAGATCCACCTGGAAATAGAATGGGAAGAGATAGACTGCCTCTTAGGAATACGAGACAGAAAGAATCTATTTCAACCCCTCCTAATGAACTGAGTGCGAGTAATGTAAGTCTTCATCACACGAACAGGACAAAGAAGAGGTCTCCGACCATAGACAGTGGGGAGAGCCCGAATGCAGATGGGAGGAGGTACCGAATCAGGAAGTTGATTCTTAGCCAGAAAAGAGCAATCAGTAGTGAAGGTGACACTGTTAGCCTCATTTTTGAAGAAAGAAGAATCAACAGATAGTGCATGAAGCTCACTGACTTGTAGAGCAGAAGCAAACGCTAGAAGGAAAGCTGTCTTATAGGTGAGAAAAGGCATATCGGTCTCAGATAAAGGCTTGAATGGTGCCCCCTCCAAACAGTGCAACACCCATGCCAAGTTCCACTTGGGTGTAAGACGCAAAACTCGAGGCCTCTTCAAAGAAAAGTGCCGAATGAGTTTGAAGAGAAAAAGATTACAACCGATGCACCGCTTTCCCACATAAGAGAAAGTATCAGACAGCAAAGACCGATAGCCCTTAATCGTAATAGGTTAGAGGCCCTTGGAGTCAAAAAGATATACCAGAAAATCTGCAATTTGAGCGACTGATGGATCATGGTAATCCACATTGTGATCTGCACACCAGCGGCAGAAAACCTTCCACTTCGCAGCATAAGTCATGCCAGTGGAATGTTGCCGCGATGCAGAAATGCACTCCACTGTTCGTCTCGAAAAACCTCTACGTCGGAGACAGGACCTGATAAAAGACAGGCGTGAAGGGACAGGCTCGCCAGGTTGTTGTGATACTTCCTGGGATGACCCTGGGAAAGAAGATCACGACGTAGAGGTAGATGAATCAGCCGATCTGCCAACAGATTGATCCACACCCTCTGTGGAGACAGAGGTGCGATCAGAATGATCCTGCAACTGCAAGCACGAATCTTCGCTAATACTTGAGGAAGAATTGGTGCAGGAGGGAAGGCATAGCCGCTCCAACCTGTCCAGTCCAGAGACAGAGCATTTACCACAAATGCCAGAGGATCTTGACAAGAGGAGACAAAGGTCTCTACCTGATGATTCCAGCGAGTGGCGAAAAGGTCGACCTGAGGACTACCCCACTGCTCGCAAATCACCTGAAACACCGGCTGATGAAGCATCCATTCGGTTGGAAGGACACTGTCACGTCGGGACAGGGAGTCTGCTAGGACAATGAGACGCCCGGGAATGTGTCGAATGGACACCCGAGCATTTACATCCCGCGCCAAGAGAAGAAGATCCCGAGACAGCTGATACATGGGAATCGAATGTGTGCCTCCTTGATTCTGTATGTAGGCCACTACTGTCAAAATGTCTGAAAGAAGTAGGACAATATGGTCCGACTGGTGAGGGATTCAAAGCCGAAAACTCAACAGAAGAGCAAGGAGCTCCTTCTGGTTGATATGAAGGCCCACCTGCTCGCTGTCCCACTCGCTGTGAGTGGACAGACTGAGAGGATCCAACGTCGCATCCCCAGCCCCGATTGCTGGCATGCGCAGCAAGGATGCGATCGGCCAAAGGAAGATCCAACGGAACACCCTGTGTCAGCCAGGGAACATAGGCCCAAGGGTGGAGGTGACAAAGCAGGGACTGAGGAATAGGAAGTTCCAGGTCCAGCCAATGATCCAACAGGAAGTGTTGGAGAGGTCGGACAAACAAGTGACCGAGCGGAATGAGATCTGTCACCGAACCGCAAAGGCCCAGCATCCGAAGGAAAGTCCTGGCCGAGACCAAGGAAGAAGGAAAGACATCCGACTTCTCGTGATTGACTCTGAAACCCAGCGACGCTAGTAGGCAAAGAAACTGTTGGACATCTAACTCCAGAACAGCAGCATCGTGGTGCCGTTGGAGGATGTTGTCCAGGTAGGCTGACAAAGTCACAGCCGACTGAGTATGGTGGAAAGCAAGCACATGTGACATCAGTCGGGTGAAGGCCCAAGGAGCCAGGTTCATGGGAGAGGAACAGGAGAGCTCTGAATTGATAGACTCGATCCCAAAACGAGAACCGAAGGTATTTCCGTGACGCCAGATGAATGGGTACATGGAAATAGGCATCCTTCAGGTCGATACTGGCAGCAAAGTTGCCCTGATGAACTGAACGTCGAACCAACCGGAAAGTCTCCATACTGAAACGAGGAGCTATTATGTACTCGTTCATGATGCTCAGATCGATGACAGGACAAAATTGGCCGTTTTTCTTTGGCACCAAGAAAAGTCTAGAGTAAAACCCCGGTGAAAGGGTGTTCCTGACCACCTCGATCGCCCCTTTGGAGAGGAGATTGTCGATCTCCTGCACCAGAAGGTCCCGACATAGAGAATCGGAAGGGACCTGAGTCGGGAGGGGCACCCGAGATAAACTGGAGTGCCGATGGAAGGACAGTTGCAGACTGGATAGTATGACGTCGAGGACCCAAGTGTCCGACGTTATCTCTGTCCAACGGTCGTAAAACAGCGACAGCCTTCCCCCGACTGGAGGCGAATCAAGGCGAGAACCTTCACTTGCGGCCTCAACGAGGCCCCCGAGAGGAGAAACCACCACCGAGAGAAGTGACAGGGTCCTGAGACATTCCTGCCTGAGGTTGCCAGCGAGCCTGGCTGCATCGGCACTTCTTCTGACCAGAAGGAGCAGACGGAGCCGAAGGCGTAGCCGACTTCGCCGACGAGGCAGACACAGCAGGACACTTGGCGGGCCTGGAATGACCACCACCCACAGCAGCAGGTTGTTCCAGCTGTCGCAGCAAAAGCTGGTCCTTCAAATGATCAAGAACCTCGCCACGGACAAATTCCACGGAACCATGGAACAACTGAGGTCCCACCAAAGAGGCAGACCTCAGAACAGCATGCTACTCAGAAGGTAGGGATGGAGAAGAATCCAATACTGCATCCAGGCGCGCCAGCTCCAAATTAGCCAAGTTACAGGCATGAGCATGTGTCAAGTTCATGAGAGTCTGTGACAAAATGCAAAAAGGTGCCTGAGCATCATCAAACTCTCCTGGTGGAAAATATTCAGCCAGGGCAGCGACAACATGGTCTGCGAGAGATAACATACCCAGCATCTCTCGGGCCAGGCCCACCATAGATTCAACTACTGACATTGGGAGAACTGCTGATTTAGGCTCAGTTAACCCAAGGGAAGAAGAATCCTCATCCACAGTAGTCATCCCTTTCAAGACTGGTGGACAGATGGAATCGTAAACATGAAACCATGATGGAGGCAGAAAGGCATCAGCTCTAGAAAAGAAAGAACCCTTGAGGGCCTTAGAACGCATCTTGGCATCTAAGCCCTGGAAGGACTCAACAACCTGAGATGATTGCAGAGGACGCAAAGCCCCAGAGCTAGAAGGCTCAACAGGGTTATGGCGCACCACAGAGGACCACGGCCGGACGGTCACAGATGGCTGGTCTGAAGGTTGAATGTCCGGCAATAAGCCAAAGACAAAATCCAAAGCCTGCCCCAAGACTGACGAGGGGGGCCCATCACCTTCAAGAAAATCATCATCCTCTGTTGCAGAGGAGATATAGCCCAACTCAGGTTGACCAGCAGAAACCTCCTGTGAATACTGCGCTGTATCCAAGGGGCCAGGCGAGACATCTCGGCGACCGACCAAAGGAGGTTGTGCCTCAGGAGGCACAGGGAGGCCAACTTCAGAAAGCAACCGGGTGAGCGCCAAAACGGCCTGACACAGGTCACCTGAGAATCTGTCGCAGCAGCATCACCCGACGGAGTGTCCTCCCAATGGACGCTTCTGGTAGAAGAACCCAAATCCTCAGAAGAGACCGACGTCGAACGTCGATTGGCAGACAGAATAGGGAGACGGTGAGAAGACACCGGAGGATAGTCCTGATTATGACGCCCAGGGGCAATCACTGACCTCTGCGGAACAGAAGGTCCTGCATGCAAACCCTCTAAAGAGACCGAATATGATAAATGAAGTCAAGCTTCCCACCGACGGAAAACAGAACAATGGTTGTGTTCACACGTGGGGGAAAACAAGACTGTGTGAAAAAGCAAGCAAAAATTATCAAAAATAGCATTAAATAATAATAATTTTGAAAGCTTGAAAAGGATACAATCCACTTGCACACAATCAGATGAAGAAAGCACATACAAAGAAGTTGTTCACGAAGATAACAGCTAAGAATAGCACAAGTCACAAAAATTTCCGACCCTGTACAATGGCGGAAATAAAAGGAATTGACGTCACGGTTATTGCGCATGCGCTCGGTAAATGCAAGAGGTGTGCAGAGAGAGTACTTGTAATTTCGAGCACTTGTCTCGCTCGACCCTTTTTCGATCTTTTTCGTGCTTTTGCACTCTATTACTTTTCCAGCTTGTTTGGAAAAGTTTCTTAAAAGCTTGAGTTAGTTTCGAAGTTGGGCTTGCACTTATGTTACAGCCAATTGTAAACAACTGTGAGTAGGTTGAAAAGAAATAGCTTATGACGCCTCATGGGAACGAGCTTGGTGAGCTCGTTCCAATGAGGGGTCATAAGCTATGTTTTTGTGATAAAAAATAGTTCAAGTATTTTATTTGCAAGTGTACCGAGCTCGATGCAATAAGGGGTCATAAGCTATGTTTTTGTGATAAAAAATTAAAAATGAAAGTGTCAATGACACTGTAGCTCAACTTGTCAAGACAAAGACATGTACATGTATAGTATGTGACACAGCAATGGCAAACATCTAGGTAATGACCTGATAACAAAGGTACATATAAAGTATTGTAACGGTCTGTACATAAATACTGACTGTTGCCTGTAACAAATGTATAGGTAAAGTATTGTAAAGGTGGGTGGCAGTCAGATGCTAAACTAGAAAAAAATCTTTGAGTCCTAGAGTGGGTCTGACTGAATCCCAAAATATTTGTTCTCATAGCACAGTGATAACAAAGGCACCCCAAAACACACTCGTTCCTGTCCCAAGGAGAAAACAAAGGTACCCAAGAAGTTTTGTGAAGATCAGTTCATAAATACGAGCTGTATAGAACTTGTGACAAAAAACTGATTGGACCTAATTTCGGTACAAAATGGCCACTGTCAGCCATCTTGAATTTTGGACCGCACCCAGAAACACTCATTCTCGTCCCAAGGTGATAACAAAGGTACCCAAGAAGTTTTGGGAAGATCGGTTCATAAATACAGCCTGTGCCCTGAGCCGTATTGAAATGTGTGCTCACATTTTGTAAGTAGCACCGAATAAATCAAAGTTCATCTAATTTGCATAATTTCTGCACGAAAAAAACCCCCCTTACAATATGTGATGTATTCCATGTTACTAAACATTCATACAAAAATTTATTCAAATCAGAATTTTCATACAGAAGTTCTGTTCAAAAGACTGATTGCACTAATTTTAGTACAAAATGGCTGCTGGTGGCTATCTTGAATTTCGGACCACACCCAAAACACTCGCTCTCATCCCACGGTGATAACAAAGGTACCCAAGAAGTTTCATAAAGATTGGTTCATAAATATGGCCTCTAGTCTGAGCTGTATAGAAGTTGGGTACAAAAAACTGATTAGACCCAATTTCGGTACAAAATGGCCACTGGCAGCCATCTTGAATTTTAGACCATACCCAGAAACCCTCGTTCTCGTCCCAAGGTGATAACAAAGGTACCCAAGACATTTTGTGAAGATCAGTTCATAAATACAGACTCTAGCCAGAGCCGTATTGACATGTGTACTTACTGTGTGTAAGTCGCACTGAAAAAATCAAAGTTCACCTAATTTGCATAATTTCTGCACAAGAAAAAAACCTGTATTATATGTGATGTATCCCATGGTACTAAACATTCACACAAAAAATTATTCAAATCAGCGCTTTCATATGGAAGTTCAGTGCAAAAATCTGATTGCACCTAATTTTGTACAAAATGGCTGCCATTGGCTTCGCCAAAGTTGAGCTAAAAATAGTTCTTCAAGTATTTTATTTGCAAGTGTACAGAGCTTGTTTCAATGAGGGGGTCATAAGCTATGTTTTTGTGATAAAAAATGAAAAAAATAGTTCTTCAAGTATTTTATTTGCAAGTGACGTCTGCTTTTCGTGTTAGGTAAAGGGTTACAATAGTTACCAATTCCATGACTTTTCCAAAACTTTAACCCTTCCATCCCATTTTGCAAAACTTTTCAAGGCCCTTGAATTTTTTTAAAAAATTCCCTGACTTTTCCCGTATTCCATGATCCCGTATGAACCCTAAACACTTGAACCAATCTCAAATAACAATTTCCCAAAGACTATGCCTAATTATACCTGTAGTGCTATTCTGTGCTGCAATGGTCTACTCAAAGGTCTTTTATTCTTCAGTAGCATCCCTAATGATCCCTCGGGTGCATAATCCAGGACAATAACTCTTGGCTTCAGTCCTACAGCTATCAATGAAATTACGCTTGGATGTTTCAATGATCTTAATATCGTGGCCTGAAAATAAAAACGACAGAACTGTTAAGCCTTTACCTAATAAATGGCATTCTATAGAGATACTTCCTGCTTGAAATTAAACCAAGATTAGGCCACACAAAGTAGATCTTCTGTTTCTCAGGCCATTATTTGAGAAATTGCATGCAGGCGAGCGGTTTTTTATTTTATTTTTTATTTCAGTAATTTCTTCTTTGCCATCAAAAGTTCATGTTCTTGGTTCAAGTTTTAGGCCTCATAATCTACAGAATAGCATGGGTGGTGGTGTATTTCATCCCTTGAGTGCAAGAAGGATTTGCAATGCTAAAGCATTGCAAAGCCTTCTTGCACTCAAGGGACAAATTCATCAATATTTTTAACTTGGGTAAAATATCAGACATAAACCATTTAATTTTTATTTTTTTAAAGTTTAAATTGGTTATAAAAAGAGAGCATGTGGCAGCCAAAAGGACCATGCGGGAGGACCTGAGAAACAGATTTTTAATTTTTTTAGGCCTTATTAATTTACTTATTGATTGGTGTTTAAGCCCACATATTTCTGCAGAATGGCTAATCATTACCGTAACATAAAGCGATAAAGCCAAGTTTAGACAATCGTTTATACCCATGTTGCCGCCAATCTTAGAGGACTTTCACCTCAATCATTGGTGACTGGGTCCTATTTTACCAATAACAAAGCTTGTTTAACAAAGTAAACAAGCATTGCTTCACTTCCAGGGATTCCCACAGAGGTATTAGTTTCAAAACAATAAATAAATTAACCTGTATTAGAATGGTTACATTTATCATATGTCAGCCACTTATATATGACAGAAGTACAGAAATCTTTTGTATTAGTGTATTCAGACAATCAGTATTATGCAAGCCTGAATATAAGCAACCTGTCATTTGCAAAATAGGGTCCCCAGAGGGTGAATTTGCTGACGCTGTCCCACACAGTGGGCCAGTTTATCCTCTAGGTACATATTTCTGTTTTGGCTTGAGACGTTAATTCAGACTGAGGTTCACAGAGGGTAAATTTTGTGATGCTACCCCTAGAATCACCAAATTCACCCTCTGGGGACCTCATTTTGTAGATGACAGTCTGCTTATTTTCAGGCTTGGGTGTTATGTAGAACGTGACTTACACAAATCTCACATAAAATACTTGAGCCTGATGATCAGCCTCGAATATTGTTTGCAAGCTTTGTGCAAGTTACATTCTGTTAGACTCCAGTATTTCCCAGAGTTCCCACAGAGTGAAATAGTAACTTAGTCAAAAGTTAAAGAGATGTGATCCAAACTAATTCTATGAGAGAATTGACTAGAGAACATAATGTACCAACAAAACAAATCAAGAGAACATGTGATAGAATTATGTACATAAGGCAAAAAAAACCCTGTTTTGGTTCTCAGGTAATCCCTCATTGAAACTGAACCCTTCGTTAAACATTTTTATAGGCTTGCAATGTCTTCCAAAATTAGTACTGGTGACTGGATCCTATTTTACCAATAACAAAGCTTGTTTAACACAGTAAACAAGCATTGCTTCACTTCCTGGGATTCCCACAGGAAAACCCTAAAAGATGAACACGTCCCAAAATAAAGTTAAGTATGTGGTTTGAAATGCAGAGAGATGCGAACCATAGAGACCAAAATTAGATAAATTTAGATATCCCTTTACCCAACGCAGACGATATCAAAATTTATTATTTTAAATATTATTTTTTTAAATTTTTCAAAAAATTTCAACAAAACCATATCATGTGACCCCTCGTTGGAAACAACTCGACGAGCTCGTTCCAACGAGGGGTCACATGATATGGTTTTGTTGAAATTTTTTGAAAAATAATATTTTTTCAACTGCTGAATTTGCATATTATGCGGGCGATTCATTGGGTAAAGGGATATAACATAATTCAACAGCTGAAAATTTTCATGAATATTTCAGTGACAAAAAGCCACACACCATCTTTGAACTGTGATTCCATTCAACTGAGTGATATGATAAGTAGGCCTACTGTACTATTATTTTCGCTTGTGTGCAACACCCGAGATCAGAAAATCACTACACTCAGAACATATTACGATGGCTTTCCAGTATGACAAATTTATTTTTCATTTCACTGGCAAGGTACACAGCCCTGTAGCCCAGGGTACATAGAATTCTGAGACAGAACATGGGATTGTGTACCATGCCAAAAGACCTGTATAACTAATGATATATTATTCTAAGACATCCCCAATCTTAAGAACTCACAGATCTTCTGTTTCTCAGGCCATGTTTTGTAAAATTGCAGGCAGCCAATTCCAATGACACCCATATTTGTCTGGCTTTATTAAGAAACTTACAAAGTACAAATTTTTCTGTCACTTTTTTTCCACAATTTAGGTTCAAGTATTAAGTATACCAAAATTCTTGGAAATAAATTTGTTATCCTTGTGTTTTCCAGGGTGTATGGGAGTTTACACTGGTCTGTGAACTCATACACCCTTCGGCTTAGCCTCAGGGTGTATGAGTTCCCAAACCGGTGTAAATTTCCATACACCCTGGAAAACATATGGATAACTAACATTATTTTTGTTTGAATTGCAAAGAGTTTGCCTCCAATTTTTCAAAGGAAGCAAGGTATAAAATAACAGTAGGTTTCCTAAGATGGCAAGGAGCAAAATGAGGTTCATGGTTCTCTTTTATCGAATCTGATTGAAGTTTGACAATATCCAAATGAGGACTAATTCTAATTCCCATGTGTTTACGGGTTCTTTTAAAAAAATCACCATTTTGGTAATCAGAAATACAATTACAGTTAAAACTAGAAGTCCTGTCATAAAATGTGCACAAATAGCATGTCGATATGTGTGTTAATCTATGCATTATGACCATAGTAAGGCTATCAAATTCGGTACAAATGGCCTGTGCACAAGCAATAGTTCAGCCAGAAACATTGCCTGTGTTTGCTATGAGTAACCAGGAGAACCTGCCGTGCTTTGGATGCCATTCGATAAGGCAATGGCATGCAATTCCTACGCACAATTAAGCCTAGATAAGCACACAGTTCGTGACAGGACTTCTAGTTTTAACTGTATGTGCAGGGTTTGAATGGTTAGAAAACAGTTTACAAACATACTGTAGTGACAGCTTCATTCTGCACTTCTCAAAAGAAGGCTCCACAGCTACAACAAGCACCGAATCTATTGATGTTCTAAATGGGCACAGTCTAATTCTGGTACCACTATTATAGATTCCATACAGCAATTTGATACAGGATTTTCTCAGAACTGTAACCACACAAGAATTATCCAATTTTGATCTCACAAGTCATTTATACAGACTGAGTAACATTTTCTGATCATCATCCCAACCAGTGCCATCAACTTCCCTTTCAGAAAGTTAAGTGCTCATTTAATCTAACTTTTAGACTGGGTACGTACAAAACTCATCATGCATCAAGCTCATTGATATGATTATTGCGATAAAATGACCATGTGGTCTGAAGTTTACATTCAACAGAGACATGAAGCATCAAGGTTAAACACAAGGTACGAGACACAAACCTTAGACTATCTTACTGTCAATTGATCACAATAATGTATATGTTTCACATAAACCGACAGCCCCAAACCCACATCATGAAATGAAGAAGGCTATTCTTAACCATAACAAGTATAGTAAATAAACCTCTCATGTACTCCATGACCTCACTGGACAAAAAATCAATAAATCAGATAAAAGTCAAGGTCACTCTAAGTACAAATTATAAAATGATTTGTAATTTAAACAACCTTTCATTTGGAACATCGTCAGAATCTAGAAAAATGAAGCAGTTCGCAAGTCATTCTGTTGATGAAATAAATTGGAAAACGGGGAAACAAATTTTAAATATCCTGCATAGTAACGATGAATGGTAATGTATGCTACTGGAGCCATAAACATAGAAAAAAACTACACAAGGTTTCGTCCAATAAGAGCTCGAGGATTTTAGTCCCATTGGAACATTAGAAACCAACAATGCATTGAAAAAAAAATTCACTTATCATACCCACCTCTTGTCGTAACATTTTGTGAGGGTGAACATCACCAATAGCAGCAAACAATTTTACAGCTACTACCTAGAAGAAAATTAAAAGAATATTTATTGGGCCAAATAAAACAAATGAACTGATTCTCAGGCAATTTTATTTTCAAATCAGTGAGGGAGGGAGGGAGGATTTTATTTATTTTTTATTTTTTTATTTTTTTGTGTAAAGGGTTGAGTATACTCAGTAAATCTTTTTGCTGTCTTTCCACATGAAAAAGAGAAAAGGTTGTATTTTAGTGTAATTATAGTATACCTTTTATAACTAACCGCCATAACAACAGCTAATAGGATTTGTATTTTATTGTTTTTTTTAATGGTATAGATCTGTCAAACACCATGATCCATTAGAATAGGCCCCAGTAACCAATGCTTGGGGTAGGAGTCCTTTAAAATGGGAAACATGGCTCTAAATGATTGGTTAAACTTGAGTTTATATCGGTGTTGCGGCCATTATTAGCCATTGTGCAGAAATAAATGACCTTAAACACCAGCAAATAAATAAATAATTAAATCATGATCCAGTATATCGGAATTTGCCTTGTTACAGTTTATGGGAGAGTGCCTCCCATAAACTGCAACAAGAAAAACCAATTCACTGCAAACACAGCTAAATAATTGTATGTCGAGAAACGTGAAAAAATGACCATTCCAAGTTTATTTATTTTTTGGTGTTTAAGGTCATATATTTCTGCACAATAGCTAACCATGAACGTGACAGTTTTACGGGTGGAGGAAGCCGGAGTACCTGGAGAGAACCACCGAGCAACGGTGAGTAACTGTTACCTCCCCAACATACCAACTGCACACAAGCAGGGTTAGCATTGGTTGAAGACAGGTGCACCATCGATGTGCAGTACATCTTAGTACACTGCGTCACCGTGCCCCCACATGGGCAATGAGGGTGAAGTGTCTTGCCCGAGGACACAACGTGGTTGCCGCAGGTGGGATTCGAACTGAGGACCTCTCGGCTTGCAGCCTGCACCTCTAAAAACTGAGCCACTGCGCCCCCATATTCCAAGTTTTCACAAATTCTTAAAAAAAACATGACATAATAAAAATGTCTAATGAGGATGTTCAAATCCAACGAGGGATGGCCTGAGAATCAAAACATTATTTTTTTTTTAGCCTTGTATGTATCACTTTAACTTATTGAGAAAATATTGAAGCTGAAATCTGATAAACTCTAAAGTGAACATTATTAAAATTTCCAAACCAAAATTATTTATCCTGGATATTTTATAGAGAGTAATCGCTTGACTGGACTGGTTATGTGAAATAATTCATGAGAGGTGAGGAACATTGTACAAACACGAGTGCACGAATGCGCATGAGTGTTTTACAAAAAAGTCCCTCACCTCGAATAAATTATTTCACATAACCAGTCCAGTCAAGCGATTACTATGTTTATTACTTTTCATTATTAACGATAATTATATTATTTAACCCTTTACCTAAAGTAATGGCCAACGCTATTCTCAAAAATCGCCAATTAATTTTCATTATTTTTTCATTTTTTGTCTAAAACATAGGTTATGACCGTCGAGCTCATTCCAATGAAGGGTCATAACCTGTTTTTGAGACAAAAAATGAAAATAATAGCTATTCAAGAATTTTTTTTTAAGTGTCATCTGCTTTTCATATTAGGTAAAGGGTTAAACAAGAAGAATGTTACTAAGGTAACACATGCCCCCCCCCCCCTTGTGACCTTCACCTTGCAGATGTGGCAGAAACTATTATATGCGACACACCTTCTGACTGTCCTTAACATTTGTAAAAAGTTCAACAATTGTACTATCATTCGTTTCTGAGTTATAGCTGAGACACGAATATTGAAAATTTTTTAGTGTGACCTTGAAATGTGACCTTGACCATGAAAATACGAACCCGGCTATGGTGTGCGACACATCCTCCCATGGTCCTTTATACTTGTGTGAAGTTTGATGACTGTAGCCCTAATAGTTTTGGAGTTATGCTTGAGACACGATTTGTGACCCTGAACACATGATGGTCAATTGTGACCTTCACATTGCAGATGCGGCGGAAACTATTATACGCGACACACCTTCTGACTGTCCTTAACATTTGTAAAAAGTTTAACAATTGTACTATGATTCGCTTCTGAGTTATGGCTGAGACACGAATATTGACAGATTTTTAGTGTGACCTTGAAATGTGACCTTGACCTTGAAGGTACGAACCCGGCTATGGTGTCCGACACATCCTCCCATGGTCCTTTATAATTCTGTGAGGTTTGATGACTGTGGCCCTAACAGTTTTCGAGTTATTGGCTCAGACACACGGACACACAGACACACGGACACTTCAATCACTATATGCCACCCGACTTAAGTCGGGGGCATAAAAAAAACAAAAAACAATGAAGTCCCCATTACACCCACGGCAAAGCGTCTTCGTTTGCACGCACGGATACATGACACAATTGTTGACCGCATAATTCACTTGTGGAGTTATCGTTTATAATAAAACCCGTAAATCCCAGTAAATCACACTTTGGAAAGTAATAAAAATTATTATTTCCTATTCTCATGTTGTTGACCTTAAATTTATAGTTCACATGAATCAAAATTAGGCATAAAGAAATCACAATCACTGATCTATACTTCATGATTTCAGTGTCATCCTAGCCATCACTTGATCATTCTCTTGTCATGATTGTAGTACAGTAGAATCCTCTCAACTGAATATCCATTTTGCCAGTGAAAATTCTTCAATTAACAGAAGTATACAATTAACAGGGACTTGGTCAGTTTCCTGTGTTCTGGAGGTAAACTGAGCATTTATTCTATTATATCTTGTTTGACAGAGCTCATAGAGCTCTGTCAAACAAGATATAATAGAATAAATGTCTGTATTGAATGTAGTGAGGCCAAAAAGGTTGATAAATAAGGGGAATTTGGTGCGTGTCACAGTAATTTATTCGACTTATTACAAATATTTATATACAATTAACAGGAGTTTACTCTACAACCCATATGCAATTAACAGATCAAATTTGTACTGAAGGTATGGTAAATGGTTTTGTGTTTGAAAATTATATTCAATTAACAGAGATATACAATTAAGAGATATCCAATTAAGTGGGCTCCACTGTACATAGTTGTAGAGCTGCATGGTATATTGATAAAGCGATATATACCGGTATTCAAACCGGTGTAATTTAAAAAATATCGGTTTATCGTCATTATTTATTTACCCACAATTTAATTTTCAAGATGACTTTGAGTTTTTTAACTGTAGCCCCAAATGAATAGTATTGTCCCTTTACCCAAGAAATCATCTGCATGCGCCGCGTAATATACAAATTCCCCAGTTGAAAAATAATTTTCAAAATTTCAACAAAACTAGATCATGTGACTCCTCATTGGAATGATCTCATCGAGCTCGTTCCAATGAGGGCTCACATGATATTTTGTAAAAGTTTTGGGGAAAAATCTGATAAACTGATTTTTAAAATAATAAATTTTGATATTGTCTACGTTGGGTAAATGTTTTTCAAGGCATGCTGATTCATTCCAACCGTGATGCCTCAAGTCTCAATTGTGCTACCTATGTTCATATATCTGAACAGTTTTCGATATACCGGTATCCCGCGGTATGTTTTTGAATACCGATACAGGTATTCATTTTTGAATATCGTGCAGCCCTACATAGTTGTAATTGTCAATGTATTGCAAATATTACTGGAAACCATGTACTCCACTGTTATACAATATTTGACGGCTTATTGAGTTCTGTAAAACAAAATTGAATTTGTCAAATTCCAAGTTTCACTGCAGGAAAAAAATACTTCTTGAATTACCCAGCGAGCAACTGTCAGATTACTAAACATTCTAATGCCATACAAGCAGGGTGAGCACTGTTTGAAGACAAGTGCACCGATGTGCAATATGCCTCAGTACACAGTGCCAGCATAGCCGTGCGTGGGCAATCAGGATTAAGGGCCTTGCCCATGGACACAATGCAGTTACCCCTGGCGGGGATCGGAGCATTGACTCCTTGGGTTGAAGTCCATTGCTGAAACCACTGAGCCACAGCATCCCAGCCATTGATTAATAGCGAGATCCAACAGTAACAAGACAGGTCATATACACCCAAATATCACTGTGTGCTTGTTCCAACGAGAAGTGGGTGGAGGCTCAGAAGCAATGTATTTGAAGCAAAGAAAAAGAACACTTTACGTTATTGAAAAAAACTTTTTTTTATTCAAGTGTTGTGTTCTAGCTGGTTTTGGTAAAGGGCTAACAAAATAAAAGGCTGTAAAAGGAAGGAAGAAAACGGAAGGTTAAAATATCACCTGATTTTTATAGGTAGCTTTATATACACATCCAAATCCACCATCACCCAACACATTTTCTTCACTGTAATGAAACAATAAACATTTTTTAGGTTTATAGACACCAAACTCGTGAATTATTACCGTCCGTCTGTTTGTCTGTTATGACATTTGCACCCTTTAACTCTTGACCCGCTGGGTATTTTTAAGATATTTTTTTATCAAATCTAGTCATGGCTGCTTTACAGCAGCCATGACAGAATTTGATAAAAAAATCATCCAAATTTAACTCAAAAAGTCACTGGTAAAACAATCCATTCAATTTTCAGGGTGGAAATCTGATTAAATATGCCCAACTTAGACATACATGTATTTCAGTGGCAAGAGAAATCTTATCCTGGGTGAGAATATCAGCCAGCAGCATTCAAGGAGTTAAATTACTTCACATGTCTTTGACTTACAAGAAGTTATGGGAAAATGTTTATAGGCAAAACATGTCATATTTAACAGTTTATTCACATTTCAAAGGAGACCTAAGAGAGTGGTGGCCAAGTGGATAAGCGCGCTGGTCTCTAATGCCCAAGGTCCCGGAATCGATCCCCAGTCGAGGAAAGTTCTTGAGGTGTCCGAACATTCTGTCAGCATCCATTGTGGGGTTGATGCTGTTACAGTGTACCATCCTATCGGGTGGGGACGTAAAATGGCTGTCCTCTGTGCAGATAGAGAACACTCTGCGCAGGCTAAAGATCCCTTCATAGTATTCGAGAAGAGCGAGGCCATGAAGTTGCCACTACAAAGGTCATCCCACACATATGCACCATTGAGCCAAGGAGAGGCGTTGGATAACTTGTTCGCCAATCCTTGTAAAACAAATAAGATTAAAAAAAAAATAACCTCGGTATGTCATCCCTGATGAGAAGAAAAGTCCCAACTTCAATGCTTGGGCAATACAATCATATTTCTCTAAGACAGTTATCTAGTAAGATTTATCTATTTTGATAAGGCCTAACAAAATAAAAAATCTGTTTCTCAGGCCCTCCCGCATGGTCATTTTGGCTGCTGCATGCTCTCTTTTTATAACCAATCCAAACTTAAACAAGAAGCCCCAAGGGGCCTGAGGGCGCTCACCTGACATGGTAGCCTAAATTTATATCAACCCAGAGAATTGATTTCAACAAGTTGCATCTGCTCCTCCTAAGAAAAGCTTATACCAAATATCCAAAGATTCTGACCAGTGGATCTAAAAAAAAAGAAGATTTTTTAAAGAATATTCCTCATATTGAACTAAGTTATAATTCAGGCTCCCACAGGGAGCCCATATATGAACCCAGGGACTTGGCTTTAACAAACTTGAATCTCACCCCCCTAAGGATGCTGCACACCAAATATCAAAACATTCCGACTGCTGGATCTGAAGAAGAAGATTTTTAAAGAAAAGTCCTCATTTTGAACTAAGTTACAATTTGAGCTCCCACAGTGAGTCCAAATATGGACCTAGGGACATGGCTTGAACAAACTTGAATCTCACCCCCTAAGGATGCTGCATACCAAATATCAAAACATTCCGACTGCTGGATCTGAAGAAGATTTTTAAAGAAAATTCCTCATTTTGAACTAAGTTATAATTCGGGCTACCACAGTGAGCCCAAATATGAACCCAGGGACTTGGCTTGAACAAACTTGAATCTCACCCCCCTAAGCATGGTGCATACCCAATATCAGATGATTCTGCCTGCTGGATCTTGAGAAGAAGATTTTCAAAGAAATTTGCCTGAAATGCACTAAGTTCAAATTTGGGCTCCTATACTGAGCCCAAATATAAACCCAGGGGGCCGATTTGAACAAACTTGAATCAGATCCACCCCACAATGTTGCATACCAAATATCAAAAGATTCTGCCTGCTGGATCTGGAGAAGAAGATTTTTTAAGAAATATGCCTGAAATGCACTAAGTTAAAATTTGGACTCCTGTACGGAGCCCAAATATAAACCCAGGGGGCCGATTTGAACAAACTTGAATCAGATCCACCCCACAATGTTGCTTACCAAATATGAAAAGATTCTGAAGCTGGATCTGGAGAAGAAGATTTTTTAAGAAATTTGCCTGAAATGCAATAAGTTCGAATTCGAGCTTCTATAGTGAGCCCAAATATGAATCTAGGAAGCCGATTTGAACAACTTGAATCAGATCCACCCCACAATGTTGCATACCAAATATCAAAAGATTCTGCCTGCTGGATCTGGAGAAGAAGATTTTTTAATAAATTTGCCCGAAATGCACTAAGTCCGAATTCAGGCTTCTATATTAAGCCCAAATATGAATCTAGGGAGCCGATTTGAACAAATTTGCATCAGATCCATCCCACAATGTTGCATACCAAATATCAAAAGATTCTGCCTGCTGGATCTGGAGAAAAATTTTTTTTAAGAAATGAAATGCACTAAGTTCGAATTCGAGCTTCTATAGTGAGCCCAAATATGAATCTAGGAAGCCGATTTGAACAAACTTGAATCAGATCCACCCCACAATGTTGCTTACCGAATATCAAAAGATTCTGCCTGCTGGATCTGGAGAAGAAGATTTTTTAAGAAATTTGCTTGAAATGCACTAAGTTCAAATTCGAGCTTCTATAGTGAGCCCAAATATGAATCTAGGAAGCCGATTTGAACAAACTTGAATCAGATCCACCCCGCAATGTTGCATACCAAATATCAAAAGATTCTGCCTGCTGGATCTGGAGAAGAAGATTTTTTAAGAAATTTGCCTAAATGCACTAAGTTCGAAATCGGGCTCCTATACTGAGCCCAAATATTAACCCAGGGGGCTGAGTTGACAAACTTGAATCAGATCCACCCCACAATGTTGCCTACCAAATATGAAAAGATTCTGCCTGCTGGATCTGGAGAAGAAGATTTTTTAAGAAATTTGCCTGAAATGCACTAAGTTTGAATTCGGGCTTCTATAGTAAGCCCAAATATGAATCCAGGGGGCCGATTTGAACAAACTTGAATCAGATCCACCCCGCAACGTTGCATACCAAATATCAAAAGATTCTGCCTGCTGGATCTGGAGAAGAAGATTTTTTAATAAATTTGCCTGAAATGCACTAAGTTCGAATTCAAGCTCCTATAGTGAGCCCAAATATAAATCTAGGGAGCCGATTTGAACAAACTTGAATCAGATCCACCCTACAATGTTGCATACCAAATATGAAAAGATTCTGCCTGCTGGATCTGGAGAAGAAGATTTTCAAAGAAATTTGCCTGAAATGCAGTAAGTTCAAATTTGGGCTCTTATACTGAGCCCAAATATAAACCCAGGGGGCCGATTTGAACAAACTTGAATCAGATCCACCCCACAATGTTGCATACCAAATATCAAAAGATTCTGCCTGCTGGATCTGGAGAAGAAGATTTTTTAAGAAATTTGCCTGAAATGCACTAAGTTCGAAATCAGGCTCCTATACTGAGCCCAAATATGAACCCAGGGGGCCGATTTGAACAAACTTGAATCAGATCCACCCTACAATGTTGCATACCAAATATCAAAAGATTCTGCCTGCTGGATCTGGAGAAGAAGATTTTTTAATGTTTTTCCCATTGCCTACAGTGTTAAAAAGTGCTGACTCAGCACTTTTTCAAAGTCCCGAAACTGTACCCTATGATAAAACCGATGGCAATTTTTTTTTACCAATCCTTTCTGTTGGTCCTAAGGAAGCTGCACACCAAATAAAAATTCTCAGTGCCGTGCAGTTTTGGAGATATGGGCGTTTTAAATTTTTTCTATTTTTAGCTCCTGCGGTTCCCACGGGGATGCGGGAAATTTTTTTTTTGCATAAATCAAGTACTCATGACCCAATAAGCCCTCACATAAAATTTGGTTCAAATCAGACTCTCGGTTTGGAAAATAGAAATTTTGGGCGGGGCCAAAAATTTTGCTCCTCCCATAACGACGCCAAGTATAGCCGCACAAACTTCTCTTGAACAAATCTGAGTCTACACCTCAAAAGGAAGCTGCACACCAAATATCAAGTCTCTGCTACTGCTGGTTCATGAGAAGAAGATTTTTTAAGATTTCAGCACACTTTTTGGGTGTGGCCCTACCCACGGGCGAGGCAACTTGATTTGAACAAAATCAAATTGCGATGTCATAACAAACTATTATCTCAAATATCAATTAAATTGGTTCAGCGGTTTGGGAGGAGAAGACGCAAACACCATGTTCACGGACGACGGACGACGGACGCCAGACGACGGACGACGGACGACGGACGGTGAGTGATCACTATAGCTCTCCTGACTGAAAGTCAGGTGAGCTAAAAAGTTAAAAAATTTATAGTAATTTATATATTTTTTATACTTACCAATGACCCAGACTTAGCTGGTGCTAACTCCACAAAAACCAGGGCCAAACACAAATTTTGCCCCCCAATCCCCAAAATTTGCATCCAAAACAAAAAGAAATCATGTCCTAAAGGACCTCCATAGTACGACTCTACTGCGCATGCGCAGTGACGCAGTCGTCTCGAAATTGGCGCCAAATATCATTCTTACTGGCAGTGCCTGGTCAGCGCTATGTACTCAGCGGGGAGGCAAGAGTTCCCAACTCAGGGAGGGCCATCCCCGTCTGGGTCATTGGTAAGTATAAAAAATATATAAATTACTATAAATTTTTTAACATTTTTATACTGTACCAATGACCCAGACTTAGCTGAATAGTAAACAGGCTGGAGGGCCTAGGACATAGAGGAAAATCCAATAAGCTCAATTATAAAATAAAGAGGTAACCCCTTAAGGAGAAAAGGAGTATTAGGCTTTACATGTATCTTTCTTATTTAATATTTAAATTAGAAAGATACACTACCCTTAATAATTGAGCACAATAACATTCATGTTCTCTATTAACATCCAGTATAACCCTTATACTAATTATTTTTAAAGCAAGCCAATAAATAAAGTAGTCCAGAGAATTGAGACTCTTTATAATCATTTAAAAGTGTCCGAGTATTGTATATTAAAGCCCGTTTGACACTTGACATATACAAATGCTTCACACCGAGCTACACTTTAAAAATAAGACATGAATGAAATTAAACATTAATATTACACTTTAAAACCATCCCGGAAGCGACTCAGAAATACTGTCTTGGAGGAGGCATTCCCTTGCTTTTCACTATAAAGCAGGTGACCTAAGGGAACACCCGCCCCCCCCCCCCCCTTCCCCTTGCCCTGGGTCAAATAGCCCAGAGCGAAGAGGGCAGCCGGACGGAGTCACTGCCGGAACAGAAAGCCTGCATAACTATAGTTGCAACTGTTTAGTGGACGACATTCTGAGCAACAGATAACGGACCTAAACAATGCAGGTCTCCAGAAATGGACTCAATATTTCTGAGATAAAAATTAGTAAATGTGGATGGCTGAGACCAATAAGCAGCCTTCATTAAATCTGTAATAGCAACACTATTAGCATAAGCCCAGGAAGTAGAAAGAGCTCTTACTTCATGAGCAGAAATCTTAAGCACAGACTGCTGAGAAGAAGATAAATCTTCATACGCAGTACGGATAGTTAACTGAATCCATCTAGCAATAGAATGGACTGAAATGTCCTTTCTATTAGGCATCAAAGACAGAAAGAAACGTTTCCGTCCCTTTCTGATAAACTGAGATCTCTGTTTATAGATACGTAGTGCTCTAACAGGACAGAGTAAAGGCCTACGCCCGTCTGAAGACGGAAGAGCCTTAATAACAATAGGTTCCGGATATTTATTAGGAGCCTGATTCTTAGCTAAAAAACCGACATTAGTAGTGAAGGTGATAGTGTTCCCAACACTACGATAATGAGAATCATCCACCGATAGTGCATGAAGCTCACTGACTCTTCTGGCAGAAGAGAAAGCTAAGAGAAAAGCTGTCTTATAAGATAAGAATTTGAAATCTACTGTCCCAAGAGGTTCAAATGGCTTTTCCTTCAATTTAAGGAGAACCCAAGCTAAATTCCACTTAGGAATTAATCTAAGAGTTCTGGGTCTATTTATCGAAAAGTTTCTAACCAATTTCGATAAAGAGACATTAGATCCAATTTGTAAACTATCATGATGTGCATAGGTATCAGATAACATAGATCTATAACCCTTTATAGTAACAGGTTGCAGTTTGATTTCGTCAAACAAGTATACTAGAAAGTTAGCAATGTCTGGTATAGAGGGATCAAATATATCAACAGAATGATCCCTACACCAACGACGGAAAACCTTCCACTTAGCCGCATAGTTTAGCGAAGAGGAGGTCCTCCTACAGTTAGAAATCGCGTCCACTGCTCGTCCTGTAAAGTGCTTGCCATGCAAGAAGGACCGCACAACGGAAAAACGTGAAGGTTGAGACCTTGCGGGTTGTGATGTAGTTGGCGCGATTTCCCCTGCCAAAGAAGATCCTCTCGTGGAGGGAGCTTCCGCGGTAGGTCCCACAACAGACACCTGAGTAGATTTATCCACGGTCTCTGTGGCGACAGAGATGCTACCAACAGAATCTTGCATTGAGATTGTTTTATCTTTAGCAATACTTGTTGAATTAACGGCGCTGGAGGATACGCATATCCTATCATTCCGTCCCAAGGGATCGATAGAGCGTCTACTGCAAATGCTCTTGGATCCGGACACGGAGACACATACGTCTGCAACTGATTGTTGAGATGTGTCGCAAATAAGTCTATCATTGGCCGTTCCCATTGGTAGCAAATCTGATTGAATACTTGTTTGTTGAGAGTCCACTCCGACGGCAACAAGCGACCCTTTCGTGAAAGGGAGTCTGCTAGCACATTCAGACGACCCGGTATGTGACGGACCGAAAGAAGAACGTGATGTTCCAACGCAAACAGAAGGATTCTTTCCGTTAGATTGAACAACGGAACTGAATGAGTGCCTCCCTGATTCCGTATATACGCCACTACTGTCGTATTGTCGGATAGGATTTGGACATGAGCATCATGAATAATGTCCATCCAGTGACGTAACGCAAGCCAAATTGACATCATTTCCTTGATGTTTATGTGCTTGCACAGGAATTGCGGATCCCAAAGACCCTGGCATCTCGAATCCGTTGGGATTAATGATGCACCCCAACCTGTTTGACTGGCATCCGTCATAATGGTAAAACTCGGATCCGGCAACTGCAGCGGAACTCCTTGAGTTAACCACTGAATGTTTGCCCAAGTCTGAATCTCTTGTTTCACTTGATCTGACAAGAGAACGTCTACATCGAGCGAATGAATTTTCACACTCCAATTCTGAGTCAGGAAAATTTGAAGAGGCCGTGTGCGTAGCCGTCCCATCGGAATGAGATCCGCGGCGGCTCCGCACAGACCTATCAGTCTCATAAATTCTCTCGCCGTGACTTTGTCTGTATTCAGACAATAGCGAGCGTAACAACTGACTAATTTCGCTCTGGTTAACGGCAGACGAACGAGATTGTTGTGCGTCTCGAAGCTCATTCCCAGATGAGTGAATGACTTGGACGGCACCAGATCCGACTTCTCCTCGTTTACTATGAAACCGAGACGTCGGAGCAATAGAAGAAGATTCTGAACATCGTTCTGAAGCATTAACTCGTTGCCGTACCTCTGAAGAATGTCGTCCAGGTAGGCCGACGTTACCGCAGACGAATGAGCTCGGAAGTAGATCATTACCGAGTTCATTACCCGAGTGAAAGCCCAGGGTGCTAGATTCAATCCGAAGCACATGGCCCGGAACTGATACACCACTCCTAGGACTGCGAAGCGTAGATACTTTCGGAATGTCGGATGTACCATGACGTGAAAGTACGCATCTTTGAGATCTATGCTCGTTGCATAATCGTTCACCCGAATACTCGCTCTGACCGATCGAATCGTCTCCATATAAAACTTTGGAGCGACGATCAGCTTGTTTATCCAGCTCAAATCTATGACTGGACGGAACGAGCCGTCTGGTTTCGGAACCAGAAACAGATGGCTGTAGAATCCCAGAGATTCCTGGTTTTCTACGACCTCTACCGCGTTCTTCATTAAAAGAGACTGCACCTCTGATAGCAGAGCGTCTCTTTTCTGAGGGTTTGACGGAAGATGAGTCCACTTTGGACTTCGAGTTAATGGAGGCTTTCGTTTGAAGGATATCTTTAGACCTTCCGAAGTCACTCCTCTCACCCACGGGACGTCCGTAATCGACGCCCACTCTTGAGAAAAACTCGACAACCTTTCGCCAACCGGAACGCGATAGAGGTTTGAGCCATCACCTCCTGGATCTGCGAGGCCTGTGGTAGGAGAAACCACGTCTTCCACGACCCGCACCTCGCCTCGTCGACCTCGGGGCGTCCGACCGATTGTCCCGGCCTGAAGGACGTCCCGAACGAGAGTCACTATCCTGACGGTCTCTCGAATAAGAGCTAGAGGACGCACCGGAACCTCTATAGGAACCTCTCTTGGGCGGATAAGACCCAGAAGTGCCCGCCTTATTCGTGTCTGCTGTATCCGACCTTTTAGGAGCGGATCTAAACAACAGAGAATCACTAGCTTTCTTTTTAATATTATCATAAATAGCGGAAAGCTTGCCGTCAAAGAGAAGATCTCCTGAGACCGAAGCGACTCTAAGAGAGTTCTTCACCTTAGAATCCACTAGTGTGGATGTAGACAGGGCTGCGTCACGTCTAACCAACTCCAGATTTGCCACTGAAAGGGCGGAGTTACACGTGGAATAAGCTACTGCCCTTGAAAGAAGTCTTAAGGAGGATTGTATATCCTGAAACTCTTCCCCTTGAAGACGCAGTGATAACGCCTTCGTAAGGTGATCTGCGTAAGATAAGGCATCTAAATTGGCTCTGTTAGACGCAATAGCTGTTTCCAACACTGCGGTTGGAATAGAAGCTGACGACGGTAATGATAGCTCTAAGTCTTCCGCCTCGTCGTCCATACGCAGAGGAACTCTCGGTATACCCTGACCTGCCGTGTCGAATTTATTCCTTGCATTAATGAAAGGCAGGTTGAGAGTATTTGCGGACAAGAAGCCTGCTTTCCCCGTCCTGGAAGCAAGTTTAAAAATAGCGTCGTTCAATAATTCAAATGTTCTTGCAACATTATTGGACTGCGACGGAAACTCGGGAGCGATGTCCCTGAACCGCTCGAAAAAATCAGAGTCCAATGACGCTATAATTCTCCTGTCCGGAAGCGTAGCAGTCTGGCCCGACGGAACAACTTGAGGAAGAAAGTGCCGGATGAAGTCCACGGCAGCTTTGTGTTGTTCCGAAAGGGATAGCTCCAATTCATCCGTATCCCTTTCACCATCCGGTCGGACCTCCCGATGTTCCCGGTCGTCCGCCCCCGATGCTTCGGCGGAGCGTACCGACCCAGCGCCGTCGGATAATTCTCGATCCGACACCGTTTCTGTCGGCTGCTGGGATGCTGCGATAAGCTGTGCTATCTGCACTAGAATGTCCGACGTCGAGACCTGCGGAGGAGCGGTCTTTCGCTGCTTTGCCGAGGGCAGCTCCGCATCAGATGGCTCCCGCATACTTTTCCTATGCGAACGTCCGGAGTCCATCGGTCTCGAATCCCTGGCTGCCGGATGGTGTGACCTGGTCGCCGAAGAATCCTTCATCGGCGAAGCTGGCAAAATATCGGAGGTCACGCAGCCAAGGTGCGGTCGTGTGCGCCGACGAGAAGAGGAAGCCTTAACAGTCTCTGCGGACTGCTTATACAATGGAGCGTCCCGAGCGACGGACGTATGCTCCGCTAAAGACACATTTTGTACCACAACATCTGGTCCCAGATGTTGTTGTACGAGAGAGGGGCCTCTCTCGCTCGCGGCCCGGCTGGACCTGGACGAGCTAGGAACCGGACTAAAAGGCTTCCTCCGTTCTCGTTCACTATCCGCCGTCACTGGGTGTGCATCTATTATTTTTATAGTGCTCGCATCACCCAAAATTTCCTCTTGGACCGCATCGGACGAACCCGGCTGCCGAACCATTCGGTGAATGGACGCTACACCGGGCGAGCTAGCGGACGACATTTGTCTAATCTCCATGAGCACTTTTGCCGCTAGCTCTGTATTTATTTGTGACGACGGACGCACACTTGAAGAAGATAACATGGAAACATCACCCTGTTCTGGTTCCTCTGAAATAGAAACTGAGAGAGTAGAGTGACCTTGTGGAGAAAGAGCCGGCATCGCTCTTTCTCCAGAAACAACATATCGTGACACACGTTTCCAATGTTTCTCATCCCAATGTTCACATACAGGACAGGGATTAATGCGAGAACACTGACTACAATTAATGCAATAATCATGAAAGTCAGAGGAAGATTTCTTCCTATTACAATTTGAACAAGTTCCCTTCATTGTGAAAGAACAACAATAAGTCCTAGTTACTCGCAAAAACCCCTGACACAAAGATACATAATAACATGATCCATTAATAAATGAAAAAACAATTGCAAAACAAAATAATTTTGAAAAAATATTTTTTCAGAGAAGCCCAAGTTGCTGAAAAGTAACGTTGAGCCCCGATGGATCCGATGGCAAAGTGTGGTCAAAAATTTTAAAATTATATAAAATAATTAATGAGACACTTTCGGATAATATAAATGTATCTTATAATGAGATAAACTACCTCAAAGGCAAACAGCCCCCCTCAAAAAAGGCTGTTGCCAATGAAAACAAACAGTGTAAACACAGAAGAAAACATGACTCCAGGCACTGAAAAAACTGGCCCGGAATCAGTCATCAATTACACTCTATCTGATGCAAAACAGAGACTCCCAGGGGAGAATCTGCAGAACATCAGATGGAAGATGCAGAACACAAACGTTATACACCCATGGGTGAAAACGTAACTATGGGGAAAATAACAGAAAACATTCTGTAACCAAGCAACTCTCCCAGGGAATTTTTAGAAATGAAACTTCTCAAAAATATGCCAAAAGCATGGGAGAATTGCAAGGGGAGACTTTAGAAGGTTAGGGGAGAGGAAACACTGAATAAGCAGTGCAACAATTAGCAAGAATGACAACAAGAGGCGTTTGCCTCGAAAATAGGCAACTTAACATAATTTCAACAAAAAATTTTAAGTACAGCCCTGATTATTTTTTGCCACTTCTTTTTTCCTCTCCTCCTTCTATCCTCCTTAGAATCACATTTTCTCCAAGAATTACGTGTCTGGCATCCTTTAAACTGAGATTTACAAGCACAAAGATCAGTGAGATGTTGACTGATGAAGGGCCAAACAGAGAATGATATTTGGCGCCAATTTCGGGACGACTGCGTCACTGCGCATGCGCAGTAGAGTCGTACTATGGAGGTCCTTTAGGACATGATTTCTTTTTGTTTTGGATGCAAATTTTGGGGATTGGGGGGCAAAATTTGTGTTTGGCCCTGGTTTTTGTGGAGTTAGCACCAGCTAAGTCTGGGTCATTGGTACAGTATAAAAATATCAAAATCAAATGGTTTATGTCTGATATTTTACCCATGTTAATAAAATTGTCCCTTGAGTGCAAGTAGGCTTTGCAATGCTTTAGCATTGCAAAGCCTTCTTGCACTCAAGGGATATAATACACCACCACCTATGCTATTCCTATTCTATGAGGCATAAAACATAATCCAAGAACATGAACTTTTTGATGGCAAAGAAATAATTACAGAAATAAAAAATAAAATAAAAAAAACGCTCGCCCGCATGCAATTTTACAAATGGCCTGAGAAACAGAAGATCTACTTTGTTTGGCCTAACTGGCAGAAACCTGCATTATCTTCTATTTATTGGTGTTCAAGGTCACACATTTCTGCACAATGGCAAATCGTGACCATAACATGAAGATAAAGTCAAATTTATATCAATGTTGCCCATTTTAGAGGACTATTACCACAGGCATTGGTTACCAGGTCCTATTTTACCAGTAAAACAGAGCATGTTTACCACAGTAAACAAGCACTGCTTCACTTCCTGGGGTTCCCAGGGAACATTATCTTCAGTCATCAAAATTTGTTAACAGGTCTTCGCCTTGTGATGGTTTATGGGAGAGTGCCTGCAGCAAAATCACGAAAGTGTTGCTTTGGTTGTCAACCCCAAAACCAACGTCATTTAGTAGAGAAATGATGTTAATAAAGGTAGTGTGACTTGCTTGTTATTTATTGGTGATAAAGTTCACATATTTCTGCACAATGACTAATTGTGACAACAACATGGAGATTATGTCAAGTCCATCCATCTGGACCCAAGCCCGACTGTCATCTGCAGAACAAGGACCCCAGAGGGTGAATTTGTTGATGCTACCCTGCACAGCAAGGTAGCATCACTAAATTTACCCTCTGTGACCCTAATTCTGAATAAAGGTTTAAAGCCAAAACAGCAAGAGGTATTCAGAGGATAAATTGGTACACTGTATAGGATTGCATCAGCAAATTCACCCTCCTGGGGCCTCATTCTGCAAATGACAGATTGCTTATTTTCAGGATTGACTGGACCCCATGTTATCTATTATAGAAGATTTTCACCCCAGGCATTGGTTACTGGGTCCTATTTTACCAGTAAAACAGAGCTTGTTTACCACAATAAGGACTACTTCACTTCCCAGGATTCCCATGGGATGTAATGTTCTATAAATATTAATGTAAACAGTGTCGTCTACTTTCACCTACAGTGCACTTTCGCCTACAAAAATTATCAGGTAAAAGTGTAGGCGAAAGTGCACTGATTAAGGTATAGGGATTAGTAGCTAATTACCTGCTCTACCCACAATAAGTGGACTGACCGACCATTCATTAAAAATTGTGATGTTAACTTAATGGATTCTTGTAAGAACAAGTTTAGAACATCTTATGCAATGTGGATTTGTTATGTGTCAATAAATCCTTGCAAATGTTAAAAAATTTATAGTAATTTATATATTTTTTATACTTACCAATGACCCAGACATAGCTGGTGCTAACTCTTAAAATATAGGGCCAAACACAAATTTTGCCCCCCAATCCCCAAAATTTGCATCTAAAACTAAAGAAAACATGTCCTGAAAGGCCCTCCACACTTCGCCCCTACTGCGCATGCGCAGTGTCAAGGACGTTCCGAAATTGGCGCCATTAATCATTCTAATAACCAGTGCCTGGTAAGCGCTATGTACTCAGCGGGGAGGCAAGAGTTCCCAACTCCTGGGAGGGCCATCCCCGTCTGGGTCATTGGTAAGTATAAAAAATATATAAATTACTATAAATTTTTTAACATTTTTATACTGTACCAATGACCCAGACATAGCTGAATAGTAAAAAGGCTGGAGGGCCAAGGACATAGAGCAAAATGGAATACGCTCAATAAAATAAAATAGAGTCATCCCCTGTAGGGAAAAAGAAGTAATAGGCCTTACATGTATCTTTCTTATTTATGATAAACTAGAAAGATACAACACCTTCCAAAATTGAGCTTCATACATCCATGTACTCTATTAATATCCAATATAATCCTTATACTAATAATTTTTAAAGTAAGCCAATAAATAAAGTAAGTCTAGAGAATAGAGACTCTTATACTCCTAAAAGTGTCTGAGGATTGCATAATCATGTCCGTTGACATACGCAATATTCAAAAGCTATACTTTAAAAACTAAGACTTGAATGAATTTTAAAAACCTAAACTTCCCACTAAACAACCATCTCAATAACAGCTCAGAATTACTAACTCCGGAGGAGGTATCCCCTTGTTTTCATAGTAAAACAGGTGACCCAAGGGAACACCCTCCCCCCCCCCCCCTTTTTCTTGCCCTGGGTCAAATAGCCCAGAGCGAAGAGGGCAGCCGAACGGAGACATTGCCGAAACAGACAGCCTACCTAGCTATAGTAGCAACTGTTAAGTGAATGACATTCTGGGCAGTAGATAATAGACCTAACAATAGAGGCCTCCAGAAATGGACTCGATATTTCTAAGATAAAATTCATGAATGTGGATGGCTGAGCGTGATGAGCGGCCTTCAAAAATCTATAATAGCGACACTATTAATGTAAGCCCAAGAAGTAGAAGAACTCTTACTTCATGAGCCGAAATCTTAAGCACAACTGCTAAGTCAATGATATACCATAAGCAGTACTGATAGTTAATAGAATCCATTAACAATAAAATGGAGCGTAACGTCCTTCTACTAGACATCAAAGACAGAAGAAGCTTACGCCCTTTGTAATAAACAGATATCTGTTTATAAATACATAAACTGTACCCAGAAAGAGTAAAGGCCTATGCCCATACGAAGACGGAAGGACCTTAAAATAATAGATTCCGGATAATAGGAGCCTAACTCTTATGCAACAATCCAACCGAAATAGTAACGGAAGTATTGATTCCGAAACTATGAAAGTGAAAATCATCCATCGATAGTGCATGAAACTCACTGACTCTACAGTAAAAGAGAAACCAACAGAATTACTGTCTAAAAGGTCAGAATTTGAAAACTACTGTTTCCAGAGGCTCAAATGATTACTTAGCTAAATAAGAACCGAAGTTAAAATCCGTATAGGAATTTAATCTAAAGATTCTAAGTCTATTTATCAAAAAGTTACTAACTGACTTAGATAAAGAGACAAAAGACTCAATTGTAAACTATCGTAGAGTGCATAGGTATGAGGTAACATAAACCTATAACCTAAATAACAACAGGCTGCAGTAGATCTTGTGAAACAAGTATACTAAAAAATAGCAATGAGTAGTATGGAGGGATCAACAATATGAACATAATGATCCCTACACCACGACGGAAGAGCCTCCACTTTAGTCGCATAGAATAGCGAAGAAGAGGATCTCCTATAGTAAGAAATCGCGTCCAAAGCTCGTCCAGTACAGTGCTTACAATGCAATACGGACCACACAACGGAAAACATGAAGGTTGCGACCTTGCTGGTTGTGATAAAGATGACACGATTTACCCAGTGAAAAAGATCCTCACATAGAGGAAGATTTCACGTTAAGACCCACAGTAGACAAGAGAGTAAATTACTCATGATCTCTGTGAAGATAGAGATGCTATCAACAGAAATGTATTGTGGTTGTTTATCTTAGCAATACCTGCTAAAACAACAGCGCCGGAGGATACGCGTATCCTATCATTCCGTCCTATAGATCAATAGAGCGTTAACAATATTAGCTCAGAGATCTGGACAAGCCAACACATACGTCTGCAATTGATTAGCAAGCTGTGTCATAAATAAATCATCATTGGGCGCTACCATAGATAGCAAATCTGATTGAATACTTGTTTGTTGAGAGTCCATTCTGACAGCAACAAGCGACCCGTAAGAGAACGGGAGTCCGATAAAACAATCAGACGACCCGGAATATGACGGACCAAAACTGAACTTGGTGTACTATAACCAACAGACGGATTCTTTCCATTAAATTGAATAACGGAAACGAAAGAGTGCCTCCCTGGTTCCGGAGATACGCCACTACTGTCGAATTAAAGGACAGGAATTTGGGCATGCGTTTCTGAATAATGTTCATGCAATGACATAAAGCAAGCCTAAAAAACATTATTCCGCGGAAGTTAAACTGATTGCTAAAAGACTGCGGAACCCAAAGACCCTGGCACTTCGAATCCGTAGGGATCAGTATTATATCCCAATCTGTTTGACTGGCAACCGTCATAACAGCCACACTCGGGTCCGGCAACTGCGGCGGCACTCTCTGAGTCAACCACCGAATGTTTGCCCCAGTCTGAATCTCTTGTAACACTAGATAGACAAGAGAACGTATAAATCGAGCAATTCATGGATTGCCGAGAAGTTGCCGTCGAAGAGAAGCTCCTCCGAGAACGAAGCGACTCTGAGAGAGTTCTTAACCTTACTATCCACGCGTGTGGATGTAGCTAGGGCTGCGTCACGTCTAACTAACTCCAATCAGCCACAGAAGGGCGGAGTTATACGTGAACAAACTACTGCCCTCAAAAGAAATTACATTGAGAATAATATCCCGTAACTCTTTTCTTGAAGACGTAATGATAACGCCTCAGTAAGGCGGATTACGTATAATAAAGCGTCTAAGTTAAGTCTACTATACATAATGTCGTTCCCAACATTGAAATTGGAAAAGACATAAACGGCGAAAAAGAATATATGCAGTCTTTAATCACACCGTCTAGACGCATATGAACTCTCGGTATGCCCTGCTCTGCCAAAATAAACTATTTGTATAAATAATAAAATGGCAGAAATGAGCAACGCGGACAAGAAACTAAACTATCATGCTTAGTAGCAGGCTTGTATATATATATATATAGCGTCGAAAAATAAAACACATGTTGTAATGACAATATTGGACTGCGTCGGTAAGTCAGGGACAATGTCCCTGAACCGATCGAAAAATCCGAGTCCAATGATGCTATAAGTCTCTTATCCAAGATCACAGCAATGAAGTCCGAAATAATAATCACTGGAAGATAATGCCAGAAGATATGAAAGGCATCTTCCGATACTACTAAAGGGAAAACTCAAAATCTTTCGAATCCCTTTCGCCATCCTGTCGGACCCTATAAAGCGTTCGGTCGTCCGTAGCTGATGCAACCGCGGACCGCACCGACCCAGCGCCGTCGGATAATTCCTGATTCGACCGAGAAACTGTCAATTGCTGGGATGCTGCGAAACAACTGTGCTAACTCGGATAGCACGTCCGTCACTGAGGCCTGAGGAGAAGCGGTCTTACGATGCATTGCCGCTGGAAGCTCCGTGATCGTTACCCCGTGCATACTACCAATATGCGAGCGAACGGAGTGTATAGGCCTCGTGTCCCTTGGCTACCGGATGGCGCGACCTATTCGCCGTGGAATCACTGAATGCCGAAACTGATCGGATACTCGAGGTCACGTAGCCAATGTGCGGTCGTGTGCCCTGCTGTGAGGATGAGGAAGCATTAAAGACAGTCTCTCGGACTGTCAATATAACGGAGCGTCCCGACCAACGGACATATGCTCCGAATGTAAAATATCTGAACCACAACATGCGGTCCCCTATGTTGTTGGGCGAGAGAGGGACCTCTCTCGCTCACAGCCCGGACGGACCTGGACAAGCCAGGAACCGGACTAACAGGCTTCCTCCGATCTGTCCTCAATCTGCCGTCACTGGGTGAGTACTAAAGTATTTAAAGTGCTCGCATCACCCAAATCTCCTTCCTAGACCGCAACGGACGAACCCGGCAGCCGAACCATTCGATGAATGTACGCTACACCGGGTGAGCTAGCGAATGTCACTCCGTAGGGGATAGACATATTCCATGAGCACTTATTGCCGCTAACTCTTCATTAACTATGATGACAGAGGCACACTTTTGAAAGACATCTCCATAACTCTTCGAACAAGAAACCAGAAATGCTTGGATAGCAAGCATAAAATAATAATATATATAGCGTCGTTCAATAATTCGAAAGTTTGTGTGACATTATTGGACTATGTCGGAACTGAGGGACGATGTCCCTGAACCGAACCAAAAATTTCTAAGTCCACCGACGCTATCAGTTTCTTATCCGGCATCGCAGCATTCTGGTCCGACGAAAGAAGCTGTAGAAGACCAAGTCAGATGACATACACAACAGCATATGTTGTTCCGAAAGGGAAAGATCGAAATCCTCCGAATCCCTTTCGGTATCCCGTCGGACCGGATGAAACTTTCGGACGTCCGTACCCGCTTCCGCGGAGCGTCCCGACCCAGCATCGTCGGATAAAATATATGCGACAGATTCAGTTGATGCTGGGATGCTGCGATAAACTGTGCTATTAAGGAAAGCACGTCCGTTCCCGAGGCCTGTGCAGTAGCGGTCTTACGATGCATTGCCGCCGGAAGCTCCGTGTACGTTGACTCCCGCACACTTCCTATGCGAACGTCCGGAGTCTGCAGGCCTCGTGTCCACGGCTACCGGAAGGTGTGACCTGGTCGCCGAAGAATCCTTGATCGGCGAAGCTGGTAATATATCGGCGGTCACGCAGCCAAGGTGCGGTCGTGTGCGCTGACGAGAAGAGGAAGCCTTAGCAGTCTCAGCGGACTGCCTATACAACGGAGCGTCCCGAGCGACGGACGTATGCTCCGCTTGCGACACATTTTGTACCACAACATCTGGGGCCAGATGTTGTTGAACGAGAGAGGGGCCTCTCTCGCTTGCAGTCCGGATGGACCGGAATGAGCTATGAACCGGACTAAAAGGCTTCCTGCGTTCTCCCTCCGATCCGCCGTCACTGGGTGTGCATTAGGTTAATTTATAGTGCTCGCATCACCCCAAAATTCCTTCTAGACCGCAACGGACGAACCCGGCTGCCGAACCATTCGGTGAATGGACGCTACACCGGGCGAGCTAGCGGACGTCAAAGGCCGTCGAACCTACTAGGGTCCTCTTAGGCAATTGGCGTATTTACATGAGCACTTTTCCGCTAGCCCTTCATTAATTGTGACGACGGAGGCACACTGTTGGAAGACATCACAGATACATCACCCTAATCTTGATCGTCTGAAATAGAAATTGATAAAGTAGAGTGACCCTGCGGGGAAAGGACCGGAGTGTCCAAATCCCCAACAACATACCGTGACATACGCTTCCCATATTGTCATCGAAATCATACGATACAGAACAGGAGTTAATGCGAGTACACTGACCACATATAGAATGATAATAAAGTCAGAGGAAGACTTCCTCTTAAAACAATTGATCAATATCCTTTCAAAGTGAAAAGAAAACAAGTCCTGGTACTCGCACTAACCCCTGGCAATCAAAATACATAATAATAATATGATCCATTAATATAGAAAAAATAATTGAAATCAAAATATTTTGAAAAAATATTTTTTCAGAATAGCCCAAGTTTCTGAAAAGTAACGTTGAGCCCCAATGGATCCCAAGCCTAAGTGTGGACAAAAATTTTAAAAATATTTTAAACAATTTATTCAACACTTACGAACAATAATAATGTATCTAGTTATGATTAAAATAACATCAAGATATTATTTTTTAGAAATCCCCCCCTCACACAGAGGGCTGTTGTAAATGTAAACAATGAGTGTAAAAACACTAAAATAAGACTCCAGGCACCCAGGCCCGAAATCAGTTACCAAAAATACACTATCTGATGCAAAACAGAGACTTCCAGGGAAGAAACTGCAGAACATCAGATGGTAGATGCAGAACACAACGCCTAACCACCCGTAGGTGAAGACGTAAACATGGGGAAAGAACAGAATTCATTCTGTTATTCAGCTAAAACTCCCAAGAAAATTTTGTAATAATAATTACAAAAACTATGCCAAAAGCATGGGAGAATAGCAAGGGGGAACTTAAAGGACAGGGAGAGAGGAAAACACTTAAAAAACAGTGTAACTAAATAATCAGAATGACAACAAAATGGCTGCTGCCTTGAAAATAGGTAACTTAACATAATTTCATTAAAAAATTTTAAGTTACAGCCCTGATAATATTCTGTCACACATTCTTTTCCTCTCCTCCTTCTCTATCCTCCTTAGAATCACCATTTCACCAATATTTGTGTGTCTGGCATCATTTAAACTGAGATTTATAAGCACAAAGATCAGTCAGATGTTAACTGATGAAGGGCCAAACTTAGAATGATTAATGGCGCCAATTTCGGAACGTCCTTGACACTGCGCATGCGCAGTAGGGGCGAAGTGTGGAGGGCCTTTCAGGACATGTTTTCTTTAGTTTTAGATGCAAATTTTGGGGATTGGGGGGCAAAATTTGTGTTTGGCCCTATATTTTAAGAGTTAGCACCAGCTATGTCTGGGTCATTGGTACAGTATAAAAATATGAATATTATTGGAACCGGATCAGTGAGCCGGTTCCAATAATACTCCTATTTGTATGTTTTTATTGAGTCTAGAGAGAGAGAGGTGGGGGGAGAGAGAGAAAGAGTGAGAGAGAGGGATAAATTGTATTGATATTTGTCAATAAAACCTATGAATATGATTATTGGAACCTCTCTCTCTCTCTCTCAATCACCAAACGGTCAGTCGATTTTATTGTGGGTAGAGCAGGTAATTAGCTACTAATCCCTATACCTTAGTTAGTGCACTTTCGCCTACACTTTTACCTGATAATTTTTGTAGGCGAATGTGCACTGTAGGCAAAAGTACACTGAGCCCCTTCACTTCCCAGGATTCCCATGGGATGTAATGTTCTATAAATACTAATGTAAACAAATCGTAACCAAGCATGTTCTTGTATTATGCGGTTGCAAGAAACAGATTTTGTAACAGGGGCCCTTGATACATGCTGCACTCAGGTAATTACAGACCCAATACATACTTACCTATCACTGAAGTGGAATTGTTTATCATCTAAACAAAATTTGACTTCCAAGTCACTCAACATAACATCTGGTGCCTAAAATACAAATGTTCTGGTTAATAATTACTATGTTAAAAATAATATTCCTATTCTCGAGTAGTGTGGGGGAGGGATGGAAAAATCTCACCCAAGGGAGCAAGATAACTGACCCAGGCATAAAGCTTTCCTCATGTCTGGGTCAAATATCTTTCAATAAGGGTGAGATATTCCCATTCCACCCCCATTCCAGTTGAGGGTGATTTTCTCCACCACACACCACATAATGTTATCGAATTCAAATTACTACTTGTGTGAGGAAAATTTAGGGTTCTACTGAATGATCATAGAGAAAAATAAATTGCATATTCGAAAAGAGCATTAAACATTTCTCAATACACGTGGGATATATATCATGAAAATGAACATTAGCCCACAACAGCAATAGGTTAACATATTATAGAAACAGATGAAACTGACACTCTGGTGATGACAGTTTTGAAATTATGGATTTTGATAACCTTACAGTACAGTCGCTGTGGACTGGTTACTTTCCACGCATGGGCAATATTTCCTTGGTCGCAATAATATTAGATTCCAAACACTAATTACAGGAATAATCATCAAAAATTTAATTATTGAAGCACCGGGTACAACCCGGTGCTTCATTAACTAAAATTTTGCTAATGATGATTTTTATTACCTGGTAAAGAGATGCGAGGACATAACAGCCCGTGTGTGGATTACGAACAATCCACGGCAACTGTACTGTATGTGGTGTGTGGTGGGATAAAAATTCTCAATGGGAGATGGGTAAGATAGATCTGTCTCTCCTTGGTATCTCAGCTGCGATATACAAGATGGGTAAGATAGATCTGTCTCTCCTTGGTATCTCAGCTGCGATATACACATCTATATTGGTGAGAGAAATAAGAAAATTATGAAGTGGATGATAACAAAGGAGGTGGAAGATGCCAAAAATGACTCAGAAGAGAGACTTCTAGAGGGGACTTATCACCCAAAGCAATTTTGTAGAGAGTGTTATATACAACACTGTTAACACAGATTGCTTTTCACTGGCAAACTCTGTACATGAGCATTTATCTTAGAACAAGAACATATTTCTCCCAATACAAGTGTAACAGGAGGAGAGATAAGTGCGGGAGCCAGGGTTTGAACCGTTGACCTCCAGCACACCAAGAAAACCGATTTACCACGAGACTAATAGATCTGGACCAACCGAGCTGGTTGGTAAATAGCTCTTATACCTCAACTGCTACACTACTCTTCCTTTTGAGAATTACCACATGTGAACCGCACCCAGGTTCCTCCCTGAGAGTGGTCAAAACAGTACCCACAGTATCACCTACTGCTGAGGATCAGACAAGCCCCTCCCCCCCCCCCCCCAAATGTAACAGGAGGAGAGATAAGTGCAGGAGCCGGGGTTCGAACCATCAACCTCTAGCACACAAAGCGACCGATTTACAATGAGACTCAGAGATCTGAATCAACCAGGCTGGTTGGTAAATGGCGTTTATACTTCGACCACCACACAAGTCAAAACATATTGACAAAATACATATCTGTATTGATAAATTAGCACCCCCTCAAACCTCACTGATAGCACCCCAGCCACTACTACTACAGGAAGCACCCGAATCAATCACCGAAAGGTCACCCATCCAAAGATTAACTGGGCTTGACATTGCTTAGCTTCGGTGATCTAACGAGAACCGGTCTCGCTTCGCCAGTGCGAGACCGGTTCTCATTAGATCAGGAAGTTATGCAAATAAATCACCAGTTCAATAAAATAAATTAGACTGGATCACTGTCTTTGCCATGATGATATTTTTAAACAGGCCTACCATGCATTAAACATGAAAATTAAAAGAAAGAAACACACAGCTGGAGTTCTACTATAAACTTTAAGTGGTTATAGTACAAGTAGAACAATGAATAGGGATTACATCATGCACAGCACCAGAATGCAATACCATGACATCATGATCTTCATTCATAAAAAATCAATTCATAGATGCTGATTGATTGTCAAAACAGATGCCTTTAACCCTTTCGCTGCTATAGGTCCGTACTGAGTACAGACATAAAATTTGATTCCCTGTGCTACACGTCCGTACTGAGTACGGAGTTACCACACAGATAACATCAATATGCCGCACAGTGATATTCTCAATATAACACACTTGGTGACACATGTAAGAGGCCGACAATGTGAGGTCAGATATTTTTTCGAGTAATTTCCATCATTTTTACAGAAATACCCGAGTGAACCGCATGTGAAATTTCCAATGAGAGTTACTTTTCCTGATGTTCTTGTAGTGCAAACATGTTGAAAAGATTGTACACAACCGAAGAAGTTGTTGCAGAATTGTATGCAGACAATGATAGTGATGCTGGTGATTTAGATAGTTCAAGTGACTTTAGCGACTCTGATGAATCTGAGGGGAGTTCCGCTGCGACCGTTGCGGGCCTGGACTATGCTATTACCCATGTTTCAGGTTATACGTACCACACCACAATTAAGTATAATTAAACATTGGACTCCAAACATGTTCACATATGTTCTAGCAGATGAAAATTACAAATTATTTTATGTTTCTGATTTTTTTAATTTTTTATCATATTTTTCCATTTTCCCCCATATAAGGCTCAGCACAGGAAATTAAAAACTTGCACAGCAGCGAAGGGGTTAAAAACTGTTCCCAATCCCTTCATTATATAGCGGGGGAGGAATTCGTCACATACAGGTGAATTGTGCACTTGGTGATACCTTCTTGAAATTTGGCACACTGTTAGTGTAGGCTATGAGGTTCTCAAAAACGATCGGCTACAAGTTGACACCGACCGGTGGCGACCAGTAGCGGCACAATCCAAAATGGCCGCCAGCGGCTGAAGGGAACCTCCTTTTCGACGGTCTACCGACTATACATCCGATTGTAAGGGCGCGAAAGTGAACTCTGATCCACGCACGTGTTGGAAACAGACGTGGGAGATGATGTAGAATAAAACGAGATTCTCTATACGGACGCATCAATTTCTTGGAACTTGAAAAGAGCGTTGTTTCTCCGGGATCAGCGTCATTCAGGCAAACCTGAATGACGCTGATCCCGGAGAAACAACGCTCTTTATGAAGCAGTCTCTTTGCCATACAATCTCTTGTTTGGCGTAATTCCGCAAGCAATTCTGATTTGTCTGTCGAAATTAATTCGAGAACGCGATTGTTCACAAAAATCATTCACAGAATGAGTGAGAATCCTCTTCGTGTACGGACTAGTACTGACTGGGAACGTTGTTGCTTTTGCCAGCAAGACAGTTCCAAGAAATTGATGCGTCCGTATAGAGAATCTCGTTTTCATGACGCCTATAAAGCTATTGAGGAAGACATAAAGCGCTTCCTAGATAATGGCGTTGAGCTTCCATATAATTTGACCATTGATTGTTTGATGAGAGAGAGTGATGAGTGTATGTCGATGTCACTGTTGACGAATAAGGCAATATATCATAAGACATGCCGTGACAGTATTCGGACTCACATCGTACAGCGCGTGCTACACAAGCGAGAGCGAAATGAGGCAGTGGCATCCTGCTCCACGCTGAGTCCTAAAAGAACACGGACAAGTTTTGAATCTGGCTGTGACAGGAAACTGCCCCAGTGTGTTTATTGTCACAAACGCGAAGGTGACAGCAGTGAGCCTATTTGCAGATCAATGTCTGATAACAATAAACTCAAAATTATGGCAAAGGAAGCCGAGAACTGGGTTGTTTTTTCTCGGGTCAATGCAGCATTTGATTCCGCTGCTAGTGATCTTTACTATCACAAAACCTGTTATTGTAAGCTTGCCAATGAAGCACGAGCGGCTAAATCTAAAAAGTCGAAGAACGCCGAACATTCCGCGTCAGGCCTGCCCTATGACCCTCTCGTTATGGCAGAGCTCATAACATTTGTTGAACACAACGATTCCGCGATGAAGCTTGTCGATCTCAAGAATCTGTACAGTCGGAGGTTGAAGCAAGTCGGTTCTGATTGGCTTAGTGAAGAAATACATTCCACTCGATTCAAAGAACATTTGTTGCAGAAATTGGGCGATGGCTGGGACGCCTTCACACAGGGTAGAGATGTGTTTATTTCAAGTAGGTTTCGAGTTGGCTCCTTGTTGTCCGAATCTTTAACTCGTATAGTGTCTGAGGAAGAGGCAAAAAAGATAGTTGATGTGGGTCTTCTTCTGCGTAAACACATACTCATATCTCAAGCTCCTTTCACGGGATCATTTTCATCTTATTGCTTGAGCGAGCCTGTACCCAACTCACTCCTGACTCTTCTTAGAGTTCTACTTGAGGGCACATGTAGTATACAGAACTTAGGCGATGATGAGACTGTTAATGCCAAGACTCGAGTGGCTTGTACTATTTCACAGATGTTGATCAGCAATTCAGCGAAACGCTCCGAACATGCACAAAATGTTCACCAGAGACGTGACAGAGAAACTCCAATGCCTCTTTATGTGGGTTTGAAGTTGCATGCCCATGATCGTATGAAAAATCTTATCAGAGATTTTCATCAAATGGGACTCTCTGTCTCTTATGATCGCGTAATGGATGTTCGCAGGAGTTTCGCGAGAGCTGTTTCACTGCGGTTCAAGAACGAAGGTGTTGTAGTCCCAGCTAACTGCAAACGTAATGTTTTCTCGATAGGAACCACTGATAACATTGATGTATCTGGTAGATCTGATATGCATGGTACGTCCATCACACTCATTGGTCAACTGAGCAGGGACAATGTGGGTACTGATCCCCCACCACTGAGTTTAGATGTTCCAGAAGACACACAAATTGAACTCCCAGACGACTATGCATTTGTTCCTTTCGTTGAAGACTTTGGTGGGGACATCAGGCTTGAATCTCCAGATGAATGTAATGTACGGCCCAATGAATATGCAGATTTGAACGTGGGAGAGAATGACTGGTTGTCTCATGTGTCACAGATCAGCAATAAAGGGAAGGTTGATGGCAGCTGGCAGCTTGATGAAGTCCCTGTGACCTTTTCAGGCTTCTTTTCAAAACATGAAGATCAAGACAATGTCAAACCTCGTGCAGTTATTGGGGTATTCCCTGTTTTCAGTGAGCAGAAAGCGGACTCACTCAGTATGCAGAAGCATGCTATGTATGTGGTCAGGGAAGCTACTGCTTTCGTAAACCCCGGCCAGATACCTGTCATTGAAGGTGACTGTCCGTTGTATGCCAGGCAGAAAAAATGTCAATGGCTGTTCCCAGAGGAGATAGGTGAGGATCGAATGGTGTGTATGATTGGATTCCTGCATCTTGAAATGTGCACCCAAGAAGCTGGTGGTAAGCTTATGGGTGGTTCTGGTTGGGAGCGAATGTTTCACCTCGCAAAGATATTCACACCCGGTGTAGCATCATCCCTACTTGGTGGGAAACATGTCAAGAGGACGCGACAGGCATATCTTCTCACTCTAGCTTGGCTTGAGATCCTCAGAAAGAATGCTTATGAGATTTACTGTCAGCAGACTGGGCCCCATGAGTCATTTGAAATGTGGGAACAGAGGATTCTTTCACAATCTCCAACTGCGCGCTATTGGGGTGAAATCGTTCGGAACTTTCTCTTGACAAGCTGTCAATTCGTTCGGAACCAACGAATCGGTAACTGGCCTGGTACACTGTGTTCTATCGATGAGTTGTGCAGTTACTTTTTTGCCCTAGGACATACAAATTATTGTCGGTGGGTCCCCGTATTTCTGAGAGACATGTCTCAGCTACCCAGGCGGCATCCTTCAATCCACAACAAATTCATGGAAGGCCATTTTGTGGTCCAGCGTAGTGAGAGGAAGTTCAGTATGATGGGTTTAGATCAGAGCCAAGAACATAGTATCCAACTACTCAAAGAAGACAGTGGTCCAAAAGGTCTCTATGGCCAGGCTGAAGAGAAAGTCGTTATTGAGCTTTCAAGGTCAGAAGTTCTGCGTGTTATAGATGAGTATGAATATGCAAGTTTCCACACAACATCATCAGATAACACGGAACACCCGGAAAGTTCGGTATCAGAGCAGAAAAAATTTCTGAATCAATTGAAATCTCTCCTCGATCTGGTGAATCAGGGACTCATTATCAACCCTTATGATGAAACTAGTGGTCAGCTGGTGACATTAGATACTGGTGAATATATGGACCCCGAAGTTAGTAAGAGTTTACGGTCATTACCCGAAAGGGGCAAGCATTTATATTCCACTTTCTTGAAGGAAAGGCTTGTGGAATGCACCGTACCCCTGAATGATGTTATTCCCAAGGCAAATATATATACCTTCCTTAACCCACCCCCAGCCAACCTGGACAAAGGCCGAGACAAACTCATGTCAAGTAAAGCAACTGCCGCAATAGTTACCCAGATGTTCGTTTCACTGCAAGCCCGGCCTGATTCAAACATGGATGAGTTTTTCATGCACGAGAATGCACGTGATCCGCCAGCATTATCCGATAGAGGTAAGCTACGGAGTGGGACAAAATCTCAAATTCTCAATTGTTTACCAGCTATTCCTGCACAAGGGAAGAATTCAGCAGCTAGACAAGCTTCAGTTGTCATCTTGGATATGCCTGCTGTAGTCCATGTAATCAAACCACAGAAAGCGGATCTGTTTGGAGAATATGCTCGATTGCAATTATTGCCATACATCGAATCTCTGATTAACACGAACACCACAAGGGTTGATGCGATCTATGACTGTTACCCCGAAGGCAGTTTGAAGAATCAGACGCGAGCAAAACGCCTCGGTGAGACAGCAGTTAGGTTGATACGGGTGTCCGAGAACGTCCCTTTACCTAAAGGGAAGAATTGGCAGGCATTCTTGAAAGTTAGTGAGAATAAAGACGAATTTTTCAAGTTCCTGTCTGCTGAACTGCTGAAATTAACATCAACATCCGAGTACCAGTTGTTAACGACATCAGGAGAATATGTACTATGCAATAAGGATGTTAGCTTATGTGACATATCTCCATCGAACCACGAGGAAGCAGACACGCGCATGATGCTTCATCTCAACCATGCAGTCTCACAAGGTCACAAAATAGCTTTTCTTCGCACGGTTGATTCTGATGTCGTCATTCTGTCTTTGCACCATTTCGCAACATTCCGTGACCTTGGACTCAGTGAGCTGTGGATTGGGTTTGGAATTGGAAAGGCATATAAAGATATGCCAATTCATGAGATAGCTTCACAACTTGGACCTGATTACTGTAAGGCCCTGACTTTCTTCCACGCCTTCACAGGTTGTGATGTAACATCCAGCATGCTCGGCATTGGGAAGAAGACAGGATGGAATGCATGGATGAATTTTCCCGCATCAACTGAAATGATGATAGAATTGACTGAGAATCCGCAAGTCTTTTCAGAGGATTCCCCTCATATGCAGCATATCGAAAAACTCACCATACAGATGTACAGTAACAGTTGTGTCAGTACACGTGTCAATGATGCGAGACGGCATATGTTCACACATGGCCTTAAGTCTATGGAAAACATCCCGCCCACCAAAGCAGCTCTGTATCAACATGTAAAAAGGGTAATTCTTGTGTCATCTTTCATTTGGCATCGTGCTCTGCAGAAACACTTATGTGTGCCAGACCCATCACAGTACGGATGGGAGTGGAATCCACGTCTCAATATTCTGGTCCCATTTTGGACTCACCTAGGAGACGCATGTGCTGCATGTGCACTGATGCTCCACTGTAGTTGTGCCAAGGCCTGCAAGGGCAATTGCAAATGCTTGAAAGCTGGATTAAGGTGCACACCTTTGTGTAAGTGTGAAGGTGGCTGTTGTAACAATATTGAGTAGTATACTGTCATGTTAGGACCAGTCATCTCCTATTCTGGTATTTTTTTTTCCATTTTCGGCCAGTTAACACATGTCATGTTTCTAGTTGAGTTGATTTTGCTAACAAATGTTCATCCCATGTGGCTTGCTACATTGTCCGGGGTATAGGAATACAGTTTTAGATTTCGGAAAATAGTCTGTTATTTACTGCACAAGACGGTGTTAATTCATGCATAGCATGATACAATATCCCCAACTATTTTGCCTCTGTACAACAGTTGATACCTTCGTTCACCCGTGTGTTCATCTATGGTATCCTTGTCTTTCTCTGGCCATAGGCCACATGTGACTAGTCAGTTCCTACTCCATAGCAAATCAACTTGGAAATCCTTCATCTTGTAGCGCACTCATGTCTCAATGAATCCATACCTGAGTTGATCTAATAAATCTAACGTAAGGTATCAAATTGCCATACCGGATCATATTTCGATAAGTTATTCGCTAAAACATTTCGACCACTCATCGACATCAAAGGTCATGTTTTGGCTCCCAGTGGTGGCTATATCTCTATATCCCTGGTAAAGTAGCATACCATGAGGGATGGGCATTAAGTGTCGGCAACATTAATCCTGACTTGGAACACACCACATCTTAACTGGCCGAAAATGAAGAATACTACTTGTAGTCAAAAAATATTCCTGTACCTCGAATGACTGCAAACATACACTCACCCCTTCTAGTCCCATTTTGCCAATGTTCTATACTGGCAAGATAACATTGTATAATTAACAACGGGAACTAATGCATCCCGAGTTCATTCCAGCACTGCCCTTGCTGGCAGACGTGTCGCTATGGTGTTGAGATTGAACCAGAACTCCTCTAGAAATTTGATAGTTTTATTTTCTTAGAAAATAAATCTATCGAAAATGCCGGAAGTTGAGAATAGACTGTCACTTTAATTGGATTATCAAATGTCCAAGTATCCCCACTGCTGCATACTATCGAGTACCCTTGTTCATGTGTTGACAGGAATCTCTCATACCATGTTCATTTGACCATTGCATTCCCGAGAAACATTCAACACTAATTTATCTACGGACGGACGATCATACTGACAGTCAGACACACAGACGCACACATCGACGGAAATTCTGATCCCATTATCCATTAATCTTCCCCCCAACTTGTTCCAAGGGCTTCACTCCATCATTCACATCAATTACAGCACATGTATGGTGTTAGGTTTGGAGCTTCAGTTGTGCGATCGGCGAAAATAGCTTTTTTTCGATCCGCTTGGCGGCCATTTTGGATTTCGCTGCTAGTGGTGGCTAGAGGATGGTGCCAACTTGTAGCCGATCGATTTTGAAATCTCTGATGCCTACCCTTACATCATGCCAAATTTCAGGAAGGTATCACCAAGTGCACAATTCTAGCGAATTCCTCCCCCGCTAATATGAACAAGTCAAGAAAAGGGTGAACACTGAAAGATAAATTAGTTATTACCACCGACACCCTAACCATTGAGCAACAATGCTACCTGTTAGTGACATAATACGGTATATGTCTAATAAGGCCGATAAAAAAATTCTTGTTTCTCTGGTAATTTTTCTCAATTTTATGATGAAGGAGGGAGTTGGGTTTTTTTTGTTTGTTTATTCACAAAATAGTTCTGAAAATGGTTGGAGTTAGAAAGTTAACTGCTTACCAATATTTATACTTGGTTAAATATTTGTCCTGAATGTGCAAAATAGTGTCACAGAAGTGATTTCCAGGTGAAAAAAGGCGATGAGGCAGATTTTCTATGATGAGTGAGTTGCTGAGAATTTTCTTTTTAATAGCCCAAGCTTTATATGCTGTCAGTTAATTTCACACTGGGCTCAAGCTTTTCTCTCAACCAATATGCAATTAACTAACACTGTATATACAGTGAAACCCATTTAATTGAATAACCCTGTTAATTAAATTAACTGAATATCAATTCCAAACACAAAACCATTTACCATATTTCCAATACATGTCGTGTACGCTGTCCATATGAACACAGAAATTGAGACCCCACTAATTACACTACGAGGTGGGGTCTCAACGTGACTTCAATTTGTCTATAATTAACTTGTGTTTTTTGCAAGTGTGGTAATCAGGTTTATTCTTCCACCAAAAAATAGTTTCAGTTCATTGTTGTTTAGTGATTGTTAGGTATTGCACTTAAGTATAAATTGAATACGTATGCTCCATACATGTTTTTTGATAATAAAAAGCATTAATATGGCAGAAAAATGATCAAAATATGGAGTTTGAATCGTGTTTGTAATCTCGCATGAATATGTCAAACTGTGTGATGGGATGTTCGGCTGACGTCAGTTTATCTTTTGATCTCTCAGTCACCAGCTCTTAATTAGATCATTTTTTTTCACAGTCAGTGAAAAATTACTTTTACTTGAAATATTAAAAAGATAGTTGAATATTTGAAAAAGTTATTAAAAGCTATTGCGATTCCGAATGTTGTTCATCAAAATCGATTCAGAACTCTATGAATTACGAAAAAAAAAATATTATACCGAACTGAAATCATGGATGTGAGTTGAAAAAATTATAACTTGACTAGCACAATATCTGGACATTTCCCTGACGGTCTTTTACCCAACTGTAGCTATTGACGGAGAAGAATCATGTTACCGGTACTGAATTTTGAATAAATTGTGGGTTGGGGGAAGGGAATCCGATTTACGATTTTATTTATATATTTATTTATTGGTGTTTAAGGTCATATACTTATGCACAATGGCTAATCATGACCGTGACAGTTTTACAGGTGGAGGAAGTCTCTCTCTATCTCTTTCCTGCTGAAGTGTGTACTCTCTCTTAGAACGACACATTCGCAGATATTTTAATTCGGTATCTCCCTTATATTCCCCCATGTATTTTTACATACACACAGGCTTAGCTATTTCAAGAGATAATACAAATAACAACAATGTAGAGGAACACTGAAAAATCTGCAAATGCAAAGAGTATAAAAGTATGTACTAACCCCTTCAGAATTGGATGAAGGATATTTGTTTCGGTATGCAAATATCTCCCGTCCACCCCCCACCCCCTCCCTCTGTGAAATAATCATAAGTTTCAGTCACAAGTGAGCAACTTTTTGGTATCCATTCAAAAAGACTATATTTTATTTTTACTGGATCCTTTTTATAAGAATCTTTAATTGCGTAGCCGACAAGAGTAAGACTGGACAGAGGATGGGTAGGTCGAGTTGACTCAATGTCGTAAACTGGTATCACTTCGATCATTAGCCGTGCGCACTTTCTTGGCGCAGGAGGCTTTTTTCGCCCCCACTTCCCACTCACAAAAAACACGATTTATCACTTGTTGGTCTACAGCTGTAAACAAAATGTGAAATTGGGAACTTCACGAATATTAGTTGTTTTTCTCAAGTCTGGTTTATTTATTTTCTCGATCAAATCGATCGCGCAAACACAAGAGTTTAGTTTCGAAAGTGACAAGGACTTTGTACTTAACCAAATGGAACTGACTGTTCTATTCCCAATTTACAATTTCAAACCACAGCAATAGTTGCCGTCTGCCTCCTCCAAATTCCAATTTTAATTTAAAATAAATTATCTACTACCAGTAACAAACACAGTTGTCTTGACAGTTGACGTTACAAGACAGAAATTTATTAGTCGGCAGAGAAACTGACATGCAAAAGCAATTAAAATAATTGTTAACGCTCGTGACCACGGTGGGTCACAGTGTTTTGAAAACTGTCTTCCACTGATCAAACACTGCGGTCCACTGGAACTCCACGGTGGAGAACACACCGCGGCGGCGTTTTTGTTTCAATCCATGTTGAACGTACTGTAATGTTAGTTATAAGAAACCAAATGAAGTTAAAAGATTAAAAAAAGACAACTCATTTATGTAAATATCAATGTGCAAAAAACAAACTTATTTACGTTAATATCTATGTGCAGTGTATTATGTTTCTATAGTTTATCGCTTGTTAAAAGCTGAAACACTTGAATGAAATAAAATATATCAAAGCCAATGTTCTTGTTATTGTTGCTCTGTTGTCAATGAAGAAAAGTAATTACTTGTATACACCCACTCATAAATAGTTCCTCTATAAATAGACAGGACTAATCTAAATGTAGCATTAATAACTGGGGTATTAATTGACCAGTCTCATACGGGTACTGTACATGTAATGACAAAATTGATCTGTTAATTGCATTCGAGTATCGGAATAAACTTCTGTGAATTGACTAATAAATTTTATAATATGTCTATAAATTACTGTGATAATCACTCAATTCCACTGGTCTATAGACCTATTTGGCCTCACTACAACCAATACAGGCATTTAATAATCTATTATATCTTTAGCTCTATTAAACAAGTTGTAACAGAATAAATGAAAATGCTCAGTTTTTTCTCCAGAATATAGGGAGCACAGTGGCTCAGTGGTTATGACAGTGACCTTCAAACGAAAAGATCCATGGTTCGATCCCCACTAGGGGTTTCTGTGTTGTATCCATGGGCAACTCACTTAATCCTAATTGCCCATGTGGGAGGACAGTGGTGCTGTGTTCCAAGGGGTGCAACTTTTTTATACCATGTGCAGGTGCGGCTTGTCACATGGATTCCTCATACCAAATTGCATTGAAATCAATCCACTCACTGTTGAGATATTGCCGCGGACGGGTAAAAAAATCATGGAACGTTGACAAAGCAAGGACTGTAACTCTGGTCAAAAATATGCGCGCAACTTTTTTATAACATGTGCAGATGCAGCCTGTCACAAGGATCCCTCACTGAAATCCACTGTCTCACGGCTAAGATATCATTGCAGACAGATGGCCAAATGGATGGATGACATTTGGACGGATAGATGGACATACATTTGTATGTTATCCAGTAAAAACACAGAATGACACACGCATGTGAATGGGTTAATCGATAAGTGCCAGCGCAGAAGGATAAAATGAGAGGCTGCAGTCCCCGAGTTTCATCCTTCTGCGATGACACAAGTGCCATATCGATTAATCCATTCACATGCATGTGTCACTCTGTGTTCATTAAATGCCTCCACATCAACAAAAACTATAATTATAGGGACATTCAGCAATTCATTTGACAACTATCAACAAAAAGAACACATTTTATCGCCAACCAAATTTGCGAGTGGAACCTGTGTTACTATTTCATCCCCTGAGTTCCAATGTGTTCTATGTGCCTACTGGCACATAGAACACATTGGAAGACAGGGGCCGTTTCTCAGCTACCGCGAGCGATTCAAATTGTAATTGCACTGCATGATTTGTAGAAAATTCTCGTGAAATTTCGCTTCTGTTTAAAAATAGTCTGTAAACGATTTCCGTTCCACACATATGTGCAGAACAGATTTTCATTTTCCACATGGTTTAGTATTGTTGTAGACGGGGATTACATAGAACAGGCATGTAATAAACATCCATTCTCTTCAAGAGTAGGGGTATAAAAAAATGGTGAATATAAAGAGTATTTCTGAATATTAGTCAAGATTATATAACAAAACAAACCAGCAATGTTAATGGAACAAAATCTTTGTGGACAGGACAATAGATGTGATCCACTTTCTTCTTTATGGATATAGCTTCCTGTCTCTCATTCTCATTTACAGCACTCTCTGATTCGTTCTCCATTTTCCATCTATTCTCTTCCATTATTTCGTCTTTACTGCTGGAGTTTCTTTTCCTTTTTTTGTCATCCTCTTTATCGTCAGTGCATTTCAGCAACTCCTCAAATGGGAACTTATGCTTCACAGCATCTGGACAAATTAAGATCAGAGAATAGTGGTGGTCAAATAATTAAATACAGTGGAACCCTGTTAAATGAACAGCCACTTTTCCATTGAAAATTATTCAATTAACAGGAGTATTCAATTAATGGATTGTGTCACTTTCCTGTATTCTAGAGATATATTAATTTATTGGTGTTTAAGGTCATATATTTATGCACAATGGCTAATCATGACCGTGACAGTTTTACAGGTGGAGGAAGCCGGAGTACCTGGAGAGAACCACCAAGCAATGGCAAGTAACTGTCAGCTCCCCAACATACTAACTCCACACAAGCAGGGTTAGCACTGGTTGAAGACAAGTGCACCATCAACGTGCAGTACACCATAGTACACAATGCCACTGTGCCCCCATGCGGGTAATGGAGATGAAGTGTCTTGCCAAAGGACCCAACGTGGTTGTCACAGGTGGGATTCAAACCGAGGCCTTCTTGGCTTGCAGCCTGCACCTCTACCTACTGAGCCTCAGTGCTCCCCGTATTCTAGAGATAAACTTAGCATTTATTCTATTATATCTTCTTTGACAGAGCTCCATGAGCTCTGTCAAACAAGATATAACAGATTAAATGCCTGTATTGGATGTACTGAGGTCAAATAGGTCTATAAGCACTGGAAACGGGGGTGAGTCAGGGTGTTTTTTTGAAAGGTTACAAGATTTTTTATTCAATTAATAGGAGTTTACTCTATAACCTATAGTCAATTAACAGGTTAAATTTGTACTGGAAGTATGTTATATGGTTTTGTGTTGGGAAATTATATTCAACAGGAATATACAACTAAAAGAGAGTGGTAGCCGAGTGGATAAGTGTGCTGGTCTCACATGCCTGAGGTCCCGGGATCGATTCCCAGTCGGGGAAAGTTCTTGAGGTGTCCGAACACTCTCTGTCAGCATCAATTGTGGGGTTGATGCTGTCACAGCGTACCGTCCTATCGGGTGGGGACGTAAAATGGCTGTCCTCTGTGCACAGAGAGACACACTCCGTGCAGGTTAAAGATCCCTTTGTAGTATTCGAGAAAAGCTAGGCCATAAAGTTGCCGCTACGAAGATCATCACACACACCTACGCCATTGGGCCAAGGAGAGACATTAATATAAGTTGCATAACTTGTTTGCCAATCCTTGTAAAACAAATAAGATAAAAAAAAAAGATATCCAATTAAGTGGGCTCCACTATAATCCTATTAGTTGCCTATAACTTCCAAACACCAAACCATTTACCATATCTTTGGTATAAATTAGACAAGTTTATTGCATACATTCCTGTTAACACTTCACTCAATGAACAATATCAAAATTTATTATTTTAATTATTGTTTTTTTCAAAACCCCTCACTGACACAAACTCACTCTAATGAGGGGGCCACATGTTACAGTTTTGTGGAAAATTTTTTCTTTTTTTTTTCAACTTCTTAATTAGGAAATTACACAGGCAAATGAAACCAATTTGTTAGGTAAAGGGTTAATTGGATAAAATTTATTATTTTTATTTATTTACTTATTGGTGTTTAAGGTCACATATTTCTTCGAATCTTACCAAAGTAACACAAGTACCTATCATCTATCTCTCAGGTGAAAAGAGGACAAATTTTGGAGAATCCTGAGGGGAAAAACCCTAAGGAGGCTTTAAAATAGTCAAAAGACAAAATTTAAGCCAAACTGTTCTGACCAGGTGCCATTTGTGCATGGTGCACAAAACATGGTATCCTGTATCATGCAAAGAACAGTCACCTATTGTTTGATTCATGCTGGTCATGCGCAAAGTCAATTTCCTCGTATTCACAATCAATGGAAGAGTCTCTGAAATTTCTCTCAGTATAAATTCAGAAAAATGGCAGTTTTGGAGGACTTTTTGGGGATTCTCAGTGCTGTTGAAGATGATATAAAACAACCTAGCTGAAGATGCTTGATGCTTTCTCTCAGAAAAGTGCTTTTGAAATTTCTTGTCTTAGAATGCTAATGTAACCATTTCTTATCACCTATTATCATGCCATAATTTTTTTGGACCGAAAATATTCAAAAATATTTTCTCAACTGAGTATGAATGATTTAACTCATTTTTATACATATACATATACAGCAAAACCTGCCTTGAGAGACCACCTGTCTTGAGAGACCACATCTGCCAGGTACCGATTGGTTTTACTCTATAATGGACCTGCTATGGGAGACCACCTTTCTTAAGAGACCAGCTGTCTTGAGAGACCATTGTCTTGAGAGACCACCTGCCTTGAGAGACCACATCTGCCAGACACCGATTGGTTTTACTCTATAATGGACCTGCTATGGGAGACCACCTGTTTTGAGAGACCACCTGTCTTGAGAGACCACTGTGACTGAATTGAATGGTATCGCCCCTTTCGACCCTCTTTAGCTGTAGGATAGATAGGTTTTGATGGTATATCTAGGCGTGTCAAAGGAGGAAGGTGTTCAGGTTTAGTGACGTTTGCTACGTTTGTGCTTTTTCTTCTTGGAAGGAGGTGGCTGAGATGGCGAAGGCTTGGCAGCTGTTGTTTCTAAGTTTTTTGCGTTTTAGCCATCTGTGAAAGAACGGGTTGCGGATCCTTGCTGCTTCCAAGTGACCTGGTTTGTTGATGAGGATGTCGTGGGTTTCCTTAGCTCATTCCATCTGGGTTGATTTAAGGTATTCCAAATAATCATCCCCAGTTCCGTCAAACTCCAGCTTGAGTTTGCCAAAGCGCTCAATGGCACGTCCATCCAATATTTCAATGTAGGCCATCAGGCTAGTATCGCCTTCATCAGAAGGCTCGTGCTCGGACTCCGAGGTTGAAATGGATTTGAGGCCCGATTGGTTGAGGTTGATAGGAGAGTCAGGTACGGATTGGGTGACTTCCATCTCCTCTGCCCCCTCTTCCTGCTTCTCCTCTCCCTCCGACCTCTTTGGTGAAGAGGTACGGCTTGGGATTGGTGATACAGGTTTTGGAGGTGAGTTGACAGTGATCACCTTTTCCATCTCCTGATTCCCGGTCTTAGTCCTCTTCCTTTTGAGCCACATCTCCATTCGCCAGGTCTCCCAGTGTTGGTTGATGGCGATTTCTTCTTCTTTCTTTGTTTCTTTATCTCTGCTTCTTTTGTTGTTTCAGTGGTGGTTGGAGAACTCAATCCCTTACCCTTCCCCTGGTGTGGACCAGAGCGAGCAGGCCCGCGAAAGGTGCTACCACTCCCAGAGGTGGGTTTCATCTTATACATAATGGTGAGCTGAACGCAGCCACTCTCAACATGGACATTCCAGTTAAGAAGCGAGCTAGCATCCAGCACCGTCAAAGTATCCTTAGTTTTCTTTGGCAGGTAATCCATAATAAGGTATGCACGCTCTAAAGTCAGAAGAGGGGAAGAAAACAAGGCCACTGTGACCTGGTACCAACTTGTATTTTTATGCCATAATGGACCTGTCTTGAGAGACTGCCCCTTTGAAGACTGAAACAATGACAAAAACTTTTTACCTGTTCTGGAATTGAAAAATCCATTGTGGTTATACTAACATAATTAAAAGTATTAAAACCTCTTAACTGGGTTTCAATTGCTATTCAGTTACATAATTCATTAAAGATTGAGATGTTTTTATAAGACCCCTGTGAAAAGATTAGGATTATTCCTGAATAAGCAATTTCATACATACCTGAAATGTGACAGATAGGATTATAAAAAAAAATTTGTGTTGAAAATCTTCAATGAAGATTTTCAATACTAATTTTTTTTTATAATTTTTATAACAGTCTATTTCAATTTGTTACAAAACCTTCATAAAAAAGAACAACTACAAAGTAATTACAAAAATCCATTCTTCTCAGTTTCTGAATTTTCTGGTTGGTTATTCACTGACTTGAGAAAACCTGAAACCTGTTATGAGAGACCACCTGTCTTGAGAGACCACTTTTGTGTGGCCCAGAGGGCAGTCTCTCAAGACAGGTTCTACTGTATATATATATATATATATATGTGATAACCACTTTCTTGTAGATTTCCTCACTTCCGTCATCTTCGCTCTGATGTTGTTGTTCTTAAATGTCCACTGTGTCTGTCTGTTTTCACTGTACAATGGGTGTAAGGCCTATGTCTATAACACAGCACAACCATTACTGATGATGAGATTTGTAAAGATATGAAAGCCAGTCTTCAGGCAGATTCTTCTGGCTTTCATCAACATAAGCTCATTTAGTACCGAGTATTATCCATCTAAAATACTTTCCTCCACAAGCATTAATACTCTAGAGCTTACAGCGATTGCCGGAAAGCCATCAGGTTAGTCCTGGTGCTTTCCATGCCATGTATCCTACACTCTGCGCATTCTTGTACACCTGATACACTGTCTACCCCTCATATTTGTCAGCCCCTCAAAACAATATCGCATATTATACCAGATCAAGGCGTGTCGATTCTGATCTGTATTTTGCTAGTGATATTAATGATTCATCATTTACTGAACGTCAACCAGTGGACTACGGGAGTAATTACAGATCCTACCATGGCAATGAATACACACAGAAAACGTCTGGAGCAATTCACGACCCAAGAAGGTTTCTACTTCTTGAGCAATTCATGACCATGAAGGGTTCTACTTACCTTGACAATGGACACACAGAAAAAACTTTTTGAACAGTTCCCAACAATACGGAGTGGTACTTACCTTGGCAATGAATACACAGAGAAAACTTCTTGTGCAATTCATGACCATGGAGGGTTCCACCTACCATAGCAATGAATATACACAGAAAATTTCTTGAGCAAATCATAGCTATGCAGGGGTTCTACCTACCTTGACAATGAACACACAGAGAAAACTTCTTGATGCAATTCGCAATCATGCAGGAGTTCCACTTACCTTGGCAATGGACACACAGAAAACTTCTTGAACAATTCACAACCATGCTGTCCAGAGTTCTACTTACTTGGCAATGAACACACACAGAAAACATCTTGAGCAATTCACGACCATGTAGGGATTCTACTTACCTTGGCAATGTACACACACAGAAAACGTCTCGAGCAATTCACGGCCATGCAAGGGTTCTACCTACCTTGACAATGAGCACACACAGAAAACTTCTCGAAACAATTCGCAATCAAGCAGGAGTTCCACTTACCTTGGCAAGGAACACACAGAAAACTTCTTGAGCAATTCACAACCATGCTGGAGTTCCACTTACTTGGCAATGAACACACACAGAAAACGTCTCGAGCAATTCATGACCATGTAGGGATTCTACTTACCTTGGCAATGTACACACACAGAAAACGTCTCGAGCAATTCACGGCCAAGCAGGGGTTCTACCTACCTTGGCAATGTACATACACAGAAAACGTCTCGAGCAATTCATGACCAAGCAGGCGTTCTACCTACATTGGCAATGTGCACACAAAGAAAATATCTTGAGCAATTTACGACCATGTAAGTGTTCTACCTGCCTTGACAATGAGTACACACATCAAACTTCCTGATGCAATTCGCAATCAAGCAGGAGTTCCACTTACACACACAGAAAACATTTCGAGCAATTCTCGACTATGTAGGGATTATACCCATCTTGACAATGAGCACACACAGCAAACTTCTCGATGCATTTCGCAATCAAGCAGGAGTTCCACTTACCTTGGCAATGAAAACACACAGAAAACGTCTCGTGCAATTCACGACAATGTAGGGATTTTACCTTCCTTGACAATGAGCACACACAGCAAACTTCTTGAGTACTTCACGACCATGTAGGGGTTCTACCTAGGCAATGTACACACACAGCAAACTTCTTAAGTAATTCACGACCATGTAAGGGTTCTACCTACCTTGGCAATGTACACACACAGAAAATTTCTCGAGTAATTCACGACCATGCAGTGGTTCTACCTACCTTGGTAATGTACACACAGAGAAAATTTCTCAAGTAATTCACGACCATGCAGTGGTTCTACCTACCTTGGCAATGTACACACAGAGAAAATTTCTCGAGTAATTCACGACCATGCAGTGGTTCTACCTACCTTGGCAATGTACACACAGAGAAAATTTCTCGAGTAATTCACGACCATGTAGTGGTTCTACCTACCTTGGCAATGTACACACAGAGAAAATTTCTCGAGTAATTCACGACCATGTAGTGGTTCTAAGGTTGTCAAACCGGGATACCATTCATCAATAAGATCATCCAGAATATCAACAATGTAACCAAGCAACCTGTTAGTAAAAAAATATAATATTTAATGCTGACAGTTTATTCATTTGTGCTCAATGATATTTCAATTGCTGTGTCTGGAGTAAAAAATTATAATATATATTGATGTGTCTGTAGTTTTACAAACTAAGGCAATGAATTAATGAAGCGAAATGGTGTACTTCAATAAAACAAGTGTATGATTTTATGTATATAAAAATGTCTCAACTCTTTCCATGCTGCTGGTGGATATTCCCACCTAGGACAGGACTTCCCTTCCCACTGAAATACGTATCATTTGGTAGAGCTGCACGGTATATCGATAAACCAATATATACCAGTATTCAAATCAATATCGATTGAATACCGGTGCAATTACAAAAATATCGGTTTATCGTCATTATTTATTTACCCACAATTTAATTTTCAAGATGTTTTGAGTTTTTTACCTGTAGCACCGAATCAATAATATTATCCCTTTATCCAAGGAATTGTTGTAATATACAAATTCAACAGTTGAAAAAATAATTTTCAAAAATTTCAACAAAATCAATGGTTCAGACTAGCTGGTGCTAACTCAAATTAATCCAGGGCCAAACACAAATTTTGCCCCCCAATCCCCCAAATTTGCATGCAAAACCCCACAAAAGTAAGTCCTAGATGGTCCTCCATACTTTTGAGATCTGCGTATGCGCAGTATCCAGAAAGGTACCGAAATTGGCACCAACCATCATTCTTTCTACAGATGCCTGCTAAATGTTATAAACAGCGGGGAGGTAGGGGCAATTGGGAGGTAAGAGTGCCCACTCATGGGAGGGCCATCCCCGTCTGGGTCATTGTTAAGTATAAAAAATATACAAATTACTTAAAATTTATCATATTTTTATACTACAACCAATGGCCCAGACTAGCTGAATCATAAAAAGGCTGGAGGGCCTAGGACTTAAAGGAAAATCCAATCTCTCAATTACTTCAGTAAAGGATAGCTCCGACAGAAGTTTGATAACCTTCCGCCAACTGGCAAGTAATAGAGGTCTTGACCATGACCTGTAGGACTTGTGAGGCTTACGGTAGAAGAAAATACATCCTTCCCGTGAAGATCCTCATCCCGTCGACTTAGGGGTGTCTGACCGATAATCCTGATCAGACTTACGCCCCTTTCCCAAGTCGCTGTACTGATTACCTCCGGAGTAATTATATGAGGGTTTATTGGACCCTCGCGAGGTGTTCCCTTTTGATGATTTAGATTTAGAACGTCCTCGCTTACCCTGTGGGGGGGGGGGGGGGGGGATTAATTTCTGTCTGGATTTTTAACCACAAACTTTAACAAAAAAAGCATTTTTGACAAAAGGAAAAAAAAGGTTCTGCATGTTGTGACTGTAAATAGTTCAAAATGCATATTGGAGGAAATAAAAAAAAATAAAATACCTAACTTGTATGGGTGGGGGGGGGTGGGTGGGGGTGGGGGTGGGGGGGGGGTGGTGGTGATGCTTGTCAGGGTTTTTAACCAAAACTGTAAACCGGGGGGGGGGGGGGGGGGGGGGGGTAGGGTACGTAAGTTTTAAAAAAGGTTCCGCATGCAGTGACTGTAAATAGTTCAAAATGCATATTGGAGAAAAGATAAAAAACAAGAGGCCCCAAGGGGCCTGAGGGCGCTCACCTGACATGGTAGCCTAAATATCAACCCAGAGAATTGATTTCAACAAGTTGCATCTGCTCCTCCTAAGAAAAGCTTATACCAAATATCCAAAGATTCTGACCATTGGATCTAAAAAAAAAGAAGATTTTTAAAGAATATTCCTCATATTGAACTAAGTTATAATTCGGGCTCCCACAGGGACTTGGCTTTAACAAACTTGAATCTCACCCCCCTAAGGATGCTGCACACCAAATATCAAAACATTCCGACTGCTGGATCTGAAGAAGAAGATTTTTAAAGAAAATTCCTCATTTTGAACTAAGTTAGAATTCAAGCTCCCACAGTGAGTCCAAATATGGACCTAGGGACTTGGCTTGAACAAACTTGAACCTCACCCCTGTAAGCATGGTGCATACCCAATATCAAAAGATTCTGCCTGCTGGATCTTGATAAGAAGATTTTCAAAGAAATTTGCCTGAAATGCACTAAGTTCGAATTCGGGCTTCTATAGTGAGCCCAAATATTAATCCAGGGAGCCGATTTGAACAAAATTCAATCAGATCCACCCCACAATGTTGCAAACCAAATATCAAAAGATTCTGCCTGCTGGATTTGGAGAAGAAGATTTTTTAAGAAATTTGCCTGAAATGCGCTAAGTTCAAAATCGGGCTCCTATACTGAGCCCAAATATGAACCCAGGGGGCCGATTTGAACATACTTGAATCAGATCCACCCTACAATGTTGCATACCAAATATCAAAAGATTCTGCCTGCTGGATCTGGAGAAGAAGATTTTTTAATCTTTTTCCCATTGCCTACAGTGTTAAAAAGTGCTGACTCAGCACTTTTTCAAAGTCCTGAAAAAAGTACCTTGTGATCAAACCGATGGGATTTTTTTTAACCATTCTATTCTACTGGATAAAAGTAAGCTTTATACAAAATAAGAATTCTCTGTGCCGTGTAGTTTTGGAGATATGGCAGTTTTAAGGTTTTTCCTATTTTTAGCTCCCGAGGTTCCCATGGGGCAATGAGAAAATTTTTTTTGTATCAATCAACTACTTATGACCCATTATCATCTCATATCAAATTTGGTTCAAATCGACCTGACGGTTCTGAAAATAGAAATTTTAGGCGTGGCCAAAATTTTTGCCCCCCCTCCCCCCCATAACGAAGGCAAATAAAGCCCGACAAACTTCTCTTGAACAAACTTGTGTCTACACCTCTAAAGGAAGCTACTAAATATCAAGTCTCTGCTATTGCTGGTTCTTGAGAAGAAGATTTTTTAAGAATTGGAGCATTTTTGTCCCATTCCTCTGCTCAATTTGAGCCGAAACCTAATTTGACAAAAAATCAAAATGCCCTTATATAACCCCTACTCACATGAAATTTCATTCATATGCGGCCAGTGGTTTGGGAGAAAAAGACCCAAACACCACCTTCACGACGGACGCCGGACGAAAAGTGATCAGAAAAGCTCACCCTGATTTTCAGTCAGGTGAGCTAAAAAGCCTAATTGGGGGGTGGGGGGGGGGGGGGGGGTGGGGGGGTAGGGGGTTGTGGTGTTTGTTTGGGTTTTTAACCACAAACGTGGAGTCACCCTACAAAGCTACAATGAAATCCCTTCATAATTATGGCCTGTGGAATATTCTAAAGGGTTTCGGGCTTCGGTCGTCTGTTGCCCAAAAGGGGACGTTCTCATCTAGACATTATATGAAGTCAACCTATCACGTTACAATGAAATCCCTCCATAAATATGACCTGTAGACTGTGCTAAAGGTATTCGGGCTTCGGGCCCCTGTTGCCGTCACAGTTGCCCAAAAGGGGACGTTCTCATGTAGACATTATATGAAGTCAACCTATCAAGTTACAATGAAATCTCTCCATAAATATGACGTGTAGACTGTGCCAAAGGTTTTCAGGCTTCGGCAGCCATCATGGTTGAATGATCGCAACCAAAAGGGGACATTCTCATCTAGGCATCATGTGGATTGATCCTACAAAGTTACAATGAAATCCCTTCATAAATATGACTGTAGACTGTGCTGAAGGTTTTCGGGTTTCGGGCACCTGTAGCCGTCAAAGTTGCCCAATCACGTCCAAAAGGGGACTTTCTCATGTTGACATTATATGAAGTCAACCTATCAAGTTACAATGAAATCCCTTCATAAATATGACCTGTAGAAGGTTTTCAGGTTTTGGGCTCGGGCAGTTGTGACGGTTGATACGCCCAAATGGGGAAATTCTCATGTAGACATCATACGGAGTCATCGTATCAAGTTACAACGAAATGCATCCATATTAAAGATGACCTGCAGACTGTGCTAAAAGTTTTTGGGTTTCGGGCTTGGGCAGCCATCAAGGTTGACAGATCATGCCCAAACAGGAATGTTCTCATCTAGGCATTATGCAGAGGCATTCTATGAAGTTGCAATGAAATCCCTTCAAAAATACGACCTGTAGACTGTGCTAATGGTTTTTGAGTTTTGGGCTCGGGCAGTCATACTGGTTGATCGATCACGACCAAAAGGGGACGTTCTCATGAAGACATGACCTAAAACCTGCATATGAAATTTTGTGATGATCAGACAAGAACTACCGGGTATAGCCTGTACTTGAAGGTTGAATAAAAAACTTTAACCACAAACTTTAACCAAAACTCCAGATGTCAACTAAACAGGAAAAGAGAAAAAAAAAACAAAAAAACTCACTTGAACCTTCAGTAAAAAACTTTAACCAAAAACTCTAAATGTTAACAGACGGACAGATGGATGGACAGACGGACAAAAGTCATTACTATACCCCTTACTGTAAACAGTCGGGCTAAAAAATGGGTTATTTGTTTTTCAGTTTCTTTGAAATCAACACCCAAATAACTTGATGGTATTTCAGTAGAGGGAGAAAATGCTTTGCTCATATAAAAGTCATCCAGATAAAAGTTCCCCCAAAGCCACATGTAATTCTTGGTAGAGAGGAGGCTCCTTTGTAATGCATCAGAGTTCTTTTTTCTTGATGGATCTTTGGAGAGTCATATATCTTGACAATCTGAAGCGGCTTCCATTATCCATTAACACATGAACTTAACTACCCTACTTTTCAACACTAGAAAAAGATACATATATAAAACTAAATGGAAATCAAAAGTTGATAAATGTTATTCATATAAATACCTTGCTCCATACTTGGTCGTAGGAACTTGAATGTTTAATTCATCACTATTACATCTTGCAGAGTCAAGAAGAAAAAATGCATCCTGTAATAAGAAATAGTATAACCAATAACTGTTTACATTCAGTATGAGAGTACAGTGGAACGAGCATGTTAATTGCATATCTCTTAATAGAATAACCCTGTTAATTTAATATGATCTCCAAACACAAAACCATTTACCAAACCTTCAATACAAATTTGAAGGCTGAATAGGTCTACATGCATGCATTAAAAATCATCAGCATCAAAATTTTAATTAATGATTGTACCTGATGCTTCATTACTTACATTTTTGATGATTATTCCTGTAATTAGTGTTTGGAATCCAATATTATTGCGTCTGTGGATATATTGCCCACGCGTGGAAAGTGACGAGTCGACAGCAGCCTTTCTGTACATGGAGAATTCAATGGTTGTAATTCTTCTGTAGGTAACACGATTTTTTATTTAAGGCTACACAAAGTAGATCTTCTGTTTCTCGGGCCATTATCTGTAAAATTGCATGCGGGCGAGCGTTTTTTTTTATTTTATTTTTTATTTCAGTAATTACTTCTTTGCCAACAAAAGTTCATGTTCTTGGTTTATGTTTTAGGTCTCATAATCTACAGAATAGCATGAGTGTTGGTGTATTTCATCCCTTGAGTGCATTGCAAAGCCTTCTTGCACTCAAGGGACAAATTCATCAATTTTTTTAACTTGGGTAAAATATCAGACATGAACCATTATTTTTTTATTTTCTTTAAGTTTAAATTGGTTATAAAAAGATAGCATGCGGCAGCCAAAAGGACCATGCGGGAGGGCCTGAGAAACAGATTTTTTATTTTTTTAGGCCTAATTAACAGGTATTTGGTCACTTTCCTGTATTCTAGTTATAAACCGAGTGTTCATTCTATTATATCTTGTTTGACAGAGTTTGTGGAGGTCCATCAATCCAAACATACACTACTAAGCAAGCAACTGTTATATGAATATCCTATTGTCCTTTCCATAACCCCCCAATGGTAAATAAACTCTGGAATAATACAAAATCAAGAAAATATCTTTTAGTTTTCAGCTCCCGATTACGTGTAATAAATTTAACTTCGCCGTTGTTACGTTTCTGTGATTTTAGCTCGTTCGAAAATTATATGAACGAATTTTTTAATTCTCTATGGGAATTTGTGTGTATTTTCGAAAGAGCGTCCATTTTGCAACAATGCACAAGTGACGTAATTGGGACCGTCCATTTGAGAACAGGTAAATTTGAATTTTCACGGCTTGCCTTTGCAGAAGGCGTGTTTTGACGAAGTTAGAATATCAGTTCATCGTGATGATGGTTCAAAATAAAATTCAAGTCTTGTTCAAAACGCGTTAGTGAATTAGTGAATAAATAAAATATACATGTATTGTAGTCGTGACGTAAATTATTTTATTAATACGTGCCGTACCAATTTTCCAAATTTGTCATGTCTTGCCGACAACTGCCCTCAGTATGTTGCTACAGACCTCCATTTAGGCTTTGATTGTTTGTGTGACAGTTACACGGGTACAGGCAAAAACAGCACCATGTGAAATCCGGGTCCTGTTACTTTCGGTTTGGCACAGGAGTCCAGATTTCTTGGGTTTGGACTGCCCCCATCCTTGTTTTAATTTTTTACATTGGCATGTCCTTTGAATTCGGACTCCCCCCCCCCCCCCCCCCCCCCCTCCCCCCCCCCACACACACACACATAGCCTACACAAGATTCTGATTTCTGCGTCAAATAATAAAGAAGGAGGTGTATCGTGAATCCAGGTTGGATAGATTCCAGCGCCAAGGAAAGGTTGGGGGAGGGGTGTTATTGCTTTTAATGTTTAGAAGTCACTGCTAAACAATAAGAAAACCATGAGATAGTTGGGAGGGGAGATGTATCCTCTCATTTTTAACTGCTCAATTTTCCACAAATTTATTAGAGAACCATAGGCTAAATACTCGGTTTCAAAACGAAACACAGAAAAAGGCAGTATTCAAACGAATTAATTTCGCCATCGGAACTGGTGCCGTTCTCGCCACAATCAATTTATGCCGTTTTCGCTCACTCGGTGCCGTTTACTCCAGGTGCCGTTTTCACACGGTGCCGTTTTCGCTGTAACCCGACACAAGTCCAAGTAACCAATTTTCTTTTAAGAAAGTATATAACTAATAGCACGAGAGAATTGGCATCTTCGAATACAACCCTGACAAATGCATATAATCACTAGAAACCTTATTGGAAAATTGTAGGGGGGGGGGGGGGCGTCACGAATACGTCACTTCATGATCACGCTGCCCCCCCCCCCCCCACCCCGCCATTTCTCAGCAAGCACTTGATAAATCTTCTGAGGGAGAAATCACTAGGCAAAGTTGATCAGAGAATTTATATAATATTAATCATATTTCGACTTCACTGATTATACCCAGCACAGGCGTATATAGACCAACGGGCCAACTTTTTTTCCATGGCTGCGGGGGTGGGGGGGGGGGGGGGGGGTGGGCTGGAAGATTTTGCCCGAAAAGTAACAACGTGCGTAGTAGCCCTGGTGTGGATGTTCGTGAGCGTGTCTTCTCCTACTGGTGGGATTAAGGGAACCCTCCCCGGGAACATTTTTAAAAATTTGATCCGCTTGAGGGTTTCTAGAGAACCCAGACTACCTTTCGAACCTTGTAATTGGAAGAAAAGACGATCGCTTTTGTAGAGGTGCCTGGCTGAAAGTGTTCGAGCGGTCTCGTCTGGTATCAGTCAACTGCAATAAAACACTATATGCTTCTCGAGATTCAGCTGGAGTAAATACGTGTAATGTAAGGCCTGTGTGCCCATAGCATTAGAGGATCGAACCCTACAGATGGATGAGGCTTTAACACTATTCACGTGGGTCGATATACTATTAATAACAGTTTGGCTGGCCGCTGATTTGCCGTGGTTCTCAGTTGAGAAGGTTTTGGTTACTCATGTGCTTCCAACTGCCTCCCGATTCCCACGCATCTTTCCTCCCAATACTGAGACGAACTGCTTGAAGACACTCTGTACCCTCATTCTTCACAATCCCTCCAATAAGCATACTAACCATCGCATTTGTGTCAACCACTAACCACGTCCTTTATTCTCCCATCCCACGTCCTCATTATACTACTCCCAGTGAATTTTGATCTACTAGATTGAGATTTTGGACTTCCTAATAAAACGTATTCCAAGGTCACCACTTCTCCCAAGTTACACATTTGGCTCTCCTTTTCCACCGTCTTTCCCAATTCCCCCTAATCTCCAGTGATCGCGACCTCAGCTTGAACAACAGTGACCACCCCTCCCCTTACAATGGTGCCATTGTCAAGGTACTCTTCAAAACCTGTCTTCTCTTTGTCACGCATGCCACACAAAGACCTCTTTCTTTTGACCTACTATCGCCAATTTTGGTTACAATCCCCATGACTCTTTCTCTAACGTTTTTTTTTACCTTTGGTTGTCTCTATTTCTGAGTTCGATACATCGTTTGGATAAATCCCTACAAACTTCTACCATTACTGCAGTTAATTATAACGAAATTTTTAAAAACCCTAAGCTATGAATTATTATTTCGACTGTCTAATATTTCTACATACCTGTGTTACTTCCACTGGGTCCAGTGGCGGCTCAAAGGTGTCTCCCCTCTGGATATACTTTAGCAAGGGGTGTCATATATGCCCAAGACCTAAGGTAGGATGCTAATAGAATTATAGATGGCGGCGGGGAGTATCCCCGGGAAAATTGGAGAAAAAAAAATCAATCCCCGAGGGCTTTTTGGCCACTAAATAAACTATGTTCCCATTCAGCCTGCAACATTTTTCAGTGGGTAGGTAGATAGTGTGACATTTTATATAATAAAATCAATCAGTAACTGGAGCTTTCGGCCACTTGGCCTTAGTTGCCACATTGTGGGGACCTAGTGAGGGGACCTAAGAAGTGATGTCACAGTAATGTGACCCAATTTAACTCATGTTAGATTGTCATGGTAGCCCGCAGAAGCGGCCAACTTATGACGTCATCTTCATAGTGACACGTGGTCTTAGTGTGCATGCGCAGCGCGTGTTGTTAGGGTGATAGTACTTCTGTCGGACATTTTTGTCTGATGGAGGCTGCCATCTTGGTTTCTAAGGTAGCACGTGGTTGCTATGAGCCTGAATGGCCTACACCAAAACGGGGGTATGTGCGGAGGGTTTGTTCGTTTGAATAGGAGTAAATCTGATTACCCAGAAAGACCCACCAATCCATCCAAACCACCCAAAACGACTATTTGATATGGATTCCTCACAAATCCTTCTTTTTTCAATAACAGATACATTGAAATTACGTTCCTTTGTATAAGAGTTTTACTTTGTAGAATTACCACAAACAAGCCGACAATCCCGCCAATTCACCAAAATGCGCCCAAAACAACCGTAACGGACTTGTACTCCCCATCTAGGTTTTTTTGTAGTAGCACGTAGTGCTATAGGATCGAGAGTGAGTATGTTCTATTACACTAAAGTACTGGTCCAGATTTTCCAAGAACCCTATTTTTGTGCCTATTACAGATACTACTCTAACACTAGCAGTATGTCTAGCCCAAACTAGCTCTAGTTCGTTCCCTTGTCCAAGTCTTATAATCACCAGTGCTTGGTTTCCCATAACATGTATGCAGAGTTATCTTCAGTGTGTATAACGAAAGCCTATATGATTCTTATAGCCACGAATCCATCGAAGAGTTACTGAAAAGTCATTGCTCAAGCGACTCGAATCCCATCGAGCAAATGAGCTATAGAACAATCCACTAGATTTTTGATGCCAAACCTGATCACGCATCTACCAGTAGGCGGAATAGTTAGGGAAAGTTCCCGTGACGTGGCAGTCACCATTGTTAGACGCTTGTACTGCCATGCAGACTGTCGGCAATGTGCATGCAATCTATCGAGTGGTTCTTCCACAAACACATTCTGCCGGGGTTCTGTTGACCGGGGGAATTGTGTGATAGAATTTACAGTTCTGCAACTTTAGCATTATGTGATGCCCGTTTGTTCTGGGAGTGTGATTTATGGGTTGATGACAGCTATGACAGTTCAAATAGTACCAATTCGGAGATGTCCGCCCGTGATATTTATCAACTAAAACTCGACTACAGGCGTTATCTCTGATCAGCTCTTCCACCGAGTGTAGGTCAGTCGGTCGAGTGTAAGTCGGAGTATTTCTTATTAGTTTATCCAATTCTACGAATATCGGCTCTGATGAAAATTAACAGCAATAATATGAGTCCCATTCAAACTAATAGAAAACTGTCCTGTTATTTCTATAATTTCCATGGAAGAACTATAGCTCTTTTTTCGAGCTTGCTTAACTTCTGTGGGCCAACTTTGCAACACAATCTCTAAAAATAAACAGCCTTTGGAAAATATATTGTTTCAATAAAGGTTTGAAACATTCTATTGACATCTTGCACTATTGTTGAATATGCCTGATAAAAAGAGGGTGATTTGATGACTCTCAGACCTAAAAAATACAATTTAGTTTTTGTGTGTTTTTGTAGGGAATTGCCTGAAAAATGCACGTGACCAGTACTTCCTTTCGTGTCAGTTTTTCTCTCTTATTTGTTGCATGACCCCTATTCTCGGGTGAGAAAAAATTGTCTGAAGGGCTATACTTGGCAAAGATATTTGAATGGCAGAATCGGAAATTCGATCGCAATTGCGCAGAGGGGGTTGATAATCTGTTCTGTGTGAATGCGATCGAGTTTGATGACCTTCTCTGTGCGAATTGCGATCAAATTTCCGATTCCGCATAGATAAAAAGGTCTATTCGTTTCGGCACCATTACCGGGTTATTCTTTTTACTGTTTTATATTTATACAAAAACATGGTCGATTTCGAAATCTCCGTTGACGCCTCATGAGTACTCAAATGACGACAATTAAAGAATAAAACAGTTTGGATCAATAAACTCTGCCCAAATGTAAGGAAATACGTGTACTATCAATTGCAGCCGGTAATATGGGCAAAATGATATATATTCCTAATTTCGAGTTTTGAGTTCCCATAAAAACTTGATGGGAACTTTTTCTATAGGATTGAATGGGAAGAATCTGAACGTAGAGGGGGTAGCCACTACGTTCGGATCGCTGAACTAATTTTTTCGCCTGAACGTTACTATTGTCGCATGTGGGAAAATATTTAGTTCCGTGATACCTGTAACTTTGTTTCACTCTCGAATTCAAATTCAAAACCTGGGCATACTGGTCTGTGTCACGCAGCGTGTTCCGTGTGGCTTGTAAGTGAAGCTAAGCGCACATGTTTGCAGTTGCGGCAATAGATCTGGGGTCCGATGTGTTATTTTTACCGGAAGCGTTTGTCAGAGAGGAAACTGATTTAGGAACTCATTGACATCGGCACATGTGTGCGGTTGCGTACGAAACTGAATTTGCTGTCGCAAATCCAATCGGTATCGGACAGAAAATGCCGGTGTTCGGCGTCCGAACGATGAGGCTCGTAGGCCCATATAAAAACAGTCCGCCTTCTTTTTTGGCATACTTCCTTTTCTCTCAATTGTTTGAGCGTTTCACCTCTTTTTTTGGTGGGGAGGGGCAGAGGGGCGGGCACCTCTGGTCGCCCCCTGAACCCACTCAAACAGACCACTCCCAATGGGTGGAGCAATATATTCTCCGCCTCGCGAGTTCCAACTTTCGGTTTCTGTATTTTCCACTTATGACGACTTATCCACTGTGAGTTGATGGTATACTAGTAAAATAGATTAGAATATTTGCCTCCTCATCTACTCGTTTCACGCATAGTGGATGAAATTTGGCACAGATTGAACAAATTTGAGAAAGACTGGTGCTCAATTTGAAATAACTTTTAAAACTCAACTTAGACTAGAGAAGGAGGTGGGGTTGCAAATAAAAAATATAGATACTAGGCTGAAAAAAACAGTTGTTTTAGACAACCCCTACCTCCAATCCAAACTTTGCCCCTCTTGAATTTACTTCCCACCTCCTGCACAGGATGTAATTTTGTCTGTTTGCATTGCATTCCAAGAGGTATTTCACAATTTCTACCACAGTATGTGAAGATTCCAGCTGTAAATGAAATAGTGCTTCAAAATTCGAAATTTCTAGACGTTGATTTTATTTTTTTTTGATTGGGGGGGGGGAGCCCCACTCCCGCGACAACGAATGCGCACGTCATCCGAGAAACGTGACGCTTTTACGACATACATGTAACAATGATTATAGCTGAATTCCCTGTGACCAAGAGGGGTGGCAACCGCCCCCCCCCCCCCCACCCCTCGTCTCATGCGCGCATGGTTCTTGGAACAAATTCAAATGACCTCCTGTTAATTAATGATATGTGTTAGTTCTGGTGTAGCCGTTTAACTTTCTCCCTACATTTCACCCCCACCCGATAGGATAAAATCTCGTGTGTTTCCCCTCTCTAAATATAAAAAAAAACATTTGCTTTTAAAAAGCTTATTTCTGGCTCCCAAGATTGGTGGAAGATGAAGAGATACACGCAGGCCATGACAAAATATCTCACCCCCTGCCTCCGCTATGTGACTTTGCATTCGATTTATATATTCTTTTTTTCTTCATATTTGAAGATTTTGTTTGTAAAGTTAAAACTTTGAGCTATAACTGAGACATTGTAACTTTTCCTCTTAGTAATGTGGAAGAGAGATAATCCACGCACACTGAAAACTACTTACGGTAAGTTTTACAAGCCTAAAATTAACCTACCCTCGCGAAGTATGTTACAATTTATTTTCTAACGATTATTTGAATGGTATTAAAGGCCGACGACCCAAAATATATGTAAAAAACGAACGCGAATTACTTTGACGAAGTCCAAGTTCAATGTTATTGAACTGGTTTGGACGGGTGGGGGAGGGGAGGGGGTCGAAACATGACACGTCCTGAATAGCCATGTTAATCTTTTAAAATTTAGTTCAAGTTATATGCTCTGCCCAGACTTCAAAGAGTATGGGCTATAAATTAAACTGGCAGAGAAAAATTGGAACGTGTGTCTGTATGTCACTTGGAGAGGTGGAGTGCATTTTTGTGAGCATCGTGTACACAGTCAGTGATGCCAGATCGAGGATCTGCCGCCAGCTATCTCAACCCCATACTGTCTTGAATCTGTTTCCTTGCAAGACACAAAAATGCGATAAACCAAAGATGGTTAGCCCATTTCCCTAAACTTGATTTCAATGCGATTTGCTTGACTTAATTATATTCTACGCAGTTCAAGGGCAGGACAGTGCCTGAGAAGACTTCAGGTGGTGGAGGTGGGGGGGGGGGGGGGTAGGGGTGCAGGCTACAAGCCGAGAGGTACTCTGTTCGAACCCCACCTGCGGCAACCGGGTTGTGTCCTTGGGCAAAACACTCATCCCATTGCCCATGTTGGGGCATGGTGGCGTTGTGTACTAAGGCCTGCTCCTCGTGGATGGAGCACCTGTCTTCAACCAATGTTATAACCCTGCTTGTGTGGAGTTACCATGTTGTGGAGCTGAGAGTTGCTTGCCATTGTTTGATGGTTCTCTCCGGGTAATCCGGCTTCCTCCATCCGTAAAAATGTCGTGGTCATGATTAGCCATTGTGCATAAATATGTGGCTTTAAACACCAATAACTAACTAAAAACGGTACATAATTTGGTTCTTCAATCAGAAATCTGTTGAAATCAGTGTTTTGGTCTTCAAGCAGAAACCTGTTGAAATCGGTGTTTTATCGCCGAATGTGGTGGGGATAAACCCCATATATTGAAAAATATGGGGTTTATCCTCACCCCAATCGGCGATAAACTTCGACTCCACTAAAGAATTTTCATCGAAAAGGAATTTTCGGCAGAAAAACATTATTAAATCACAAGTCTGCTTTCATGCACAATGTTTCTAAAGCTGTTACAAAATTTAAAAGTATGAACTTCAAAATTTTATTTAGAAAGCCTCAACAGTTATTTTCCAACGTATTTTATTTATTTTACAGAAACGGTCATCACTTTGTGATCAAAAGTTTCACTTGGGCCCGAATTTCGCAACAAACGTACCGATGTTGTGGAACGGTTCAGATTTATGTTTTGATCTGTATCCAAATCCATCAAAACACAACTCCTTGCAACAACCTCGAAACCCTCAGGTAAAAATAGATTATGCTATCCGTTACGTCATTGGTAAACAAACATGTCGGCTGCTGGCGTAAAATGACAACAACGGTGAGCTTTTGAGCGAAATCAAGGGAAAATGAAGACACACCGATAAGGTAGTAATGCGAAAATTTTCTCCTTCATCTATTCTTTAATTTGAGTGGTTGATTACAATTGAATAACAAACAGAACAGGAGATACGCGATATAGTCTTTCGCCAAGTGTGTTTTGGAAAATACTATAGGTCAGAGGTGAGACAAAAGTATTAAACCCACCCGATATTATGCGGACAATGAATGCAATAATTAAATTGGACAGGACATTTGGAGTGAAATGGATTAACTCCAGAGAGTGTAATCTCGGCATTAATTGTGAAATAGATTAGACCAAATAAACTACTGCATGTTGATGTCACAGAATGTCAGAATGATAACCAGTCATCAATAATTTTCCAAATCAAATTTATGTACGTTTGTGTCAGAATGTTGCAATTTGTCGGAATTTAAAAAATTATTCTAACTGATTAAAAACGTAAATATTTTTTGAGTGTTGGTAATGGTAAGGCCAATGTCATTTCGTCGAGATGAGATTGTTGAGTTATACATGTATTTCGACCACAAAATTGTGAGAGTCATGCAAAATACGACAATAAGTATATCCTTTTCGCTCAGGTGCCCTAGAAATTAATTACAGCTGTAATCTGTGACAGTGAATCACGGCGATTTTAATATCGCGTCGAACATTGACTCGACAACAATCGCCAATATTAGTCGTCGATTTCTCTTAGATTTTGAGTGAAGATATTGCAGTAGTGTACAGAGGCTGAATAGGTCTACTACATACATGGAGAATTCTGTGGCTGTAATTCTTCTATAGATCACAAGATTTATTCAATTATTTTTTTTATCCCTTTACCCAACGCAGAGAATATCAAAATTTATTATTTTAATTACTATTTTTTAAATTTAAAAAAAAATTCAACAAAACCATATCATGTGACCCCTCATTGGAACGAGCTCAATGAGCTCGTTCCAATGAGGGGCCACATGATAGGGTTTTTTTTAAATATTTTGAAAAATTAATTTTTTTCAACTGCTCAATTTGCAAATTATTCAGGAAGATGCAGGCGATTTATTAGGTTAAGGGTTAACCTTATTAATTTTACAAGGATTGGCAGTGGCTCAGTAGGTAGAGGTGCAGGCTGCAAGCCAAGAGGTCCTCGGTTCGAATCCCACCTGCGGCAACCGCGTTGTGTCCTTGGGCAAGACTCTTCATCTCCATTGCCCGCATAGGGGCACGATGACGCTGTGTACTAAGGTGTACTGCACTTCGATGGTACGCATGTCTTCAACCAATCTAACCCTGCCTGTGCTGCAGTGTGGAGTTACGATGTTGGGGAGCTGGCAGCTGCTCATCGTTGCTCGATGGTTCTCACCGGGTACTCCGGCTTCCTCCACCCGTAAAACTGTCACGGTCATGATTAGCCATTGTGAATAAATATGTGACCTTAAATGTCAATAAATAAATAAATAAATACAAGGATTGGCAAGCAAGTAATACACCTTATATTAACGACTCTCTTTGATCCAATTGCTCAGGTGTGTGGGATGACCTTCATTGCAACAACTTTGTGGTCTCGCTCTTCCCAAATACTATGAAGGGATCTTTAGCTTGCACAGAGTGTTCTCTCTTTGCACAGAGGACAATCATTTTACGTCCCCACCCAATAGGATGGAACATGTCAATTATTCAATTAACATGTATTTGGTCATTCTCCTGTAATCTAGTGATAAACAGAGTTTTTATTATATTATATCTTGTTTGACAGAGCTCAGAGAGTTCCATCAATCAAAACAATGTTTATACACAGAGGATGAACAGATCTACTACATACCGTATTTTATCTAAATTTTCAGACACTTTTTGTTTTCGGACACCATTTTTTTCATCAAAAAATAATTTTTTTTAAGCCTCGAAATTTTCGGACACCCACTCAAAGATCGTCCCGGACTGATGTGGTGGGAAAATCCCAGTAATCCTAAATCCAAAATGACAATGATTTTCTTTTCAGTTGAAATTTCATCCATCTTTCTTTGTGTTATGTTAAAAAACATGTATTGTATGCACACTATATTGTACAATCGAAATAGAATTATTAAAACAACACTATTTGCAAACTTGTTCTTTATTTATTGACAGGTAAGTATTGTTTTCCTTATCAAACTGACATGTCTGATGAACTGACCAATCAAATTTTTGTTTTCAAAAAGTGTGCTTTCATTCGACTCCTTCGAGATTTGTAAATAGAAAACCCCACAAATGTTATGGTGAACTGACCTTAAATGACGACAATAATGAAAGGGTCCCATAAATAAATCCATATAATGCAGTATAAACCATGCACCAGCAACAGAACAGGATAATTATTGCTTCGAATAAACATATTCAGTGCAATGAACACCAACAAAATTTTCCAACATTAAAAATAGAACAAACGACAATGAGGTCAACACGTGCTGTTGCAGGTTTTCACAAAAAATTAACACATGGACCCGAACACTATCAGACCATATCAGGTTTCGATCTTATTTTTCGCCGACATCAGCAGTGCACATGGGGAGGGCACGCTTCCAAAAATAAAAAAATAGGAAATACGGGAGGAACTGTGGTGAAAATACCAGTCATTAAAATTCTTATTTTGTATTCGCTTTTATAAATTGTAGCATTCTGCGTTGCACATTGGGGGGGGGGGGGGGAGGGGGTATTCTAAATCAATAATCCAGACTTGTATGTCATTGTCGCATTTGTCCTTCTAAACAATAGCAACTGGTTTCCACACAGCAAAGGGGGGGGGGGGGGGGGCTGAATAAAACTCATAATTCGTATTTGCCTTTCTTTGGTATTTTGCGTTCCACATCAGGGGGGGGGGGAGGAGGGGGGACAGCCTTGTGGGGGTGGACACCAGGTCAATAATCTAAACTTGTATGTCATTAATTAGTATGTGGGGATGGGTACAGGGTCCGAGTTGGGTGGCAAAAATAACTAACGACTGAATAAAATTCACAAATATATTCTAATACAACTGATAAAATGAAATACAAAATTCTACAATATACACACATGTACATACAAAAATATACAAGAATACATCCAAGAATACATAACAAGATCATACAAGAATACAATAATTTTCAATACAAGAACAAATAAGTTACATTTCATATTACCGGTACATCAATTACGCTCATTTAAAATACCTGCCTCAGTCAGGTCATCTTCATCGTCTGAATTAAAAATTTCAGACATGGCAGTCTCTACAGACATGATTTTTTGGGGGTCAATAAACAGTTGACAAGCAATGTTCAGTCCTCCTGGTTGTCAAATAGCATCTCTCCTATGTATTCAAACTGGTTGATGAATTTATCCTCTGCCCCATTCAGGTGGTTGTTGAAACCGCAGACTTTGAAGGATTTTCTGATCATGTCTCTTTGCTTTTCTAGATTGCTGACGGCAAATAAAATCCAATCAACAATATCTTGTTTGGAGGCAGGCTTTATACGTTCTTCTTCCTTGTTGATAATTGTTTTGGTCCCAGACTGGATAAATTAGGTCCATTTTCTTCTAAGATCCCCCTTTACAGGCTTGTTGATGGTGACATCGAGCGGCTGTAATTTAGATGTGCAGCCCCCTGGTATTACTGCGGGAACGGCATTGCTCTTTCTTAATTCTTTCTTAACCTTATCAGACAGATGGCCCCTAAAGCTGTCCATTATTAATAGTGATCTCTACTTTTTGGTGTGTTTGCAATAAATTTCCTACACACACTCTTTCATCAAATGCTCGTCCATCCAACCTTTTTCTTGAACCTTAATTATCCAGTTTTTTGATGCTTTTAACTTGAGTTCTCTTTTACCTTTAAAAATTACCATTGGTGGTCAGACATCGCCACTCGCAGATACAGCCAGAACCAGTGTCAGATGTCGTTTTTCGGATCCTGTACTTCTGATCCTGACAGATTTCTCTCCAATCAAGTTGACGGTTTTGTTGGGAATAAGGTCAAAGTAGACTGGGGTTTCATCCATATTAATTATAAACTGGTTTTTCAAACTCATCTTCTGCTCTCCTATCTTTGACAAATTCTCTAAAGTTGTCGATTTTCTGCTCTAAATCTTTTGGTAGTCTTTGGGCTAAAGATGTTTTGGTACGGAGTGAAAAGCTGTGACGAGCCATGAATTTCTCAGCCCAGCCTGTACTAGCTTTGAAATCGCTTTCTTTGTTCTCATTCTTGACCATTTCTCTGGCATAGGCGCATAATGATTCAACTGATACAGGTAGCTACAAATCTCGTTGGATTAATACCCATTCAGAGATTTTGTCATCTAGGCCGTCACCATAGGTAACAGGTCTCCCAGTCTTGGATAAATGACCTGTTGATCTGTCTCTTCCTTCTTCATCAAAATTTATCTTTTTCCAGTCACTGAGTGTCGATTTCGGTATTTTCAGTTTCAGGGTGGCTTGCCGTAGGCCAAACAACTTGATTACTTCAACTGCTTCCTTCTTCTCCTTCATATTATAATTTTTACAGTACCCCCTTGCAACAGTTGGATGGTCATTGCTATCTTTAATGGCATCAGTATCAACTGTTGAAATCTCTTTGTGGTGTTTCTTTGCTGGCTGCGGTTTTGCAGCTGTTTCATCAGAATCTGTTCTCTTTCTTTCAGTTGGACGTCCAACTGGTCTCTTTTCTGAAGGCTTGTAGGGTGTCAGTTGTACTGTTGGTCTGGCTTCTTCTGCTGTTTTGTATTTTACTAGGAATTTTTCCATCTCGAGTTCTTGTGATATCAAATGATGGTGACTGAATGCTGACTTCAGTATTCACCCTGTATTTATGTATTAGCAGCACCACACGAAGATAATGCCATTTCTTTAAAGTTTACCGGCACACTTTTCCATCAATAGTGAACAGTTTCAACTGAACAAACAATTAAGCCAATATACACACCACTCCAAAATTGTTCGCACTTTATTGCCTTTGAATGGCTACATTGGTCTGTTTTGAGAACACTGAAGCCCACTCAGGTGTTTTATCCAACACTAACAACACAAGCACATGGCTTAATTACTGTTCAACCTAATTCGTGGAAACATCAAAACTTTTCAAGTATCGGTAGATCAAACGTGATTTCTTCTCATGGATTTATTGGGAAAGTAAATATAAACACAACAAACAATCGGAAATTTTTAATTCATTTGGTATGTTCATTTTATTCATTTATGCTGATGATTAAAGTCGCCGTATTGAATAGCTATTTTATATTTCCCATTTCCCATAAGCACATGCGAAACATCGAGAATATATGGTTTCAATGAAAGCTTTTCGCTTCCGCTCGCCTCATTATAAAACTCGAACCAAAAAACCCGCAAAATAGTCACAAATATCATCAGATTTCCAACAATACAATCATAAAAATAAAATAAGAGCAAATAATTTGTCCCCTGAGTACCAATGTGTTTTATGTGCCAGTAGGCTGCAAGTAGGCACATAGAACACATTGGAACTCAGGGGACGATATGTCAACAAAATACTGTTTACTTGTTTCCTTAACAACACAAGGAATGAAAGTCTATCTGTTGTCTTCTGCGATTATAAAAACAAAATTATTATCACGAATTTGGTCATAATAATTGTGGAGCTGAGAAATGCATCCACAAATTTATTTCCACTAAGTTGTATTGTGTTTCAAACAGGACAAAAACGATATCTCCACCAACATGTATGGTATATGGAGATTTAATACCTGAATGTCTCATTTAAACACCTCGCCTGCGGCTCGGTGTTTCAAAACCAACATCCAGGTATTAAATCTCCACATACCATACATTTTGGTGGAGATATCTTATATTATTCTTCAGCAGATCGCAAGATTTTTATTCAATGAACTTGAATTTGGTCATTTCACAGCATTCTAGTGATAAACTGGAACGCCATTAAACAAGAGATAATAAATTAAATTCCTGCATTCGATATAAGTTCAAATACGTCTGCAAATGTCAACGATTGTCACATTAACTCTTGACCTGCTGAATAGTTTCAAAATAATTTTCATCAAATCATTGGTTAAAAAGTCAATTTAATTTACATGGGAAATTTGGTTAGATGTGCTGATTATATGTATGTTGTTGGCAGCAGAGTTCTTGGTAAATCATAAGATTTGTTATTGAATTAACCCTTTACCTAACATGAAAAGCAGACGACACTTGCAAAAAAAATTCTTGAATGACTAAATTTTTTCATTTTTTGTCTCAAAAACATAGGTTATGACCCCTTGTTGGAACGAGCTCGACGAGCTCATTCCAACGAGGGGTCATAACCTATGATTTTGAGACAAAAAATGAAAATATTTTGAAAATTAATTGGCGATTTTTGAGAATAGCGCTGGCCGGTTTTGGCCGTTATGTTGGGTAAAGGGTTAACCTTTTATCTAATGAATTGGCTACATCAATCCATGTAATACAGTAGAACCTGTCTTGAGAGACCGCCCTTTGGGTCACACAAAAGTGGTCTCTCAAGACAGGTGGTCTCTCATAACAGGTTTTTGGTTTTTTCAAGTCAGTGAATAACCGACCACAAAATTCAGAAATGGAGAAGAATGGATTTTTGTAATTACTTTGTAGCTGTTTTTTTTATGAAGTTTTTGTAACAAATTGAAATGGACTGTTATAAAAATTATAAAAATAAATTAGTGTTGAAAATCTTCATTGAAGATTTTCAACACTAATTTATTTTTATAATTTTTGTAACAGTCCATTTCAATTTGTTACAAAAAGATTTTCAACACAAATTTATTTTTATTCCTATCTGTCACATTTCAGGTATGTATGAAATTGTTTATTCAGCAATAATCCTAATCTTTTCACAGGGGTCTTATAAAAATATCTCAATCTTTAATGAGTTTGCAATTGAAACCTAATTAAGAGCATTTATTACTTTTAATTATGTTAGTATAACCATAATGGATTTTCCAATTCCAGAACAGATAAAAAGTTTTTGTCATGGTTTCAATCTTCAAAGGGGCGGTCTCTCAAGACAGGTCCATTATGGCATAAAAATACAAGTTGGTACCAGGTCACAGTGGTCTCTCAAGACAGGTGGTCTCTCAAGACAGGTGGTCTCCCATAGCAGGTCCATTATAGAGAAAAACCAAACGGTGCCTGGCAGATGTGGTCTCTCAAGACAGGTGGTCTCTCAAGACAGTGGTCTCTCAAGACAGGATTTACTGTATACAAATTCTCCAATTCAAAAAAAAAAATTTTTCAAAAAATTCACCCAAACCATAGTTTGTGACCCCCCCGCCCTCCACCCCCCCCCCCCACACACACACACCCATTGGAATGAGCCTGTACCAATGAAGTAATATGATATGATGTTGTGGACATTTTTTTTAAAAATTTGAACTAATAATATTTCAAATAATAAATTTTGATATCCTCTGCACACAAGATTATTCTATTTATTTATTTATTTATTGATGTTTTAAGGTCACATATTTATGCACAATGGCTAATCATGACCGTGACAGTTTTACGGGTGGAGGAAGCCGGAGTACCCGGAGAGAACCACCGAGCAACGACGAGCAGCTGCCAGCTCCCCAACATCGTAACTCCGCACTGCAGCACAGGCAGGGTTAGATTGGTTGAAGACATGCGTACCATCGACGTGCAGTACGCCTTAGTACACGGCGTCATCGTGCCCCCCAAGATTATTCTATATATTACTGAAGGTATGGTAAAATTCTTGGCAGTTATATGCAATTAAACCTTTATCCAATGTAATGGCCAAAACCGGTCAGCGCTATTCACATAAAATGCCAACTAATTTCATTATTTTTTTCATTTCTGGTCTCAAAAACATAGGTTAGGACCCCTCTTTGGAACAAACTCATTGACATTGTTCCAATGAGTGGTCATAACCTATGTTTTTGAGACAAACAAGACCAATACTGGGTCTGGACCTGCGTTGCTGCATGCAATTGATTAACGTATCGGCAAAGAGGAAGTGGCTGCACGGCAGATCTGAAAATTGCATACACGATACAACTCAACATTATCAAGCTCCAGGTGGAATATTAAATGAATCCATCGCATAGAAGACGAGAAAAGTGTGACGAAAAATTTCAATGTTCAGTGAGTACAGTCAAATTTCAAAGTATCGGCAAACAGGAAGTGGCTGCACGACAGATCTGAAAATTAGATACACGATACAACTCATCATTATGAAGCAGCAGACCAAATATAAAATCATTCCCTTTCATAGAAGCCAAGAAAACTTTGACGGAAGAAGTGTTTTGGATGGACGGAATGACGGATGGACGGACTGACGGACGGACAGACTCGAGCGGTTACTAGACCTGCTCTGCCGCTGGCGAAGCAGGTAAAAATGAAAAAAAATAGTTATTCAAGAATTATGTTTTCAAGTGTCGTCTGCTTTTCAAGTTAGGTAAAGGGTTAACCCTTTACCCAACGCAGACGATTTCAAAATTTATTATTTTAAATATCATTTTTTAAATTTTTTCAAAAAATTTCAACAAAACTATATCATGTGACCCCTCTTTGGAACGAGCTCGACGATATGGTTTTGTTGAAAGTTTTCGAAAAATAATATTTTGTCAGCTGCCGAATCTGCATATTACGCGGGCGGATGCGGGAGATTCGTTAGGTAAAGGGTTAAAAGGATTAAAATCACTAGAAAATTACATTCAATTGGACTCTACTTTAACAGTTTCCTGAAATAGAGCCTCACCATGTCACCAGTTTATAAAGAAATTTACAAATAAAATAACATCAACCAGCATTGGACTTCAAACCAGAAGGTCCACGGTTTGAGCTCTATCATGGTTAACTGTGTTGTGTCACAGGCAAGACCGGAATTCCCACAAGGATACGGCATGACTATGGTGCACTTGTCTTCAACCAATGTAAACGCTGCTTATGTGGAGTTAGCATGCTGTGGAGTCTGACAGTTGCTCATGGCTACCCAGTGGTTCTCTCAAGGTATTCTGGCTTCGTCTTCCTGTAAACAGTCTGACATGAGGTGTACCTGGCTGTCAAAGGTGTCATTAAACCAAGATTAGAATTGGCCCAGTGGTTTTGGAGGTGAAGACCAAAACATGGTGTTGATGGACGATGGACAGATGATGTCAAGGTGAGCTAATAAAAAAATAACTTAGGCACGAACAGATCCTTTGGCAAGATCCAGAACCAATTTACCAGACAAATTTAATAAATTTCAGGATATACAAAAATAAAATAAGAGCAAATAATTTGTCCTCTGAGTACCAATGTGTTCTATGTGCCAGTAGACACATAGAACACATTGGAACTCAGGGGACGATATGTCAACAAAATACTGTTTACTCGTTTCCTTAATGACCCAAGGGATGTAACTCTATCTGTTGTCTTCTGCGATTATAAAAACAAAATTATTATCACGAATTTGGTCCAAATAATTGTGGAGCTGAGAAATGCGACCACAAATTTATTTCCGCTAAGTTGTATTGTTTTTCAAATGGGACAAAAACGTTATCTCCGCCAACATGTATGGTATATGGAGATTTAATACCTGGATGTCTAATTTAAACACCTCGCCTGTGGCTCGGTGTTTAAAAACCGACATCCAGGTAATAAATCTCCATATACCATACATGTTGGCGGAGATAACTTATGTTATATCCTTCCTCATCTCTCGAGTTACTGTCAACTATTACCCGATTTTTCATTGGCACCAGTTACAGCTACTGCCGGAATGTTACCAGGGCTCCCACACCTACCAAGAAAAAAAATTCCTGACTTTTTCCAGACCATCTTCTATTTTTTCCATAACCTTCGCATTCATCGCAGTGTTTTTTTCTAACCTCCAGTAGTGATCAGATACATCAAAAATATATCTTACAAAACACTTATATGTATATGCAATCTGTTGGATCACAACAAACAAACCTAAACTATTAAAATTCTTTAGAAACAAGTCAACAACTGTTGGCTGTGCTGCATTTTTATTTTTGAGCATGTTTGATCCAAAATAGTATGTTTTCTGGAGGCTATATGACTTGTTAATGTCACTTCCCCATGACTGTATTTGAGACATCAATAGACTTGTCACAGATGAAACATTTTGCCTCTGACTTTGTTTTGAATATCATGTTCCTGCTAATCCAGTGTGTGTATTTGGAATTTTCCAACCACGTTTCTGAAAACAATCATTTCCCCATTTCCTTTCACTTTGGTGACGGTATTACACAATGCCTCAACTAAGCAGAACAAACTTTCAAGTTTGTGTGTTGTTTTTCTTGACGTTAACAACATAAACACATTATCACTGGGAGCAGTCATTTTGATCATGGAAATATATGGATCAATGAATCGATGTTAATGTTCATGTCAGATCGCTTATTTCCATGTTGGGTTACAAAGGCCTAAATTTTATGAGTTTTGAAACGTGATTCAAAACGAAATAAAAAGAAATTTAGTCAGATTTAGTAAGAAATTTTAATTTCATGGACAGCAAAAGTGATTCTCATTTTATTCAATTAAATTTCCATACTTTTCCATACCATTTATATGAAAACCTAATTTTCCATACCTTTTCCAGGCCTGGAAAATGTCTTAAAAAATTCCATACTTTTTCCAGACTTCCAGACTCGCGTACAAACCCTGTGTTATTGAATGACTCTGCTTCAGTACTTATAAAGTAGGAGTCAAATGATCAATAAATGGGTCAAGTCATGTAATATAAAGAATTATTATATACCTCAAGCCATCTCACAAATATTCCATTTCTCCAGTACTGCATTTGGTGTTTCTCCCCATTAAAAGTTCTCTGAAAAATAAATGGAGATTTTAATGTGTCTTGTTGCTGGTGAATGGGTTTCCGAACACTTATATTATATGGCTATAATTTAATCACAGCTCCAATATTTACAAATGTATTTATTTATTGGTGTTTAAGGTCACATACTTTTGCACAATGGCTAATCATGACCACAACTCAAGACCAGGGGTGAGCGTTACTAAGCCATGTTGCCCATTTAGAGAGGGTTTGCACTTCCCAAACATTGGTGACTGGGTCCTATTTTACCAGTAAAACAGAGCCTGTTTACCACAGTGAACAGGCACTGCTTCACTTCCCGGGGTTCCCACAGGGAACAGCTCCAATATTGTCGGGTCTAGGTATATAATGATGCTGTCCTTTCTAGATGGCTTTAACGTGATGCATTGAATACTAGACCCATTTATTTCTTTTTTTATTCTTTGGTGCTTAAGGTCACAGACACATATTGCTGCACAATGCATGGAGGGGGTGGATCTTAAATAAATTCCTCTACACAGGGCTGGGGTGGGTGGGTGGTCCCACCACGAAAAAAGTAACTTTTTTCCTCTCATTAAATTTGTACAATTCATTCTATTTTTATTTATCTGGATACACTCTTATGTGATTTAATGGTGTTTATGGTTGATAGTACATATGTGGCGTAGTAGCATGACTGATAACCAGCTGTTGTAACTCATATTTGGTCACATGGTGATCAGTTGGTGATCAATATTGCCACCCCCCCCCCTTAACCTATTTCTTGATAAAGCCATAGACCTATAATCAGTGCTCAAAATAACATTTTTCTTTGCATAGCAAAATGCTACAAATTTCCAAAAAGTTAAAAAATTTATAGTAATTTATATATTTTTTATACTTACCAATGACCCAGACTTAGCTGGTGCTAACTCTAACAAAACCAGGGCCAAACACAAATTTTGCCCCCCAATCCCCAAAATTTGCATCCAAAACAAAAAGAAATCATGTCCTAAAGGACCTCCATACTACGCCTCTACTGCGCATGCGCAGTGACGCAGACGTCCCGAAATTGGCGCCAATTATCATTCTTACTGGCAGTGCCTGGTCAGCGCTATGTACTCAGCGGGGAGGCAAGAGTTCCCAACTCCAGGGAGGGCCATCCCCGTCTGGGTCATTGGTAAGTATAAAAAATATATAAATTACTATAAATTTTTTAATATTTTTATACTGTACCAATGACCCAGACTTAGCTGAATAGTAAACAGGCTGGAGGGCCTAGGACATAGAGGAAAATCCAATAAGCTCAACTATATAGTAAAGAGGTAACCCCTTAAGGAGAAAAGGAGTATTAGGCTTTACATGTATCTTTCTTATTTAATATTAAATTAGAAAGATACACTACCCTTAATAATTGAGCACAATAACATTCATGTTCTCTATTAACATCCAGTATAACCCTTATACTAATTATTTTTAAAGCAAGCAAATAAATAAAGTAGTCCAGAGAATTGAGACTCTTTATAGTCATTTAAAAGTGTCCGAGTATTGTATATTAAAGCCCGTTTGACACTTGACATATACAAATGCTTCACACCGAGCTACACTTTAAAAATAAGACATGAATGAATTTAAACATTAATATTACACTTTAAAATCATCCCGGAAGCGACTCAGAAATACTGACTTGGAGGAGGCATTCCCTTGCTTTTCACTATAAAGCAGGTGACCTAAGGGAACACCCGCCCCCCCCCCCCCCCCCCCCTTCCCCTTGCCCTGGGTCAAATAGCCCAGAGCGAAGAGGGCAGCCGGACGGAGTCACTGCCGGAACAGAAAGCCTGCATAACTATAGTTGCAACTGTTTAGTGGACGACATTCTGAGCAACAGATAACAGACCTAAACAATGCAGGTCTCCAGAAATGGACTCAATATTTCTGAGATAAAAATTCGTAAATGTGGATGGCTGAGACCAATAAGCAGCCTTCATTAAATCTGTAATAGCAACACTATTAGCATAAGCCCAGGAAGTAGAAAGAGCTCTTACTTCATGAGCAGAAATCTTAAGCACAGACTGCTGAGAAGAAGATAAATCTTCATAAGCAGTACGGATAGTTAACTGAATCCATCTAGCAATAGAATGGACTGAAATGTCCTTTCTATTAGGCATCAAAGACAGAAAGAAACGTTTCCGTCCCTTTCTGATAAACTGAGATCTCTGTTTATAGATACGTAACGCTCTAACAGGACAGAGTAAAGGCCTACGCCCGTCTGAAGACGGAAGAGCCTTAATAACAATAGGTTCCGGATATTTATTAGGAGCCTGATTCTTAGCTAAAAAACCCACATTAGTAGTGAAGGTGATAGTGTTCCCAACACTACGATAATGAGAATCATCCATCGATAGTGCACGAAGCTCACTGACTCTTCTGGCAGAAGAGAAAGCTAAGAGAAAAGCTGTCTTATAAGATAAGAATTTGAAATCTACTGTCCCAAGAGGTTCAAATGGCTTTTCCTTCAATTTAAGGAGAACCCAAGCTAAATTCCACTTAGGAATTAATCTAAGAGTTCTGGGTCTATTTATCGAAAAGTTTCTAACCAACTTCGATAAAGAGACATTAGATCCAATTTGTAAACTATCATGATGTGCATAGGTATCAGATAACATAGATCTATAACCCTTTATAGTAACAGGCTGCAGTTTGATTTCGTCAAACAAGTATACTAGAAAGTTTGCAATGTCTGGTATAGAGGGATCAAATATATCTACAGAATGATCCCTACACCAACGACGAAAAACCTTCCACTTAGCCGCATAGTTTAGCGAAGAGGAGGTCCTCCTACAGTTAGAAATCCCGTCCACTGCTCGTCCTGTAAAGTGCTTGCCATGCAAGAAGGACCGCACAACGGAAAAACGTGAAGGTTGAGACCTTGCGGGTTGAGATGGAGTTGGCGCGATTTCCCCTGCGAAAGAAGATCCTCCCGTGGAGGAAGCTTCCGCGGTAGGTCCCACAACAGACACCTGAGTAGATTTATCCACGGTCTCTGTGGCGACAGAGATGCTACCAACAGAATCTTGCATTGAGATTGTTTTATCTTTAGCAATACTTGTTGAATTAACGGCGCTGGAGGATACGCATATCCTATCATTCCGTCCCAAGGGATCGACAGAGCGTCTACTGCAAATGCTCTTGGATCCGGACACGGAGAGACATACGTCTGCAACTGATTGTTGAGATGTGTCGCAAATAAGTCTATCATTGGCCGTTCCCATTGGTAGCAAATCTGATTGAATACTTGTTTGTTGAGAGTCCACTCCGACGGCAACAAACGACCCTTTCGTGAAAGGGAGTCTGCTAGCACATTTAGACGACCCGGTATGTGACGGACCGAAAGAAGAACGTGATGTTCTAACGCAAACAGAAGGATTCTTTCCGTTAGATTGAACAACGGAACTGAATGAGTGCCTCCCTGATTCCGTATATACGCCACTACTGTCGTATTGTCGGATAGGATTTGGACATGAGCATCGTGAATAATGTCCATCCAGTGACGTAACGCAAGCCAAATTGACATCATTTCCTTGATGTTTATGTGCTTGCACAGGAATTGCGGATCCCAAAGACCCTGGCGTCTCGAATCCGTTGGGATTAATGATGCACCCCAACCTGTTTGACTGGCATCCGTCATAACGGTAAAACTCGGATCCGGCAACTGCAGCGGAACTCCTTGAGTTAACCACTGAATGTTTGCCCAAGTCTGAATCTCTTGTTTCACTTGATCTGACAAGAGAACGTCTACATCGAGCGAATGAATTTTCACACTCCAATTCTGAGTCAGGAAAATTTGAAGAGAACGTTTGCGTAACCGCCCCATCGGAATGAGATCCGCGGCGGCTCCGCACAGACCTATCAGTCTCATAAATTCTCTCGCCGTGACTTTGTCTGCGTGCAGACAATAGCGAGCGTAACAACTGACTAATTTCGCTCTGGTTAACGGCAGACGAACGAGATTGTTGTGCGTCTCGAAGCTCATTCCCAGATGAGTGAATGACTTGGACGGCACCAGATCCGACTTCTCCTCGTTTACTATAAAACCGAGACGTCGGAGCAATAGAAGAAGATTCTGAACATCGTTCTGAAGCGTTAACTCGTTGCCGTACCTCTGAAGAATGTCGTCCAGGTAGGCCGATGTTACCGCAGACGAATGAGCTCGGAAGTAGATCATTACCGAGTTCATTACCCGAGTGAAAGCCCAGGGTGCTAGATTCAATCCGAAGCACATCGCCCGGAATTGATACACCACTCCTAGGACTGCGAAGCGTAGATACTTTCGGAATGTCGGATGTACCATGACGTGAAAGTACGCATCTTTGAGATCTATGCTCGTTGCATAATCGTTCACCCGATTACTCGCTCTGACCGATCGAATCGTCTCCATATAAAACTTCGGAGCGACGATCAGCTTGTTTATCCAGCTCAAATCTATGACTGGACGGAACGAGCCGTCTGGTTTCGGAACCAGAAACAGATGGCTGTAGAATCCCGGATATTCCTGGTTTTCTACGACCTCTACCGCGTTCTTCATTAAAAGAGACTGCACCTCTGATAACAGAGCGTCTCTTTTCTGTGGATTTGACGGAAGATGAGTCCACTTTGGACTTCGAGTTAATGGAGGCTTTCGTTTGAAGGATATCTTTAGACCTTCCGAAGTCACTCCTCTCACCCAAGGGTCGTCCGTAATCGACGCCCACTCTTGTGAAAAGCTCGACAACCTTCCGCCAACCGGAACGCGATAGAGGTTTAAGCCATCACCTCCTGGACCTGCGAGGCCTGTGGTAGGAGAAACCACGTCTTCCACGACCCGCACCTCGCCTCGTCGACCTCGGGGTGTCCGACCGATTGTCCCGGCCTGAAGGACGTCCCGAATGAGAGTCGCTATCCTGACGGTCTCTCGAATAAGACCAAGAGGACGCACCGGAACCTCTATAGGAACCTCTCTTGGGCGCATTAGACCCAGAAGTGCCTGTCTTATTCGTGTCTGCTGTATCCGACTTCTTAGGAGCAGATCTGAACAACAGAGAATCATTAGCTTTCTTTTTAATTTTATCATAAATAGCGGAAAGCTTGCCGTCAAAGAGAAGTTCTCCTGAGACCGAAGCGACTCTAAGAGAGTTCTTCACCTTAGAATCCACTAGTGTGGATGTAGCTAGGGCTGCGTCACGTCTAACCAACTCCAGATTTGCCACTGAAAGGGCGGAGTTACACGTGGAATAAGCTACTGCCCTTGAAAGAAGTCTTAAAGAGGATTGTATATCCTGAAACTCTTTCCCCTGAAGGCGCAGTGATAACGCCTTAGTAAAGTGATCTGCGTAAGATAAGGCATCTAAATTGGCTCTGTTAGACGCAATAGCTGTTTCCAACACCACGGTTGGAATAGAAGCTGACGACGGCAATGATAGCTCTAAGTCTTCCGCCTCGTCGTCCATACGCAGAGGAACTCTCGGTATACCCTGTCCTGCCGTATCGAATTTATTCCTTGCATTAATGAAAGGCAGGTTGAGAGTATTAGCGGACAAGAAACCTGCTTTCCCCGTCCTGGAAGCAAGTTTAAATATAGCGTCGTTCAATAATTCAAATGTTCTAGCAACATTATTGGACTGCGACGGAAACTCGGGAGCGATGTCCCTGAACCGCTCAAAAAATTCAGAGTCCAATGACGCTATAATTCTCTTGTCCGGAAGCGCAGCAGTCTGGCCCGACGGAACAACTTGAGGGAGAAAGTGCCGGATGAAGTCCACGGCAGCTTTATGTTGTTCCGAAAGGGATAGCTCCAAGTCATCCGTATCCCTTTCACCATCCGGTCGGACCTCATAATGTTCCCGGTCATCCGCCCCCGATGCTTCGGCGGAGCGTACCGACCCAGCGCCGACGGATAATTCTCGATCCGACACCGTTTCTGTCGGCTGCTGGGATGCTGCGATAAGCTGTGCTATCTGCACAAGAATGTCCGGCGTCGAGACCTGCGAAGGCGCAGTCTTTCGCTGCTTCGCCGAGGGCAGCTCCGCATCAGATGGCTCCCGCATACTTTTCCTATGCGAACGTCCAGAGTCCATCGGTCTCGAATCCCTGGCTGCCGGATGGTGTGACCTGGTCGCCGAAGAATCCTTCATCGGCGAAGCTGGTAATATATCGGCGGTCACGCAGCCAAGGTGCGGTCGTGTGCGCTGACGAGAAGAGGAAGCCTTAACAGTCTCTGCGGACTGCTTATACAACAGAGCGTCCCGAGCGACGGACGTATGCTCCGCTAAAGACACATTTTGTACCACAACATCTGGTCCCAGATGTTGTTGTACGAGAGAGGGGCCTCTCTCGCTCGCAGCCCGGCTGGACCTGGACGAGCTAGGAACCGGACTAAAAGGCTTCCTCCGTTCTCGCTTACTATCTGCCGTCACTGGGTTTGCATCTATTATGTTTATAGTCCTCGCATCACCCAAAATTTCCTCTTGGACCGCATCGGACGAACCCGGCTGCCGAACCATTCGGTGAATGGACGCTACACCGGGCGTGCTAGCGGACGACATTTGTCTAATCTCCATGAGCACTTTTGCCGCTAGCTCTGAATTCATTTGTGACGACGGTGAATGGACGCTACACCGGGCGTGCTAGCGGACGAGATTTGTCTAATCTCCATGAGCACTTTTGCCGCTAGCTCTGAATTCATTTGTGACGACGGACGCACACTTGAAGAAGATAACATGGAAACATCACCCTGTTCTGGTTCCTCTGAAATAGAAACTGAGAGAGTAGAGTGACCTTGTGGAGAAAGAGCCGGAATCGCTCTTTCTCCAGAAACAACATATCGTGACACACGTTTCCAATGTTTCTCATCCCAATGTTCACATATAGGACAGGGATTAATGCGAGAACACTGACTACAATTAATACAATGATCATGAAAGTCAGAGGAAGATTTCTTCCTATTACAATTTGAACAACGTCCCTTCATTGTGAAAGAACAACAATAAGTCCTAGTTACTCGCAAAAACCCCTGACACAAAGATACATAATAACATGATCCATTAATAAATGAAAAAACAATTGCAAAACAAAATAATTTTGAAAAAATATTTTTTCAGCGAAGCCCAAGTTGCTGAAAAGTAACGTTGAGCCCCGATGGATCCGATGGCAAAGTGTGGTCAAAAATTTTAAATTTATATTAAATAATTAATGAGACACTTTCGGATAATATAAATGTATCTTATAGTGAGATAAACTACAGCAAAGGCAAACAGCCCCCCTCAAAAAAGGCTGTTGCCAATGAAAACAAACAGTGTAAAAACACCAGAAAACATGACTCCAGGCACTGAAAAAACTGGCCCGGAATCAGTCATCAATTACACTCTATCTGATGCAAAACAGAGACTCCCAGGGGAGAATCTGTAGAACATCAGATGGAAGATGCAGAACACAAACGTTATACACCCATGGGTGAAAACGTAACTATGGGGAAAATAACAGAAAACATTCTGTAACCAAGCAACTCTCCCAGGAAATTTTAGAAATGAAATTTCTCAAAAATATGCCAAAAGCATGGGAGAATTGCCAGGGGGGACTTTAGAAGGCTAGGGGAGAGGAAACACTGAATAAGCAGTGCAACAATTAGCAAGAATGACAACAAGAGGCCCATGCCTCGAAAATAGGCAACTTAACATAATTTCATCAAAAAATTTTAAGTACAGCCCTGATTATTTTTTGTCACTTCTTTTTCCTCTCCTCCTTCTATCCTCCTTAGAATCACATTTCCTCCAAAAATTACGTGTCTGGCATCCTTTAAACTGAGATTTACAAGCACAAAGATCAGTGAGATGTTGACTGATGAAGGGCCAAACAGAGAATGATAATTGGCGCCAATTTCGGGACGTCTGCGTCACTGCGCATGCGCAGTAGAGGCGTAGTATGGAGGTCCTTTAGGACATGATTTCTTTTTGTTTTGGATGCAAATTTTGGGGATTGGGGGGCAAATTTGTGTTTGGCCCTGGTTTTGTTAGAGTTAGCACCAGCTAAGTCTGGGTCATTGGTACAGTATAAAAATATGAATAGCATTTTGTAAAAATTACATAGCTATTTTTGTATACCAGAGTTATGTTATGCTGTTTTGTATTGAATTCTTCTAAGTAGATAGAATAGTTTCCATCCATTTCTGGCCATTTCCAAATGATCTGCAACACATGAAACATTTACTACATTTTTTTTCAACTGAACTACCTTTAAGGGTTGCATGGACTTGGATATTTTCAAATAGTGTCTTGGTTGTTCAACAGAGTTCTCAAAATGGAAGTTGGGATTTTTAATTTGATGGGCTTGAAGTTATTTTCAATGTTCATTTTATGCAAAATGTTGTAAAAATTAAATTTTTTTCGTAAATTTTGTTTCTTAACATACCTACCACAATTGTTTACAATTGGCTGTAACATAAGTGCAAGCCCTACTTCGGAACTAACTCAAGCTTTTAGAATCTTTTCCAAACGAGTTGGAAAAGTACTAGAGTGCAAAAGCACGAAAAAGATCGAAAAAAAGGGTCGAGCGAGACCAGCGCTCGAAATTACAGGTACTCTCTCTACACACCTCTTGCGTTTACCAAGCGCATGCGCAACAACCGTGACGTCAATTCCGTATTTCCGCCAACGAGAAGTTTGTGATTTAGCGGGGAGGCATTGGTATCAAAGATATCCCCAAGGAGGGTGGGCCTCCGGTAAACAATTGTGGTAGGTATGTTAAGAAACAAAATTTACTAAAAAATTTTAATTTCTTTTCAACCTACTCACAATTGTTTACAATTGGCTGAATAAACAATAGGAGGAGGTGAATCACATAACCAATACCAACAAGAGTAGCAGAACGAAAGCAAGGATGGCAGAGAACAAAAACTAAAACCTGTAATGAAGATAGAGAGAAGGCACCTGAAAAGAACAAGGCTGAGAGAAGCGCAACCTCGACAAAAACAATTTAACGAGGGTGCACAACAGCCTGAGCAGCAACGAGAGGGCCTGAAGAATAAAGGTCCTCAGATTGCTGCTGAAGGTGGCGGAGATAAAAGGAGGAGAAGGTAGAAGCATTCCTCCAGTAAGCCACATTCATAACATCACGGAGCGAAACAGAATTGGAGAACGCCCAGGATGTAGAAATGGCACGAACCTCGTGAGCATTAAGCCGGTTCGAAACAAGATCCGATGCAGACAAGCGAGAATAAGCCAGCTTGATTGCAAGACAGATCCACCTGGAAATAGAATGGGAAGAGATAGACTGCCGCTTAGGAATGAGAGACAGAAAGAATCTCTTCCGATCCCTCCTAATGAACTGAGTGCGAGTAATGTAAGTCTTGACCGCACGAACAGGACAAAGAAGAGGCCTCTGTCCATCTACAGCAGGGAGAGCCCGAATGCAGATGGGAGGAGGTACCGAATCGGGGAGTTGATTCTTAGCCAGAAAAGAGCAATCAGTAGTGAATGTGACACTGTTAGCCTCATTTCGGAAGAAGGCAGAATCAACAGATAGCGCATGAAGCTCACTGACTCGACGAGCAGAAGCAAATGCTAGAAGAAAAGCCGTCTTATAGGTGAGAAAACGCATGTCGGTCTCAGATAAAGGCTCGAAAGGCGCCCCCTCCAAACAGTGCAACACCCATGCCAAGTTCCACTTGGGTGTAAGATGCAAAACTCGAGGCCTCTTCAAAGAAAAGTGCCGAATAAGTTTGGAGAGGAAAAGATTACGACCGATACACCACTTTCCCACATAAGAGAAAGTATCAGACAGCATAGACCGATAGCCCTTAATCGTAATAGGCTGGAGGCCCTTGGAGTCAAAAAGAAAAACCAGAAAATCCGCAATTTGAGCGATAGACGGATCACGGTAATTCACATTGTGATCTGAACACCAGCGGCAGAAAACCTTCCACTTGGCGGCATAAGTCATTCCAGTGGAAGGTCGCCGCCATGCAGAAATGCACTCCACTGATCGTCTCGAAAAACCTCTACGTCGGAGACTGGACCTGATAAAAGACAGGCGTGAAGGGACAGGCTCGCCAGGTTGTTGTGATACTTCCTGGGACGACCCTGTGAAAGAAGATCGCGACGTAGAGGTAGACGAATCGGTCGATCGGCCAATAGAGGCCGCAGCAGATTGATCCACACCCTCTGTGGAGACAGGGGTGTGATCAGAATGATCCTGCAACTGCAAGCACAAATCTTCGCTAAAACTTGAGGAAGAATCGGTGCAGGAGGAAAGGCATAGCCGACCCAACCTGTCCAGTCCAGAGACAGAGCGTCTACTGCAAATGCCAGAGGATCTGGACAAGGGGAGACAAAAGTCTCTACCTGATGATTCCAGCGAGTAGGGAAAAGGTCGACCTGAGGACGACCCCACTGCTCGCAAATCGCCTGAAACACCGACCGATGTAGCATCCATTCGGTTGGAAGGACACTGTCGCGTCGGGACAGGGAGTCTGCTAGGACGTTGAGACGCCCGGGAATGTGTCGAATGGACACCCGAGCGTTCACATCCCGCGCCAACAGAAGAAGATCCCGAGACAGCCGATACATGGGAATCGAATGAGTGCCTCCCTGATTCCGTATGTAGGCCACTACTGTCGAATTGTCCGAAAGAAGTAGGACAACATGGTCCGACAGATGAGGGATCCAAAGCCGAAAACTCAACAGAAGAGCAAGGAGCTCCTTCTGGTTGATATGAAGGCCCACCTGCTCGCTGTCCCACTCTCCGTGAGTAGACAGACCGAGAGGGTCCAACGTCGCACCCCAGCCCCGATCGCTGGCATCCGCAGTAAGGATGCGATCGGCCTAAGGAAGATCCAACGGAACACCCTGTGTCAGCCAGGGAATATCTGCCCAAGTGCGGAGGTGACAAAGCAGAGACCGAGGAATAGTGAGTTCCAGGTCCAGCGGATCTACATTCGGACGCCAATGATCCAACAGGAAGTGTTGGAGAGGTCGGACAAACAAGCGACCGAGCGGAATGAGATCTGTCACCGAACCGCAAAGGCCCAGCATCCGAAGGAAAGTCCTGGCCGAGACCGAGGAAGATTGAAGCAGGTCCCGAGTCAAGGCGGAAAGAATCATCGCCCGAGCCTGGGGGACCGACACTACATTGTGAAGAGTGTCGAAATCCATCCCCAAATGACGGAATCGCTGAGAAGGAAGAAGATCCGACTTCTCGCGATTGACTCTGAAACCCAGCGACGCTAGCAGGCAAAGAAACTGCCGGACATCGAACTCCAGAACAGCAGCATCGTGGTGCCGTTGGAGGATGTCGTCTAGGTAGGCGGACGAAGTCACTGCCGACTGAGTGCGATGGAAAGCAAGCACATGTGACATCAGTCGGGTGAAGGCCCAAGGAGCCAGGTTCAAACCGAACGGGAGAGCTCTGAATTGAAAAACTCGATCCCGAAACGAGAACCGAAGGTATTTCCGTGACGCCAGATGAATGGGTACATGGAAGTAGGCATCCTTCAGGTCGATACTGGCCGCAAAATCGCCCTGATGAACTGAACGTCGAACCGACCGGAAAGTCTCCATACTGAAACGAGGAGCAATTATGTACTCGTTCAGGGTATTCAGATCGATGACAGGACGAAATTGGCCGTTTTTCTTCGGCACCAAGAAAAGTCTCGAGTAAAACCCCGGTGAAAGGGTGTTCCTGACCACCTCGATCGCCCCTTCGGTGAGGAGATTGTCGATCTCCTGCACCAGAAGGTCCCGACGCAGAGAATCTGAAGGGACCTGAGTCGGAAGGGGCACCCGAGATAAACTGGGGTGCCGATGGAAGGACAGTCGCAGACCGGAATGAATGACGTTGAGGACCCAAGAGTCCGACGTTATCTCTGTCCAACGGTCGTAAAACAGCGACAGCCTTCCCCCGACTGGAGGCGAATCGAGGTGAGAACCTTCACTTGCGGCCTCGACGAGGCCCCCGAGAGGAGAAACCACCTTGGGAAGTGACAGAGTCCTGAGACTTTCCAGCCTGAGGCTGCCAGCGGGCCTGGCCACGTCGGCGCTTCTTATGAGCAGAAGGAGCAGACGGAGCCGAAGGCGTAGCCGACGTCGCCGACGAGGCAGACGCAGCAGCACGCTTGGCGGGCCTGGAACGACCCCCACCCGCAGCAGCAGGTGGGTCAAGCTGTCTCAGCAAAAGCTGGTCCTTCGAATGACGAAGAACTTCGCCACGAACAGCTTCCACGGAACCATGGAACAACTGAGGTCCTACCAAAGAGGCAGACCTCAGAACAGCACGTTGCTCAGAAGGAAGGGATGGTAAAGAATCCAAAACCGCATCCCGGCGTGCCAGCTCCAAATTGGCCGTGTTACAGGCGTGAGCGTAAGTCAAGTTCATAAGAGCCTGTGACAAAACGCGAAAAGGCGCCTGAGCGTCATCAAACTCCCCTGGTGGAAAATATTCAGCCAGAGCAGCGACGACATGGTCCGCAAGAGATAACATACCCAGCATCTCTCGGGACAGGCCCACCATAGACTCAACTACCGACATCGGGAGAACTGCCGACTTAGGCTTAGTCAACCCGAGGGAAGAAGAATCCTCATCCACAGTAGTCATCCCTTGGAAGACTGGTGGAGAGACGGAATCGTAAACACGAAACCGCGATGGAGGCAGAAAGGCATCAGCTCTAGAAAAGAAGGAACCCTTGAGGGCCTTAGAACGCATTTTGGCGTCTAAGCCCTGGAAGGACTCAACCACCTGAGCCGATTGCAGAGGACGCAAAGCCCCGGAGCTAGAAGGCTCAACAGGGTTACGGCGCTCCACAGTGGACCGCGGCCGGACGGTCACAGAAGGCTGGTCGGAAGGTAGAACGTCCGGCAATAAGCCAAAGACGAAATCCAAAGCCTGCCCCAAGACTGACGAGGGGGGACCATCACCTTCAAGATACTCGTCATCCTCCGTAGCAGAGGAGACGTAGCCCAACTCGGGCTGACCAGCAGAAACCTCCTGTGAATACTGTGCAGTATCCAAGGGGCCAGGCGAGACATCTCGGCGACCGACCAAAGGAGGTTGTGCCTCAGGAGGCACAGGGAGGCCAACTTGAGGGTTGCCAGAAAGCAACCGGGTGAGCACCAAAACGGCCTGGCGCAGGTCACCCTGAGAATCCGTCGCAGCAGAATCGCCCGACGGAGTGTCCTCCCAATGGACCCTTCTGGTAGAAGAACCCAAATCCTCAGAAGAGACCGACGGCGAACGTCGATCGGCAGACAGAATACGAGCACGGTGAGAAGACACCGGAGGATAGTCCCGATTGTGACACCCAGGAGCCATCACTGGCCTCTGCGAAACAGAAGGCCCTGCCTGCAAATCCTCGAAAGGGACCGACGGCGCACGTCGATCGGTAGCTGGACCTAGGACACGGTGAGAAGACACCGGAGGATTGTCCCAAGAATGACAGGAACCTGTCATTGGCCTCTGCGCAGCAGACGGCCCCAACTGCCTATCCTCTGAGACCGACGGCAAGCATCGATCGACACCCAGACTCGGAACACAGTGAGGAATCACCGGAGGAAGGTTCCGAGAGTGACAGCTAACCGGGGCTGTCACTGACCGCTGCCGAACAGCAGGCCCTGGATGCCAACGTCCCAACACCATCCCGCTAGCCGGCACACTAGCAGGCGAAGGTGGAACAATAAACGATTCACTCGAGGGACGAGGAATCGCTGCCGAAGCGACCGGCCGGCTCAACCGACTAGGAGCAAACCTAGCCAGATGAGACGGAGCAGACAGCAAACCCGCACAGCCTCACCGCGAGGCTGGGGGAGGCTGAGAACACACAGACACACCAGCAGATACCGACTTAGGCTTAGTCAACCCGAGGGAAGAAGAATCCTCATCCACAGTAGTCATCCCTTGGAAGACTGGTGGAGAGACGGAATCGTAAACACGAAACCGCGATGGAGGCAGAAAGGCATCAGCTCTAGAAAAGAAGGAACCCTTGAGGGCCTTAGAACGCATTTTGGCGTCTAAGCCCTGGAAGGACTCAACCACCTGAGCCGATTGCAGAGGACGCAAAGCCCCGGAGCTAGAAGGCTCAACAGGGTTACGGCGCTCCACAGTGGACCGCGGCCGGACGGTCACAGAAGGCTGGTCGGAAGGTAGAACGTCCGGCAATAAGCCAAAGACGAAATCCAAAGCCTGCCCCAAGACTGACGAGGGGGGACCATCACCTTCAAGATACTCGTCATCCTCCGTAGCAGAGGAGACGTAGCCCAACTCGGGCTGACCAGCAGAAACCTCCTGTGAATACTGTGCAGTATCCAAGGGGCCAGGCGAGACATCTCGGCGACCGACCAAAGGAGGTTGTGCCTCAGGAGGCACAGGGAGGCCAACTTGAGGGTTGCCAGAAAGCAACCGGGTGAGCACCAAAACGGCCTGGCGCAGGTCACCCTGAGAATCCGTCGCAGCAGAATCGCCCGACGGAGTGTCCTCCCAATGGACCCTTCTGGTAGAAGAACCCAAATCCTCAGAAGAGACCGACGGCGAACGTCGATCGGCAGACAGAATACGAGCACGGTGAGAAGACACCGGAGGATAGTCCCGATTGTGACACCCAGGAGCCATCACTGGCCTCTGCGAAACAGAAGGCCCTGCCTGCAAATCCTCGAAAGGGACCGACGGCGCACGTCGATCGGTAGCTGGACCTAGGACACGGTGAGAAGACACCGGAGGATTGTCCCAAGAATGACAGGAACCTGTCATTGGCCTCTGCGCAGCAGACGGCCCCAACTGCCTATCCTCTGAGACCGACGGCAAGCATCGATCGACACCCAGACTCGGAACACAGTGAGGAATCACCGGAGGAAGGTTCCGAGAGTGACAGCTAACCGGGGCTGTCACTGACCGCTGCCGAACAGCAGGCCCTGGATGCCAACGTCCCAACACCATCCCGCTAGCCGGCACACTAGCAGGCGAAGGTGGAACAATAAACGATTCACTCGAGGGACGAGGAATCGCTGCCGAAGCGACCGGCCGGCTCAACCGACTAGGAGCAAACCTAGCCAGATGAGACGGAGCAGACAGCAAACCCGCACAGCCTCACCGCGAGGCTGGGGGAGGCTGAGAACACACAGACACACCAGCAGATACAGCCTCGGTCCCCCGAGACTGTAGACCATCCCCAGAGGAGATGGAAGAGCCACCATCAGACAGAATAGGATCTGGAGTAGCAACCTCCTCAACAACGGTCGACGGTGTAGGAGGCAGATCGGAGAGGGTTACCGAGCTGACCTCGGAAAAGCTCTCAACGAAAACAGACGCCTCAATAGTGACATCCGAAGACAAAGAGACCGCGGTCTCCTCATCAGGTATCACTGAACTAACACCGCCAACAGTTGCAGAGGAGCTCGCCACAGAAGTCAGATCCGAATCCTGTGTGACAGAGTCACCACGTGCACCAGCAGAAATGTCTGCTACGGCACGGCTACCCTTACCCCGAGAACGAGGGGTTCTAGCTCTGGAAAGAACCACCTTGTTAACAGAAGCCCAAAATTTAGAGGACCAAACCCCACAGATACCACATGATTGGGCCTGAGTGCAATTGTTGCAAGTGACACATGTGGTATGGGAATCGTCCACATGTTTCACCTGCAAACAAGAGGTACAAGGAATAGTCTTAGGCATGATATAAATACAATAATCAAGCTTCCCGCCGACGGAAAACAGAACGAAGATCGTGTTCACACGTGGGGGAAAGGCAAGATAAAGTGTGAAAAGAACAGCAATAACAATACAAATTAACATTAAATGAGAATAATAATTTGGTAGCTTGAAAAAGGATACAATCCAGTAGCACACTAAAGATGATTAATAAGTTGTTCACGAAGAATTAATAGCATAAACAGCACGAGTCACAAAAATTTCCGACCATGAACAATGGCGGAAAATAAAGGAATTGACGTCACGGTTGTTGCGTGTGCGCTCGGTAAACGCAAGAGGTGTGCAGAGAGAGTACCTGTAATTTCGAGCGCTGGTCTCGCTCGACCCTTTTTTTCGATCTTTTTCGTGCTTTTGCACTCTAGTACTTTTCCAACTCGTTTGGAAAAGATTCTAAAAGCTTGAGTTAGTTCCGAAGTAGGGCTTGCACTTATGTTACAGCCAACTGTAAACAATTGTGAGTAGGTTGAAAAGAAACAGGAAGAATTTAAACCAATAGAATTCATCTTACATATGAAGTTGCTAATGATGCTTGATGGAGAGTTAATCTGAGTTATGCCTGGAATGTTCCACAATCAGAAGTAACGCATCAGTGAACTGGTTTTCAAATTTGTTTGCAAATTTTCATTTACATTTTGCGATACAAGATAATCAACTGCAGCCTAATAGGCTGCAGTTGATTATCTTGTATCGCAAAATGCTATACATAATTGAACATTGTGTAGCCTTTTGAAAGTTTTGCATAGCAAAAAGCGATGCGACACCGCTTATTTTGAGCCTTGCCTATAATATAAATGAGCAATGTATTTTGGAAAAAATACCAATTTAAACACTATGTAAGCTTCCTAATTTTGTTACTGTTCTATCTCTTTGACACAGATTACAAGTCTGACAAAGAAATTATAGTAACTTAACTCCATCATTTTACTACAATATATACAGGTACTGGAATCGGTAACTTCATGGTGCTTCACTACAAATTTAAGCAGAACACCGGCTGCCAATTAGTACTGAGATGGTTAACCAGATAATCGGTTTGAAACCAGTTATCCACCTAACCAATTAGAAAAACCGTCAACCGGTTATCCAAAATATCAATAGTGATCATCATTCCACGTGTAAAACATAGTAAATCTGCCGCTTCTCCTTTGTGATAGATTACACCTCGAAGCCGCATTGTATATATTGTAAAATAATCGACTTTGGCGTTCAAGACTTCATTAATCATCGGCAGTTTCCGTCAGTACTGAGTAACTGCAGAAACTATTCTGTAGTATGTATACAAACGAACGTTGTCGAGTACTCAACAACGTTCGTTTGTATACACACTACGGAATAGTTTGAGAATACTGCTTTCCAGTTCTTATAGTTTTGATCCCATATTCGGTGAAATAATGGCCACGGATAACCGGATATTATCCGGTTATAGCTCTCGGTTAGTCAGTTACGAAAATGAGCCAACCATTTCAGCCCTACTGCCTACAGAGCTGTGCCGTAATGGAAACCCATGATTCACGATGAATTTGGTATTTGGTTAGGGCTCAAGGCAGGGTATATAATCAAGTTCGTCAATTCCTCCACAAAAGCATTGTACTGGCTGGTGCTGCTGGGTTAGAAAGATAGCATCAATACAGTGTACATGCCCTATAGGCTATTGCTTTTCTCTACCCCTTCAGCCGATCTCAACTCACCTCCAAGATCCCATTGAATTAGCTGGTGCAACCTCAATATTATTAAGGGCCAAACACAAATTTTGAACCCCCCAATCCCCCAAATTTGCATATAATACTGAAAATTAAAAGTCCTATCTGGCCCTTCATATTTTTAGTACTTGCTCATGCGCAGTACCCAAGAAGAGACCGGAATTGGCACAAGCATCATTCTTCTGTTTGGCCCAAAGTCAGTAACAACTGAACTGACATCTGTGCTTTAAAATCTCATTTTTAGCTTAACTTGACATAGTCAAGATAAGCTATTGCCATCACGCGTGCGGAAGTCTGTTAGTCTGTGACTCTGTGAGTCTGTTCACATTTTCCTTTAGCATGGGCTACACCCCGCAGTTCTTGTCTGATCATCACAAAATTTCATGTGCAGGTTTGGGATCATGTCTAGATGAGAACGTCCCCTTTTGGTTGCGATCGGGCAACCGGTATGGCTGCCCAAGCCCAAAAACCGAAAACCATTAGCACTGTCTACAGGTCATATTTATTGAGGAATTTTATTGTAACTTGGTGGGTTGACTTCATACAATGTCTAGATGAGAAAGTCCCCTTTTGGTCCTGATTGGGTAACTGTGACAGCTACAGGGGCCCGAAGCCCGAAGCCCGAAAACCTTTAGCACAGCTTACAGGTCATTAACTCACCTGACTGAAAGTCAGGGTGAGCTTTTCTTATCACTTCTAAATTGCAAGAATCGTGATTGCACTCACTATTCTTATTTTTTCAAGAAGAGTGAAAAAAATTTTCATAAGATTTCTGATTAGAATTTACCTTGCTGTAATGTCTAGAAGAAATTCATCAACATTCTGATTCATGACTTTATACTATGCCAAGGCAAAAAACAAAATTCTAACAAAAATCACGTCTCTCTTGGCAACTGGAATAGAGGCATCGGAGATATTGAACTATGATAGCCTTTACTCAGATTTAGGGAAAGAAGAAATGCAAGAATCATGAGATTTGTCTCTTAACTGGTAGAGTGCTGGAAGCCCTATTTTGGGCTTTACTAAAAGTGACAGGCAATAACTGTGTGTAGCTACATTCTGCCTGAGGAAGCCTTTATTGTCCCTGATATGAATCAGATTTTTTATACAATACCTTGCTCTCTGACATTTAATTGGATAGTGCCTATAAGGCACTATCCAATTAAATGTAATAGAGCAGTATATGATGAGCTTTGATTTGTTGTCAGAAAAAACTCAGCACTTTACCAGTTAAGCTTTTTGGGAGACATTTAAATCACTGGAACCTCAAACCATCCCAATGCAGAGCATGCATTCTTTCACGTCAGAAAGCTAACCAACTTGTTCCCATAATAAGAAAGGTTTTGGCATGAAAGTGTGCTGGGTTCGATCTGTTGAGTATTCTAATAAAAGACAGCAAAAGCAATAACTGTACATGTACTTGATAGAATTGCAATTTGCATATGGCAGCTAGTACTCAAATGATTAGTCGACTAGTCGATGTCAACTCTGGGTAAACCAGTAGTCGATTCTCAATTGTGCAGTCGACTAGTCGGAGGAGTTCAAGCTTTTAGGTAAATAGTATCCCTTCTGTGCCACTGTCAGACAGTTTGAACAGCAATATTAGGCAATCAATGTATACATCTATTGCCATTTAATAGTAGTGACAGTAGTTTGTTTTAACTGGTACTAGTAGAGTGCTGAATTATTTCGGGCTATCAGGATATGTTATTAATTTGTCTTGTTGCAATTTATGGGAGAGTGCCTATAGGCACTCTCCCATAAATCGCAACAAGGCAAATTAAATAAGACTATATAATTTCACTCTTAGCATAATTAGAAGCACATTAACAGAATAATGTTCCAGTAAGTTGCTGTATATGAATGCCCAAGTGAAGGCAAATTTGGACCCTCAGCACTCTACCGGAACACCAATACTGTTATAAGGAGACAAGTTATCACCAATGACTAGTCGAAGTCGACTTGACTTTTGGGTATTGACTCGTCGACTTTGGAATTCACTAGTCGTTTGAGCACTAATGGCAGCAGAGTTCAAAGGTGTGAATTGTCATTAAGGAAAAGTATTTATCGAATAGAAATAAAGCAAAATCGAACTTTTCCCGAAAATTCCCTTGTATATTGTGGTCTAATAAGAAATTCTGTACTTTGTTAGTGACCTAGTGACTGAAGAAGTGTACTCTGATGACGTGATTGTTCCATGACCTGCAAAACTTAATCAACATCCAATGAAAACCTAGACAAACTATAAGCAATAGCCTCATTGAATATTAAGTGTACCACAGGACCAAACGGTGCGATTTGTTTGGTCAGTATGTGCGCTACATAATGCGAGTTGTAAAACTTCATTCAGTAGTAAATATCATTATGTAACGTTTTGTTTTCTGATCAATCAATCTTAATACTGCAACATTTACACAAAACAAGAAGAAGTTGAAAAAGCATGAACTTCTGTGGATGTACTTCCGCTGTCAGCGTTAATAATGACACAAAAGTTTGTAGGTATTCTGATCACACTTCATTAGTGTGTTTTAATCAGTGTAATGGAATATCGAATTTGTACCTGGTAATTTAATCTATTTTCTTGAAAATTAGAGAAGCATGAAAAAGAGAGCTTCTTGTTTCCAATTTAGAAGCTGGAAGAAGCGCGAGTGTGATTGTGCTCCTCAAATCGACAGCACTGAAGAATATTCTATTAATAGGACTTTGGCCATATTGATTATTTCCGTGTATTCTAGGCATAATTATTCTACTTACTCTATTTATTCTAATTATTCTATTATAGTAGAATCCTCTTAATTGAATATCCATTTTGCCAGTGAAAATTATTCAATTAACAGGAGTATACAATTAACAGGGATTTGGTCAGTTTCCTGTGTTCTGGAGGTAATCTGAGCATTTACTCTATTATACCTTGTTTGACAGAGCTCTATGAGCTCTGTCAAACAAGATATAATAGAATAAATGCCTGTATTGGATGTAGTAAGGCCAAAAAGGTTGATAAATAAGGAGAATTTGGTGTGCGTCACAGTAATTTTTTCGACATACTACAAAAATTTATATACAATTAACAGGAGTTTCCTCTACAAGCCATAAGCAATTAACAGATTAAATTTGTACTGAAGGTATAGTAAATGGTTTTGTGTTTGAAAATTATATTCAATTAACAGGGATATACAATTAAGAGATATCCAATTAAGTGGGCTCCACTGTACTACAATAAACCCCAAAATAAATCAACAAGAGGCCCCACGGGGCCTGAAGTGCTCATCTTGAACAGCACACAATATAAACAGTCAAAGAATGAGTCTACATTAAGCAATCCATCTCCATAGAATATACTGCCAATCCTTGAGTTCCTCAGGAGTGACAAAAATAATCTGGGCATCATGCCTTTTCTTCAGTTGATCATAATGTAAAATGTAGAGCTCCCCTATGAAGCCCCTTGATACAACCTATGTGGATTAATCTTAGTTACACACCTCTAAAGGATACTGAATACAAAATTTTTAATTCTTCAACAACATGGCCAATTCTGGCTCAAAAATTAACCCAGGCTCTCGATTTGAACAAAGTTGAATCTGACTTCCCTAGAGATGTTGTGTACCAAATATGAAAGCATTCCGACTGTTGGATCTGAAGAAGAGAAATTTTAAAGAAATTTCTTCATATTGCACTAAGTTAAAATTTGGGCTACCATAGCGCACCCAAATATTAACCTATGGATCAGATTTGAACAAACTTGATGGTGGATTTGAAGAAGAAGATTTTTAAAAATTATCCCCCATATTGAACAAAGTTAAAAAGCACAAATATTAACCTAGGGACTTGGTTTGAACAATCTTGAATGTGACCCTCATAGCAATGATGTATACCAAACATTAAAAGATTCTGACTGGTGGTTTTGAAGAAGATGATTTTTAAATAATATTCCCCATATTACTCTAATTTAAAAAGTTGGGCTCCTGTATTGAGCCCAAATATGAAACAATGGGCTTTATTTTAACACACTTGTATCTGACCCCACTATGAATGCTGTATACCGAATATCAAAAGATTCTGATGATTGGTTCTGGAGAAAAGATTTTTTAAAATTTTTGCAAATATGCTGACTCAGCATTTTTTCGATGCCCATTACAGAACACTCTAACATAACAGATGGCAATTTTTTTTACAATTCAATTCTACTGGTCCTAAGGATGCTGCATACCCAATAACAGCTCTCTGTTCAGTGTGGTTTGAGAAATATGGGCGTTTGAAAATATTTCTATTTTTAGCTCCCAGGGTTTCCATGGGGTGCACAAATTTTTTTTTGCATAAGTCAAGTACTTATGACCCAATAATACCACATACCAAATTTGGTTCAAACCGGACCATCAGTTCAGAAAATAGAAATTTTGGGCGTGGCCAAAAATCTAACCCCTCCCATTACAAAGCCAAATATTGCTTCACAAACTTCGTTTGAACAAACTTGATTCTACACCTCAAAAGGAAGCTCCATAACAAATATCAAGTCACTGTACACACTGGTTCAAGAGAAGATTTTAAAAATATTTTGGAGCGAGCATTTTCCCCCACTCCCTCCCTATGGGGCTAGGCATGATGAATTGAACAAAAATGCAATGCCCCTTCAGGACCATCACTCAAACAAACTTTCACTTGAATTGGCCCAGTCGTTTTGGAGGAAAAGACCAAAACATGGTGTTGACGGATGACGGACGGATGAAGAGCGATGAAATTAGCTCAGCTTGACTTTGTCAAGATCAGCTAATAATAAAAAAAATAAGCCCATCTACCAACTTTCAGAGTTGATTATTTTTTGTCATTGCAATACTGAAAACTTTTAGCATTCACAAACTCATGAGTGGAATGTGTGGACAGCATAACTTGTTACATGCCAGCAGGGTGGTCAGAGTGTGGTTTGCACCCCACTGGCCAGGGGGCAACTTGCACCCACATAACTCTGTCCATCAGAAATATTTGTGAATGCTAAAAGTTTTCAGTATTGTAATAATATGGATATATTAAGAGAATTGCATTGAAGCAATGGTTAACTGACAGAGTGCTGGATGCCCATACTTGGGCTTTATTCTGAAGTGCATGTACCACGACGTAACCCTTTAGCCAACGTAACGGCCAAAACCGGCCAGTGCTATTCACAAAAATCGCCAATTAATTTTCAGTATTTTTTTACTTTTTGTATCAATAACATAGATTATGACCCCTCTTTGGAACGAGCTTGCCGAGCTCGTTCCAATGAAGGGTCATAACCTATGTTTTTGAAACAAAAAATTAGTTATTCAAGAATTTTTTTGGCAAGTGATCTCTGTTTTTTCATGTTAGGTAAAGAGTTAATAGCTTCATATTCTGTGGATGTGCTTCATATTATTTTTGAATTGAAATTATTAAATCTCTGAGGATTTGCCTTGTTACAATTTATGCACTAGGCACTCTCCCATAAATTGTAACAAGACATTTTTTAGTTTATTTTTTTTATTGATGTTTAAGGTCACATATTTATGCACAATGGCTAATCATGACCATGACAGTTTTATGGGTGAAGGAAGCCGGAGTTCCCGGAGAGAACCACCGAGCAACGACGAGCAGCTGCCAGCTCCCCAACATCGTAACTCTGCACTGCAGCACAGGCAGGGTTAGATTGGTTGAAGACAGTACACGGCGTCATCGTGCCCCCACGCGGGCAATGGAGATGAAGTGTCTTGCCCAAGGAAACAACGCGGTTGCTGCAGGTGGGATTCGAACCGAGGACCTATCGGCTTAGCCTGCACCTCTACCTACTGAGCCTGTAACAAGACACAGAGATGTGGACAAATTTGGATGACCAAAAATAATTTAGCACTCTACCAGTTAAAAACTCAAAAGGCCATATTTTTCCCCTACATGGCAAACAATATGTAAACAGATGACCAATGGTTAGAGTTCAAGTTTCCCAACTTTGTATAGTACCGTCATCACAAAATCAAATATATAATTTTGTTCAGACTGAATTGCGATCCAGTCAAAATTTTCTAATTATTTATTTATTTATTGATGTTTAAGGTCATATATTTCTTCACAATCTATAATCGTGAGTACAACATGGATATAAAGTCAAATCCAGCCAACTGTTTATACCCATGTTGGTCTTTTTAGAGAACTTCCATGCCAGGCATTGGTCATTGGGTCCTATTTTATCAGTAAAACAGAACTGATTTATCAGAGGAAATAAGCACTGCAAAACATCCTAGCATATTATGGAATAAACCAGAGGTACTGTGAGCAAACTCACAAAGTGATCCCCCCCCCCCCCCCCCCATGTGAAATGTATAAGTTAGATTATCTCCCCTTGGAAATGTCAGAACGGAATTATATTGCTTCATACACATCTTCATATGGAGTTCTTCCATTGTGTAAAGTTTCATGAAAATTCTTCAAAAACGGTTTAGGAGGAGTTACGCTTACAAGGATGGACAGACGGACAGATGGACGGACGGACGGATGGACAGGGTGATTCCTATATATCCCCCCCAAACTTTGTTTGCGGGGGGTATAAATATGGAATAAATGAACCCATGTATATGAACAATATCCACCTCCTCTTATCTTTAGGTCTGGCATTTTCAGAAGAGCGATTTATTCGCTCGCCCACTGCTCGCTTTAAAAAAATTAAGGAGGGCGAAAACTAGCTCTCCTGGCTTTAGAAAATATTGATTACCATAACAGTCTATTCCTAAAACCCACATCTTTTAAGATCTCTGCTTTGTTAGTGGTCTCTGCAAGACGACTATACTGCTCCTCCCACTTAGCAGAATTCATTAATAGTAAAACTTCATTTTGCCACTTTTAGCTTTTGTAAGCTTGAGGAGAACTAATCACTCTCCTAGCCATGCAAGGGGAGCGATTTTTGGCCCTCCTGCATTTTTAAGAATGCGAGGCCAGTTTTGAAGTTAGTGCACTTACAAAAGTGTATTTCAATTGGGTCACAATCTGATTGCAAAATGTACCACTTTCGTCACCATCCCCAGGATTTCAGGTCACATTTTTAATTCTGATTGGAATTTGATACTGTTATGGGCTGTTTGTATACAACAGTTTTTGTGAAAACTTGTACGCAGACAACAGGGCTGGGAGGAGTTAAAATTTTCCTTAACACGTTAAAATGTTGAATAATTCTGTCTTAACGAGTTAAATGACATTAAATGTTAAAATGAACAAAATTTTAATAACTTCGGCCATTTTTATTGATTTGAATTTGAATATGATTGAACTTACATACAGTTCGTCTCTTGAGTTGCAATGTGTTCTATGTGCCTACTGGGAGCCTACTGGCACATAGAACACATTGGAACTCAGGGAACGAGTAGCTAATCTAGTTCTTTCAGGTTATCGTAAATTCTAACATTTAGCGATGTTTTCATTTAAGAATGCAATCGCTGCAGCCATTTCCTAAGAAAGAGACATCTGCTGTTGTTCGAATACCAGTCCTTACATAGAAAACAGGCATTCGGATGAAGCTGATATTGCTGTATTGCCAAATATTGGCAGGCCAACTTTGCCAACGTTGGTAGGAGGGCTTCAAGGTCTCTCCACCAAATCAATGGGTCATCTATAATTGACGAACATCCAAATTATTCATGTTCTGTAATTTCGTCAAATGGCGCAAAATTTGACGTCATCTGCACGTGCGATGGGTAAAGATAAGATAACGATGCCATGCTATATATTATACAATTATAATCTTCAAAGTTAAACGTTATTGACTTGGTTTAATTTTTTTAACGATGTTAAAATAATTTAACACGTTAATGTTTGAAATGTTAGCTGCTCCCAGCCCTGGTAGACGACTGTTGATGGAATGTGATGTATCTTCATTTAGAAAGATATACAGGTATTCATTCCTGCCCCAGGTATAATTATTCCAACCACTACATATTTAATTTCTCCTGAAAACATTAAGATATTAATTGTGGAACTATATACAGCGTAATCATAAAATTATGGCTGTGATGAGTCTTCATTTCTGATTGTAATGTCATCAAAATGTCGATCAAATCAAGTCTCAATTGAGCAGCGTTTCTAGCTTTGATTCACAGAAAATGAATCAGGGAAATTTTTCAGATGCAATCCTCCGGAATATATCAGTGGTTGGAAAAGCGAACCACAAGTTCGCTTTTCCAACCAACTGAAATATTCCAGATGAATCAATCTAAACATAGGTGACAACAGCATCAAATTTCTTTCAGAAATTGATCAGTGGTCAGAGAGCCTGGCTATTTCCATGATCACACTTTACTGCTTTTGAAGCCTATCAAAGGAAAAAGGGTGCCCAACCTGTGATAAATAAAAATCAAATTCTATGCAGGTAATTACCTCAATAATTTGACTGTTTGAGAAGGAAATCACTCGAGCAATCAATCGTGACCACAATCCAATTGGAAAGTAAGGAACACTGTAAACTCTTGTTAATATATCTAATGAAATATAAATAGACAATAAATTTTAGTGACAAGTTCTTATTTCCACCAAAAACATGTAAAAACTGAACGACTAGAACATAAAAATCATTTCTTTGTATTTTAGGTCAGTTTCATATCTCCTCAACATGACCGTAGCACAAATGTAACATCATTTTATTAATACAGCCAGTAACCCGTCCACTCGTCTTTTGGAAGGGCAGATTTTCTCCTTTGACCTGAATGGGCTGGTGTTAGACCAAACATGATTTCAACGTTATAACTGATTTTTTTTTCAGTTTTGATATGTTCTTCAGTTAATATTATGGTCTTACAGTCCTTGTTTGGACTTCCGAGATATAAATAGAGTGGTATCAATGTGAACAAAATCACTTGATTGCACTGTGGAAAAAACGCAATACAGAATTACATCATTTGAACGTTAACTCCTTATGTCCAGATGCGCAATAAAATTACCGTGCCTTGCCATTGTAAATATGTGAACAAAAATAACTAAACCACACTTTGCTCTTTGATATTTTTTCGAAAGTAGACAATGGAGAACCCTCTACTGTCAGCTACAAAAGCTTTTGAAAACCATGATACGGGCACGAACACTGCTCTGACAGAAAATTTTGAACAATATAAGTTATCTCAGCCAACATGTATGGTATATGGAGATTTAATATCTGAATGTCAGTTTTTAAACCTCCATATACCAGTTGGCAGAGATAACGTTTTTGTCCCGGCTGAAACACAATACAACTTAGTGGAAATAAATTTGTGGATGCATTTCTCAGCTCCACAATCATTTGGACCAAATTCGTGATAATAATTTTGTTTTTATAATCGCAGAAGACAACATCCCTTGCATTAAGAAAACGAGTAAACAGTATTTTGTTGACATATCGTTCCCTGAATTCCAATGTGTTCTATGTGGCTAATGGCACATAGAACACATTGGCACTCAGGGAACAAATTATTTGCTCTTATTTTATTTTTATGATTGTATTGTAAGAAATCTGATAATATTTGTGACTATTTTTGGGTTTTTTGGTTCGTTTTTTATTTTGAGGCGAGCAAAAGAGGAAAGCTTTCATTTAAACCATATACTCCCGATATTTCGTGTGCGCTTATACCCTGGATGTTGCACACTCTCATATACTTTGGATGTTGAGTGCACACTTGGTAATGGCTACTTTGTCCAAGGCATTCTGACCAATCAAAAGACAGAATTTCTCGGATACAGGGACAAGTTACATTTGATACCCAGTCGAACTTCTAGGCCATTTTCCATCCTTATGCTTCGTTCATCAGATTTCCACCCCACACATTGTGGCTACCAGGTCTTATTTTATCAGTAAAAGAGAACTCGTTTATCACTGTAAACCGGGGCTTGTGAACTTGAATGAGTAGTGAATCCAAGGTGTTTCCAGGCAGTTTTCTGTGTATTTTCCAGGGTTTTCAAGGAGTCAAATAACAAGAGGCCCCAGGGGTCTGAGGGCGCTCACCTGACATGGTAGCCTAAATATCAACCCAGAGAATTGATTTCAACAAGTTGCATCTGCTACTCCTAAGAAAAGCTTACACCAAATATCCAAAGATTCTGACCCGTGGATCTAAAAAGAGTGACTTTTAAAGAATATTCCTCATAATGAACTAAGTTATAATTTGGGCTCCCACAGGAAGCCCATATATGAACCCAGGGACTTGGCTTTACCAAACTTGAATCTTACCCCCTAAGGATGCTGCACACCAAATATCAAAACACTCCGACTGCTGGATCTGAATAAGAAGATTTTTAAAGAAAATTCCTCATTCTGAACTAAGTTACAATTCGAGCTCCCACAGTGAGCCCAAATATGGACCTAGGGACATGGCTTGAACAAACTTGAATCTTACCCCCCTAAGGATGCTGCATAAAAAATATCAAAAGCATTCATCTGCTGGATCTGAAGAAGATTTTTAAGAAAATTCCTTTTTGCAAACTAAGTTACCATTCAAGCTCCCACAGTGAGCCCAAATATGGACCTAGGGACATGGCTTGAACAAACCTGAATCTCACCTCCCGCTCCCCCCCTAAGGATGCTGTATACCAAATATCAAAACATTCCGACAGCTGAATCTGAAGAAGAAGATTTTTAACGAAAATTCCTCATTTTGAACTAAGTTATCATTCAGGCTCCCATAGCGAGCCCAAATATGGACCTAGGGACATGGCTTGAACAAACTTCAATCTCATTTCCCTAAGGATGCTGCATACCAAATATCAAAACATTCCGACTGCTGGATCTGAAGAAGATTTTTAAAGAAAATTCCTCATTTTGAACTAAGTTATAATTCGGGCTACCACAGTGAGCCCAAATAAGATCCCAGGGACTTGGCTTGAACAAACTTTAATCTCACCCCCCTAAGCATGCTGCATACCCAATATCAAAAGATTCTGCCTGCTGGATCTTGAGAAGAAGATTTTCAAAGAAATTTGCCGGAAATGCACTAAGTTCAAATATGAGCTCCTATACTGAGCCCAAATATGAACCCAGGGGGCCGATTTGAACAAACTTGAATCAGATCCACCTCACAATGTTGCATACCACATATCAAAAGATTCTGCCTGCTGGATCTGGAGAAGAAGATTTTTTAAGAAATTTGCCTGAAATGCACTAAGTTCGAATTCGGGCTTCTGAAGTGAGCCCAAATATGAATCCAGGGGGCCGATTTGAACAAACTTGAATCAGATCCATTCCACAATGTTGCATACCAAATATCAAAAGAATCTGCCTGCTGGATCTGGACAAGAAGATTTTTAAAGAAATTTGCCTGAAATGCACTAAGTCCGAATTCGAGCTTCTATAGTGAGCCCAAATATGAATCCAGGAGCCGATTTGAACAAACTTGAATCAGATCCACCCCAAAATGTTGCATACCAAATATCAAATGATTCTGCCTGCTGGATCTGGAGAAGAAGATTTTTTTAAAAATTTTCCTGAAGTGCACTAAGTTCGAAATCGGGCTCACAGTACTGAGCCCAAATATGAACCAGGGGGCCGATTTGAACAAACTTTAATCAGATCCACCCTACAATGTTGCATACCAAATATCAAAAGATTCTGCCTGCTTGATCTGGAGAAGAGGATTTTTATGTTTTTCCCCATTGCCTACAGTGTTAAAAGTGCTGACTCAGGACTTTTTCCAAAGTCCTGAAAAAAGTACCTTGTGATCAAACCGACAGGAATTTGTTTTAACCATTCTATTCTACTGGATAAAAGTAAACTTTATACAAAGTAAGAATTTTCTGTGCAGTGTAGTTTTGGAGATAAGGCAGTTTTAAGGTTTTTCCTATTTTTAGCTCCTGAGGTTCCCACAGGGCAATGAGAAGAAAAAAATTTTTTGCATGAATCAACTACTTATGACCCATTATCATCTCATATCAAATTTGGTTCATATCGACCTCACGGTTCTAAAAACAGAAATTTTAGGCGTGGCCAAAATTTTTGCCCCTCCCATAACAAAGGCAAATAATGCCCGACAAACTTCTCTTGAACAAACTTGATTCTAAACCTCAAAAGGACTCTCTATACCCCATATCAAGTCTCTGCTACTGGTGGTTCATTAGAAGCAGATTTTCAAAAAATTTGGCCATTTTTTCCCCACCCCTCTGCTCAATATGAGCCGAAACCTAATTTGCATAAAAATCAAAATGCCCCTATGTAACCACTACTTAAATTTAATTAAAATGTGGCCAGTGATTTAGGAGAAAGAGGCTCAAACACCACCTTCACGACGTACGACGGACAGAAAGTGATCAGAATAGCTCACCCTGACTTTCAGTCAGGTGAGCTAAAAACTGGGGAGAGTCAGGGTAATTTCTTGACAGGTTACAAGATTTTTTTATTCAATTAACAGGAGTTTACTCTATAAACTATATTCAATTAACAGGTCAAATTTGTACTGGAGGTATGGTAAATGGTTTTGTGTTGGGAAATTATATTCAATTAACAGGGTTATTCAGTTAAGAGATATCCAATTAAGTGGGCTCCACTGTATTACCAAATGATTATTGATAACTGATATCAATAATCGTGGTACCCCTATACCAAAGATTACTTATCTTAACTGCCTTGTTCAATTCATGCAATAAAATATTCAAATGTCTTGAATCACCCCTCAAGAAACATATTTTTTGTTAGAGACTAAGATTTAGACTCACAATTACACTTTTAGGCAATAAAAGGGGAGCAACTCTTTGCATCACCCCAAAGACACTCTCCAATGAATTATAATCAGAAATAGAGAGGAATCGCTTGACTGGGCTAGTTACGTGAAATAATTCATTCGAGGCATGGGACTATACTGTAAAAGACGAGTGCGTGAATGCACACGAATATGCGCACTCGTGTTTTACAATATAGTCCCTCGCCTCGAATGAATTATTTCAAGTAACCAGCCCAGTCAAGCGATTCCTCTCTTTATTACTTTTCATTATTAACGATAAAAATATTATTTAAACCTTTACCTAACGTAACAGCCAAAACCGGCCAGCGCTGTTCTCAAAAATCGCCAATTAATTTTCATTATTTGTCTCTAAAACATAGGTTATGAGTCCTCATTGGAACGAGCTCATCAAGCTCGTTCCAATGAGGGGTCATAACCTATGTTTTTGAGACAAAAAATGAAAATAGTAGTTATTCAAGAATTTCTTTTGCAAGTGTCGTCTGATTTTCATGTTAGGTAAAGGGTTAAAAAAACAAAAAACAATGAAGTCCCCATTACACCCATGGTAGAGCATCTTTGTTTGCGCGCACGGATACATGACACAATTGTTGATAGCATAATTCACTTGTGACGTTATCGTTTAAAATCAAACCCGCAAATCCCAGTAAATCACACTTTGGAAAGTAATAATATAATTTAATGACAAAATCATGCGAAACTTAGATCCTCCATCATTGGTCGCATTGTATCTTTGTAAAAACTGTTCTAATGGGACAAATACCTCAACAAACACAAATTAATTTCAACAAACAGATGGCTGCATGGATAGTAATCTTGTCCTTCAAAATAGAAATACAATAAAGAATGGAGAGTTTTTAACTTGAACAACTCTTAACTATCATGGATCCATTGAAAAGAGTTGAAAGCCACTATAGTGGCTTTATACTATATGAACTAGCTTGATGTTTCTTCAGCAGCAGAACAAAGGGGCCTTAATCGCTCACCTGACAAAGTTGTTCAAAGAAGTATTTTGGGTCATATTCAGTTAGCCATAGTTCATCAACACCACAGTAGAATGAAGTGATCAAAGTATTCATAACTCTAGTGTCCATGTCAAATGATTATTATCATAGGTCTTCCTGACTGCTTCCAATTCTATCAGCTGTAGATCAGCACTGCCAAACTTCCAAGGGTTGTTGTGTCACTGCAACTCCCCCCCCCCCATAGGGAGCCTAAATGTTAATCCAGGGACTCAATTTGAACAAACTTGAACCCCCCACCCCCTCCCAGACACACACACACACAGATATTGAATATGGAATATGGAAGGATTCTGACTGGTAGATCTGAAGCAGTAGGCTTTTTAAGAAATTTCCTCATATTGCCATAAACTAAAATTTGGATTCCCATAGGAAGCACAAATATTAATTCAGGGACCTGATTTGAACAAACTTGAATCTGACCCACCTAGAGATGTTGTATACTAAATATGAAAGGATTCTGACTGGTGAATCTGAAGAAGATTTTCAAAGAAATTCCCTCATATTGCATTAGGTTAATATTTGGGCTCCCATAGGGAGCCCAAATATTAACACAGGGACTTGATTTGAACAAAATTGAATCTAGAGATGTATATCAAATATGAATGGATTCTGACTGGTGGATCTGAAGAAGATTTTTAAAGAAATTTCCTCGTATTGCACTAAGCTAATATTCGGGCTCCCATAGGGAGCCCAAATATTAACAAAGGGACTCGATTTGAAAAAACTCAAATCTGGCTCTCCAAGAGATATTGTACCAATTCTAAAAGCATTATGACTGGTAGATCCAAAGAAGAGTTTTAAAGAAATATCCTCATCCTCAAAGATTCTAATTGGTTTAGAAGATTTTGGAAAACAATTTATAGGTGCTATCAGAGTAATGCCTCTTGTGGTGCCCCATGTGGACCTGGTTTCTTTATTTGAACAAAAGTGAATTGACATATGATAGGGAACATGCACATCAAATCTGGTTCAATTCGGCCCAGTTGTTTATTAGGAGAAGTCAATAATGTTCATGCAGGACTGATGAATGAATGACGGAAGGATGATGGATGGATGACAGACGATGGACAACAGACACAAAGTGATCACTTAAGCTCCCCCAGGCTTTCAGTCAGGTGAGCTAAAAATGGTTATATAAAATGGTTTTGTTACCATGTATTGGAAAGTGCCAACTGGCACTGTCCAATAAATCATAACAAATCAAATATTTATATATTTATAAAATATCAAATATTTATGAATAACATTTTGCTAAATGAATGCTCCTATATTGGTAGCAATATAATTTAAAAATGCGAGGCTGATGCAAAGAGTGGGAAACTATCACACTACCCGTAGGCATATTTTAATTAGCCTTGTGGGACAGAAAACATTTTTCTAAGTTGAAGTGAAGAAGGGCCATAGCTCTGAGCAAAATTATTGGATGGAACTTGTTTCTTGTGCATATCCGTTACCCCATGTGGGTCTATCAGCACACCAAAGGAGATCCAAATTTGACTGATGGCTTTGAAATTACAATCCAAAACGTTTGTGCAGACAGATGGAGAGACAGACACCATGATGGATGGATGGACAGACAGATGGATAGAGATCTCCACAGATACCCCTAAATCCTCCTTCAAAGGTCGGGGGCATTAAAATAGTCATGTTATAAATCACCTTCGAAAAACAAGTGCAATGCCAATCGCCAGCAATCAGACAATCATCCTCCACAGATAGATACAGATGGAACAAGGGTTACTGAGGCGGGGTAGAGTTTTTTCCACACTGTGTGATTATAAGAAAATGTACTGCAAGTAGATGAAGACCAACCTGAAATCGCCAGACGAGGCTGATTTTTTAACTCAATATAGACACAGATGGAAGTAAGCAGAAAACTAATTACATGCAATTTCCAAAAATGGCTTCCAGTCAGCCATCTTGAATTTTTTTTTCTAAAAAAAACTTGTCTGCGCATTGCTGAAAATCTGAAACAAAAGCATCAAAGTGTCTCTGAGATATAGGTGGTAACAGGACACACAAACATAATATATACAAATAGGACTGAAAAAAACTTAAGTAGATTGTCTTATTTGCATAATTTATGCATGAGAAAAAACCTGTTTATATTATTTATCTTGTCCTTATTAAAAATGATTGAAAGCATAAATGTCAGAAAACTAATTACACACAATTTCAAACAAAAATGGCTCTCAGTCAGTCATCTTGAAATTTTTTTCAAAAAAAAACTTGACATGCATCAATTTTACATAATGTCAGATCATTGTTGAAAATTTGAAACAAATGTGCCAAAGCATCTCTGAGACACAGGTGGTAACAGGACTCACAAACATAATACAGTGGAGCCCACTTAATTGGATATCTCTTAATTGTATATCGCTGTTAATTGAATATAATTTTCCAACACAAAACCCTTCACCATAGCTCCAGTACAAATTTGACCTGTTAATTGAATATAGGTTATAGAGTAAACTCCTGTTAATTGAATAAAAATTCTTGTAACTTGTTGAGAAATAACCCTAATTCTCTCCAGTTTTCCTTTGTTTATAGATCTATTTGACCTCAATACATCCAATACAGGCATTTAATCTATTATATTTTGTTTGACAGAGCTCATGGAGCTCTGTCAAACAAGATATAATAGAATAAATGCTACATTTATTTCTAGAAAAGAGGAAAGTGACACAATACCTGTTAATTGAATACTCCTGTTAACTGAATAATTTTCAAAGGCAATGTGGCTATTCAATTAACAGGGTTCCACTGTATATACAAATATGGCTGATAAAAAGTTTATGTTAGTCTAAAAAAAAACATATATGTTCTTTATCTTATGCTGCTACACCTCTATACCAAAAATTAGTGAAATTGGAAATGTCACTTATAAGTTATAGGCAGAAAACTATTACACACAATTTCCAACAAAAATGGCCATCAGTCAGCCATCTTGGAAAAAATTGTCTGATTAATGCTGAAAATTTGAAACAAAAGAGTCTAAGCGTCTCTGACAAAACAGGACAGACAGACAGGTGGTAACAGGTCAGGCAGACAGACAAAATGACAGACAAACAGACAGATAGACGGAGTGCAATCCATAAGTTCACTTATGGTAACCCGTGGAGGACTAATAATTCAGCACTATACCAGTTAAATAGTTCTTGACTAATGGTGCTAAAAACATTGTCTGCAGACAGACAGATGGAGAAATAATGACCTTGAACTTTGACCTTCAAAACCAATATGGGTTATCCTTATGCCAAAAGGAATGTACATGTGTAATTTCCTCTTTCAATGTGAAACACTTCCAGACTTAAAAGAGCACAACAATCATTGTGTAAAGTGTCTACAGACAGGGAGATGGACAATGTGAAGCCGATTTATTTATTTAATGGTGCTTAAGGTCACATATTTCAGCAAAATGGCTAATCATGATGGCAACAAGGATATAGTCATGTCCAGCCAATCGTTTATACCCATTTTACCCATTTTCAAAGACTTCCACCCCAGACATTGGTTACTCAATACTGGGTCCAATTTTACAAGTAAAACAGAGCTTGCTTACCACAGTAAACAAGCACTGCTTCACTTCCCAGGGTTCTCACAAGGAAGTGGAGTCAATATATCCACCCTACAAATTCGTTGTGGAAGAGGTATAAAAATACACTTTTGAAAAATAATTTAACACTCTATCAGTTAACTGGGAGAGTGCTAAATTATTTTTGGTCTTGAAAATTTCTTTGTGCATCTTTACCTTGTTACATTTTATGGGAGAGTGCCAATAGGCACGGCTCACACAGCCAATAGGCACTCTCCCATCAATTGTAACAAGACAAATGCTGACAGATAAAATAATATCACTTCAAAGATAATATGAAGCACATCCACAAAATATGAAGCCTTTAAATTGTGGTACCGACACTTCACAATAAAGCCCAAATATGGGCTTCCAGCACTCTACCAGTTAATGGTTAGAAAGAAGGGGAAATCCAATCTCTAATACCACTAGTTAAATTCCGTAAGGAATCCAATATAGTTATCAGCTTTTTGTTTATCCACTTTCCAAGGAGTTTGCATGCAGACTGCTGTTGATGTAATGTGATGTTCCTCTACTCACAAAGATATACAGGTATTCTTCTATGCTCCTGTTATAGATATTCCTATCAATAAGTATTCAATTCACCTTGATAACATCAGAATATTTACACAAATAAAGAATTAAATAATGTGATAATAAAACTAATGCTGTGGGGAGCCTATCTAGTGAACATACATCGTATTGATAAAGTCTTTAAAGTTTCTGTCAAGCTTGTCATGATTGAGAAACATTTAATGCGTTAATTCAAAGAAAACTGATGTTTAGACCCCACAAAGTACATCTGTTTCTCAGGCCATTTTTTGTAAAATTGAATGTTGGCAGACGTTTTTTTTATTTTATTTTTTTATTTTTGTAATTATTTCTTTGCCATCAGAAGTTCATGTTCTTGGTTTGTTTTATGTTATAGTGTATCATAATCTACAGAATAGCATGGTTGGTAGTGTATTTCGTCCCTTGAGTGCAAGAAGGCTTTGCAATTGCAAAGCCTTGTTGCACTCATAGGAAAAAAATATCAATTTTAGTAACTTAGATAAAATATCAGACATAAACCATTTAATTTTAATTTTTTTTAAGTTTGCATTGGTTATGAAAAGATAGCATGCAGCTGTCAAAATAGCCATGCATGTATGGCCTGAGAAACAGATGTTTAACTAGATGGATTATTTCAATTGATCAGAAAAGTGAACCATAGGTTTGTTTTATTGACCAACTGAAATTAGAGATGAGCCGATTAATAAAATGTCCCATCAAACGAACGCCGATTATTTTAGACAACAATCGGCCAATACCAAATGCTGATGTCAGATGGTTTCTTTATTATTCAAGCTTACTGCAGAAGCTGGCTGATTTACAGTAATCAGAATTTAATTTATGTGCCATTAATTCCCATCGACCCGGAAGATAACACACTTTTAATACTCACTTAAATAAGTTAAATAACAGACATCAAAGGGTTAATTTTATGTCAATGAAGCACCATCAGTGCAGTATATTTTTGATTAAAAATAAATGGCTAACAATTGAGTCGAGAAGTTATCAAAAGCCATCGTTAAAACCACATGTTTTAAAGTGGGAGTTTCTCTTCGGTAAACCCATATATGGGATTGTGTCACACGAGTTATGATGTTGCACTGCATTATCTATTTTTATCACGTGTTCCACACATTTCAACATGAGAAAAATTCAGTGGCTTTGTGTTGATAAATCCCACTCCGAATGGCCCGATATCAAACTTATTGCACCCAAACATCTCACAGTTAACACGGATTACTAATATGGAGGAATCATCTGTCTAATATGGGAATAAAGAATGTCATTATATATTTAATGAGACGATGAGTGTGGTTGAAAGAAATATTGCGACATTTTGCAGAATGCAGTACAGTTTGGGCAGTGAAGAGCATCCGTATTCACATGATGGATAAAAAACAACTCGTTGAACTCAGTACACAATCAAAATCTTTAATGTAATATTCTGCCTTTTCTTTCACGAACCATCACTTAACTGATATCAGTAACAGACGAGTGACGTACCGATCACTTGCCACTGGTTGTCCCACAAAGGGGAAGAAAGTTCATTACAGATCATCCATAACACTTTCACGGAGTTTCAGACAATTGGCGAGGGCCGATGTTGAACCATCGAGTGCCGATGATGAACCGATGGGTGCTTATCGGCTGAGTGCCGATGTTACACCGATTAATCGTCTCATCTCTAACTGAAAATTTCCAGACAACTGATTCCTAACACAGTCGATGACGATGGACTATCCTAGGACTAGGCTAGCTCCCAGCATATAATTTCTTACAGAATTTGATTGGTGGTGGCCTGAATGTTTGGGTAAGATCATGTTATGGAGATGAGGACTTTATATTTTTTGATGACAGACCAACAATGAGTGAAATAATTATTCAGATACAGTAGAATCCTCTTAATTGAATATCCATTTTGCCAGTGAAAATTATTCAATTAACAGGAGTATACAATTAACAGGGATTTGGTCAGTTTCTTGTGTTCTGAAGGTAAACTGAGCATTTATTCTATTATATCTTGTTTGACAGAGCTCATAGAGCTCTGTCAAACAAGATACAATAGAATAAATGGCTGTATTGGATGTAGTGGGGCCAAAAAGGTTGATAAATAAGGGGAATTTGGTGCGTGTCACAGTAATTTGTTTCGACATATTACAAAAATTTATATACAATTAACAGGAGTTTACTCTACAACCCATATGCAATTAACAGATCAGATTTGTACAGAAGATATGGTAAATGGTTTTGTGTTTGAAAATTATATTCAATTAACAGGGATATACAATTAAAAGATATCCAATTAAGTGGGCTCCACTGTACCAACAAATCTTACTTTCATTACTGTCTGGCAGGTTAATATTTGGTTTATCTTCTGGCAGTCGACAAGGAATCAGTAACTCATCTTCAGAATGTGGCAAAGCAATTTCAAACCTGAAAATATGATTTTTATTCACTTTGTAGTATGAATTAATTACCCTAGCAATACATTAATTGCCATACTCAGCCCCAGATATTAACTGGTTGTGTGCTAGAATATATTTGCTCCACTGAATTTGCTCCTTAAATATTTATTTTATTACAAATTATTGGACAGTGCCTGTTGCAATAAAACAATGAAGAAAATGTTGGTTTGTGTCCTGGTACCCTCATTTTTTAAAAAGTTCTAGTCCTGATGGTGGCTTCTAGCACTCAACCAGTTAACAAAAAAAAACATCCAGATTTTGATATTTTTACATTTTTTTTCCTCAAAAACATATATTGTGCCCCTCCAATGGGATCATGAGCTCCTTCAGCTCAGGCCTTGAAATGTTAAAAATGTTCTAGCTCCCACATATGACAGTTGGAATTTTTTCTTACCTGTCGCCTCCAAATTTTCACCTAGAATTCATGAATATGCAGTACTGTGTATAATTGTGTTTAACCCTTCACATAACGAATCGACCGCATCCGTCCGCGTAATATGCAAATATTATTTTTCAACAAATTTCAACAAAACCATATCAAGTGACCCCTCGTTGGAATGAGCTCATCGAGCTCATTCCAACGAGGGGTCACATGATATTGTTTTGTTAAAATTTTTTTTTAAATTTCAAAAAATAATATTTAAAATAATAAATTTTGATATCGTCTGCATTGGGTAAAGGGTTAAAAAGAATAAAATCTATTCTGCATGTCAGGCTATACCAATCATCAATGAACAAATACTATAAGTCTTTCCCTAATCTATTCTGAATCAAATCCTTCACTGATTATTAACTCACCTACTGCATGTGACAGGTTTATATTTTTAGTGGTCGCCACCCAATTTCTAAACGTTGGTGGCAGGTGTACAGGCATACATTTTGGACCCGACTGAGCTTGTTCCAATGAAGGGTCATAAGCTATGCTTTTGAGACAGAAAAAAAATAATAAATATTTTTAGTAACTCCAGAATTTGTTTGGGTTGTTATGTTGGGTAGTGGGTTAAAGTATAAACTAAGTCTTCAATCATCTTGTTTAATCTTTAACCCATAAACGCCGATTTCTGACTTTTATGACCTCAGAACAGGTGCCCTTAACATGCCAACATGAGGAGGCACTGCTGACAAGAGACAAATTACATAGTCAGTGGTTTCGAGTCAAGTCTTGGCTAGACTAGTAATCACTGTTAAGCCACTGGACATGCACAGGCTGTGGTCAGGTGTGAATTCAGAACACTTGTCAAGAAACTTAAGGTTTAAACAAGACTAGAAAATTTTATTTGTTTATTTATTTTATTGGTGTTTAAGGTCACACAGTAATGTACAATGGCTAATCGTGACCGTGAACAGTTTTATGGGTGGAGGAAGCCGGAGTATCCGGAGAGAACCACCGAGCATCGACGAGCAACTATCAGCTCCTCAACATTCTAACTTTGTTCAAGCTTCGCTCAAGCAGGGTTACAGTGGTTGAAGACATGGGCATAATCGACTTGTAGTACGCCTTAGTACAGGGCGTCATTGTGCCCCCATTAGGCAACTGGGATAAAGTGCCTTGCCCAGACAGGGATCGAACTTAGGACGACTAGAAAATAATAATAATCATAAATCATACATATAATAAAATACTGGTTATTCCAAAAATCATTCAATCAAACATTACCTAGCTTTTAAATAGTTGGGATACACATTTGAGCAGCTAGTGGTAGTTCTGATAAGTCATGTATTGAGAAATAACATTAATCTTTTTCACAAGTTTGTATTTCATTTACTCACACTTGGAGTGTGGTGGTTCAGTGTTAGAGAGTTGAACTTCAAACTGAAAGGTCCATAGTTCGCTCCTGACCATCAGTAACTACTAGGTGCAAAGGCACTTATTCCCAATTGTCCACATGGGGGCACTGTGTACCAATGTGTACTGCATGTCAACGGTTCACTTGTCTTCAACCAATGCCAATCCTGCTTGTGTAGAGTTAGTACGTTGTAGAATCTAACAGTTGCTCACTGCTGGTCGGTGGTTCTCTCCGGGTTCTCCGGCTTCATCCACTCATAAAACTGTCCGACATGAGGTGACCCTGGATGTCGAAAGTGTTATTAACTGGTAGAGTGCTGGAAGCCCATATTTGGGCTTTATTGTGAAGTGCCGGTACCACAATTTAAAGGCTTCATATTCTGTGGCTGTGCTTCATATTGTCTTTGAAATGATATTATTTTATCTGTTGGCATTTGCCTTGTTACAATTTATGGGAGAGTGCCCACTGGCACTCTCCCATAAATTGTTACAAGGCAAAGATGCACAAACAAATTTTAAGGACCAAAAATAATTTAGCACTCTACCAGTTAACTGGCTGAATGTTAGAAGCCACTATCATGGCTCTATTGAAAAGTGCTAGAAGCCACTTTAGTGGCTTTACACTGGATACATTAGCTTATTGTTTCCTCAGCAGTATAAAAAAAATTGATAAACATTGTTTGGTTGCAATTTATTGGAGAGTGCAGGTGGGCACTGTCCAATAAATTACAACAAAACAATTATTTAGGAACAAAATCTTGCTAAACTAAGGTTATTCTTGCTGGTAGCCTAGAATCTTTGAAAAAAAAAATTTAGCACTCAACCCAATAATTAAATAAATAAATAAATAAATAAATAAATAAATAAATAAATAAATAAATAAATAAATAAATATACTCACACTGACATATTTTTTGGTTATGATACAGCTATTAAGTACATCGGAAAATTGGTTAGGAACTCACTTCTCTTACAAGCAAAGGTATTGTGGTATTATCATACTCTGGTGGGTGTGCGGTGGATCAGTAGGTAGAGGTGCAGGCTGTAAGCCGAGAGGTCCTCTGTTCGAATCCCACCTGCGGCAACTGCGTTGTGTCCTTGGGCAAGACACTTCATCTCTATGGCCTGCGTGGGGGGGGGGGGGGGCACGGTGGCATTGTGTACTAAGGCTTACTGCACGTCGATGGTGCACTTGTCTTCAACCAATGCAAACCCTGCTTGTGTGGAGTTAGTATGTTGGGGAGCTGACAGTTGCTCACCATTGCTCGGTGGTTCTCTCTGGGTACTCCGGCTTCCTCCACCCGTAAAACTGTCACGGTCATGATTAGCCATTGTGCATAAATATGTGATGTTAAACACCAATAAATAAATAAATAAATAAATAAATAAATAAATAAATAAATAAATAAATAAATAATCATACTCTGGTATTATAAATTGTTATCAACTCACTTCTCTAACAAGTAAAGATATTGTAGTATTACCATAGTGTGGAATTATTAACTATTATCATATTATCAACTCACTTCTCTAACAAGCAAAGATACTGTGGTATAATCTTCTGTGGAAAAATTGATCTTGTTTCTCCATCTACACTTGTCTCTGTGAATAAATTCTTCACATCAGCTTTCTTCATAATCTGAAACAAAATTTGTTAATTTAATTGTTTTTCTTATGATTCACACACTCCATCCTTCATGATATATCAGCTCATCTAGGGCTTCACAGTATTTCGGTATACCGGTAATACCGGTATTAATATCATTACCGGTTGAATACAGAACACTTTTTTTTATTACCGGTATACCGCCACAGACGGTATTGATTTTTCAGCTTCTGAAAAAGTGAAAACGAAAATAGGAGATTACCTTGTGTTTACCTTGAAACATTAAAATTTAAATGTAGTTTCATATATAACTGTAGGATTATAATTATCTGCAACTGTAGTCCAGTCGATAGGTTTCATAATAGTTAAATCCATTTGATAAAAAAAAAACTTTAAAAGGTGTACAATTATGAGACCATGACAATGTGTGTCACATGTCCAAGCCATCTTTGCAAGTCGCATTTCTCTTTTGAGGTCAGCGTTGTTTATACTTGTGCAACGACTCCGATGTTTGAAACACCATTCAAGCCGTCCCGACTAGATCAGAGAAATCGTCTGATAGGTAATTAACCATTGTCTCTTATATTACGAGAACAACAACATCTGTCTGCAATGAAGAGGTGCACACAATGGCAGGTTGTACAATGACCATTGACGATATATATATGCCAAACATTAATCACACAGCACAACTGTCTCAGTAATCAATAATGGATCTCATTAAGAAAAAGAAAGCTACCTCAATTATATGGTCATTTTTTGGATTTGAACCAGATGAGAGAACTCAACCAAAAGATGAAACTAGGGCAATATGTAGAGAATGCCACAAAGTAGTCAATTCCCATGGGGGGAACACATCAAATTTGTTTTCCCACTTGAAAACAACTCATCCAATCATTCAATCACAGCTAATGTCAGACAAAAAAAGAAAGAGGGAATCAGAGGTACCATCCATCTTTTCTGGACATACCACAAATAAGCAACCAACAATTAAGGCATCGATTGCCAGCTCTACAAGTTACGACAAAAGTTTGACACGTTGGCTAATTTTGCCAAGAAATATTTGTGCATTTGTGCCACAAGTGTTCCATCAGAAAGACTTTTCAGCAAGTCGGGTCAAATTGTTGGCACAAAACGAGCATGTCTGAAGCCCGACAAGGTCAATAAATTAGCTTTCTTAGCAGCCAACTTGTAACTGATTGTAGCATGATTTTTTAGTTAAATCACGACAGGAATGGGTTGTTAAATCAACAAGTATTTATAATTTCTGACAAAAAGCGCTAACCAAATTTCAGTTCATGGGCCACACAGTGGTCGATGTGTGCTGAAAATTTGCTAGTTCTTTTTATCAGAAATTATAAATACTTGTTGGTTTAACAACTGAATCCCATCGTAATTTTGTAGTAAAATGTCGTCAGCAATGAGTACTGCAGTCAAAGTGCTCCATTAGAAAGACTTTTCAGCAAGTCAGGTCAAACTGTTGGCCCCCAAATTGAAACAAGGTCAATAAATTAGCTTTCTTAGCAGCCATCTTGTAACTGATTGTAGCGTGATTTTGCAGTTAAATCACGACAGGACTGGGTTGTTAAATCAACAAGTATTTATAATTTCTGACAGAAAGGGATAACCAATTTTCAGCACATGGACCACACAGTGGTCGATGCGCTGAAAATTGGCTAGAACTTTTTATCAGAAATTATAAATACTTGTTGATTTAACAACTTAATCCCGTTGTAATTTTGTGATAACTTTCCATGAAAATCGTTAGAATATGTTTGTTCTTTTTATCAATTTTAACCTTTGTTATTTATGATGTTTTGAAGTTTCGTAGTGAAATAAAAGTGCTCAATAAAAAAAATATGTTGTTTTTTTTTTCAATTCCCATCCTTCCCAAACAATGGTGGAAAAATTGGACACATTTTTCTTTCCCATCGTGAGCCTTGTGCAAATATGATGAATGTTCATTTTCCTTACCTCCAGTTCTTGGCCTCAGATTTTCGACACAAGGTGAGATCACGGAAAAATTATACTTGATAATTATTTTTCATGGACTCTTCCCTGCTTTAATAGATATAAAAATACAGTATAACTATTATATAAATCTATTAAGGGGATGAAGATTTGTCAATAAAAAATAATTACCAAATATAATTTTTTCGAGTTCTCAACTTGTGCTGAGCACATGTGCCTGCTTCAGTGTTCCTGTCCAGATGTTGGAACTAATTTTCAAGTTCTGGACAAGGTGGTGCTTTCTCCGGCCATTTTTCACTGTTTTTGAGTATGATGTTTTCTGTGACCCTGTTGTTGAGAAAACTAAGACTGCATCTGTATTTGTCAATTACTAAATTGTAATCGTCCTGTCGATTGATTCGTTTGGCATTCAGCTCATGTAGGTGACTGAAAAGGTGTAATGTGCTGGCAGCCTGACACTTGAAGTCTACGAGTTTTATGTTCCAAATTAAATATACATTTTTCTGTCAACAAAGACAACATTCTATTTTTTAATGTTGATATTAAAATGTATGTTTTATAAGGTATGATATCTCAGACAAAAATGGAAAAAAACAAGTGTTTGACCACCGAGGTGGTATTAGTCCCCTACGGCGCTTTTGTGACATAAGGTGTTTTTGTCACAGAAGACACTAGAGTATATAAGCATCTTGGATCTTGAAAAAAAAATATTGAGCGTGCATAATCCCCTCACAACCCTTTATCCATGTATCATATATGAAAGGCGTAGCTTGAACCATGTTGGAGGGAGGGGTGGTAACATGAAATAGAGAAAAAAGCTTAAAAAACACAACAAAAATTGCCGCCATTCTGCCATCTTGGATTTTGAAAAATAAATATTGACTGTGCATCATCCCCTCAGAACCATTTATCCATATACAAAATATGAAAGGTGTAGCTTGAAGCATACTAGAGGGAGAGGTGGTAACATAAAAACAGACAGACAGACAGATGTTAGATTTTGAAAAAAAATATTGAGCGTGCATAATCCCCTCACAACCCCTTTATCCATGTACCATATATGAAAAGTGCAGCTTGAACCATGTTGGAGGGAGCAGTGATAACATAAAATAGAGAAAAAGGCTTAAAAAACACAACAGAAATGGTTGCCATGGCGCCATCTTGAATTTTGGAAAAAAAATATTGAACGTGCAACATCCCATTACAACCCTCTATCCATGTGCCAGATATAAAAAGTGTAGCTTGAACCATGTTGGGGTGAGGGGTGGTAACATAAAATAGAGAAAAAAGCTTAAAAAACACAACAAAAATGGCTGCCATGCCGCCATCTAGGATTTTGAAAAAAAAAAAATTGAATGTGCATCATCCCCTCCCAACCCTCTATCCATGTGCCAAATATGCAAAGTGCAGCTTGAACCATGTTGGTGGGTGGGGTGGTAACATGAAAATTGAGAAAAAAAAGCATAAAAAACACAACAAAAATGGCCGCCATTCTGCCATCTTGGATTTTGAAAAAACAATTTTGAGTGTGCATCATCCCCTCAGAACCATTTATCCATGTACCAAAAATGAAAGGTGTAGCTTAAAGCATGTTGGAGGGAGAGGTGGTAACATAAAAAACAGACGGATGGACAGATGGACGGATGGATGGATGGACAGACAGATGGACGGATGGACAGACAGACAGACAGACAGACAGACAGACCGACCGACCGACCGACCGACCGACCGACCGACCGACTGAACGACCGACAGACAGACAGACAGACAGACAGACAGACAGACAGACAGACAGACAGACAGACAGACAGACAGACAGACAGACAGACAGACAGAGTGCAATCCTATAGTCCCCTTATGGTTCCCGTAGGGGACTAATAAATAAAAAGGATGATTTTCATGTGCCCACTATCCCTCTTCAGACAAATCTACAGTCATCTTCGGTGAAGACGTAACTTCCCCAAATTTCATCTCCTGGAGTTGATGACGATATACCGGTATACTGCGGTATTTTTTTCAATACCGTCACCGGTATTGAAATTCCAATAACCTGAAGCCTTAAGCTCATCTGTGGAAGTGTGTGACTCAGGGTACCTAAAATTCTGATATGCCGAAAACCGGTATAAACAAAAGACGGGCCAGACCCCAGTGCATACACTCACTTTTCATACCGCCAAAAAATGGCAACAGAAGAAATAAACCATGATACTGTGAAAGCCTTTCCCATACACGATCTTCATTCCAAATTGTATTGAAATCCGATAACCTAAACTAGAGATACAAGGTGAACAGACAAAAAAAATGGTTATTTTATGAGGCAAACAGCGAATTTCCAAAGTTAATAAAAGGGAATAAGTCTAGAAAGTGAAACGTTAGAAATATCTTTAGAGACTCGTTTGAAAGCATTTCCCATAAACAATCTTCATTCCAAATTTCATTGAGATCTGATAACCCATTCCTGAGATACGAGGCAGACAGACAAAAAATGGCTATTTTGTATATTCAAAGGGCCATAACTCACAGGAAAAAGATTCCAACAGCAAAATGGCTGAGGATCCTGAAATATCTCATGATAGTGAACATCTCTATGAAATTTCATTGAAATCTGAGCAGTAATGTTCAAGTTATAACTTGAACAGACATCGGAGGGTGGATGGATGGAGGGATGGACAGATGGATAGACACCCCTAAAATCAGGGTTTATGTGGCTAAAATATTTGAGGAATTTAAAATGCATGGACAACCAATAAAAACTAATTTTTAAGTCTAATTTCTAGGTGATAGCAAACTCTAACTCTTTCAGCTTACTCACCTGACCCTAACCCTAATCCTTACCCCAACATAAAATCCTTGAAAATGCAATACCCACTTCTTGTCACTTAGTAACCACATAAACCATTTTAGCCACATAACCCACTTTTTAGACGCATAAACACCATTTGTTTGTTCAAATTTATGTGGCTAGTCACATAAATCAGACAAGACGCAAAACAGTGCTGTGTACCAACAACTAGGCACATAAACCTGATGTGTTGGTGTGGATGAACAGACAGATGGACAGACAGAGGCAGTCCAGTATACCCCACTTTTTAAATGAAAGTGTCAATGACACTGTAGCTCAACTTGTTAAGACATGTACATGTATAGTATGTGACACAGCAATGACAAACATCCAGGTAATGACCTGATAACAAAGGTACATATAAAGTATTGTAACGGTCTGTACATGAATACTGGCCGTAGCCTGTAACAAATGTATAGGTAAAGTATTGTAAAGGTGGGTGACAGTCAGATGCTAAACTAGAAAAGAAATCTTTGAGTCCTAGAGTGGGTCTGACTGAACCCCAAAATATTTGTTCTCATAGCACAGTGATAACAAAGGCACCCCAAAACACACTCGTTCCTGTCCCAAGGTGAAAACAAAGGTACCCAAGAAGTTTCGTGAAGATCAGTTCATAAATATGAGCTGTATAGAAGTTGTGACAAAAAACTGATTAGACCTAATTTCGGTACAAAATGGCCACCGGCAGCCATCTTGAATTTTGGACCGCACCCAGAAACACTTGTTCTCATCCCAAGGTGATAACAAAGGTACCCAAGACGTTTCGTGAAGATCGGTTCATAAATACAGACTCTAGCCTGAGCCGTATTGGCATGTGTACTTACTGTGTGAAAGTAGCACTGAAAAAATCAAAGTTCATCTAATTTGCATACTTTCTGCAAGAGAAAAAAACCTGTATTATATGTGATGTATCCCATGGTACTAAACATTCACACAAAACATTATTCAAATCAGCGCTTTCATATGGAAGTTCTGTGCAAAAATCTGATTGCACCTAATTTTGTACAAAATGGCTGCCATCGGCCATCTTGAAGATCGGACTGGACCCCAAAACACACGTTCTTGTCCCACGGTGATACCAAAGGTACCCAAGATTTTTCGTAAAGATCAGTTCATAAATATGGCCTCTAGCCCTAGCCATATTGGCATTTGCACTTACAGTGCTGAAAGTAACATTAAATAACATCAAAGTTAGTCTAATTTGCATAATTTACGCACGAGAAAAAAACCTGTATTATATGTGATGTATCCCATGGTACTAAACATTCATACAAACAATTATTCAAATCAGTGCTTTCATATGGAAGTTCTGCACAAAAATCTGATTGCACCTAAGTTTGTACAAAATGGCTGCCAGCTGCCAACTTGAATTTCGGATCGGACCCCAAAACACTCGTTCTCGTTCCACGGTCATAACAAAGGTACCCAAGAAGTTTCGTAAAGATTGGTTCATAAATACGGCCTCTAGCCCGAGCCGTATTGAATTGTTGACGGACAGGCGGACGACTGGCCATGGCATAAGCTCAAATTTGGCTTGGCCAAAGTTGAGCTAAAAAAGTGGGGGAATAATAATTTTGCATATTTCATTCACTCCATCCTTTGTGATATATGGACTGATCTGTGAAAGTGTGCAGCTCAAGAGTACAGAAAAGTCTGACAGGGTTCATGATGCTGGGTACCATGCCAAACACCTGTATAAATAATATTTGTATGATTCACTCACTCCATCCTTTTGTGATATAAGGACTGATCTGTGGAAGCATGCGACTCACGGTACAGAAAATTCTGACAGAGTTTAACGGCTGTGTACCAAGACAATGACCTATATAAATAATATTGTATGATTACATCCTTCATGATATATGGACTAATCTGTGGAAGTGTGCAACTCGGGGTACAGAAAAGTCTGACAGGGTTGTACCATGCTGCTGAACACCTGTATAAATAATACTGTATGATTCACTCGCTCCATCCTTCATGAGATATGGACTAATCTATGGAAGTGTGCAAAACAGAGTACAAAAAAATCTAACAGAGTTCATGGGGCTGTGAACCAAGCCAATGACCTGTATAAATAATATTGTGTAATTCACTCACTCCATCCTTCATGATATATGGACTAATCTGTGGAAGTGTGCAACTCGGGGTACAGAAAATTCTGACAGGGTTCAACGGGCTGTGTACCAAGACAACAACCTGTATAAATAATATTGTATGATTCACACACTACATCGTTCATGATATATGGACTAATCTATGGAAGTGTGCAAAACAGAGTACAGAAAAATCTAACAGAGTTCATGGGGCTGTTAACCAAGCCAACGACCTGTATAAATAATATTGTGTAATTCAGTCACTCCATCCTTCGTGATAAGTGGAGTGATCTGTGGAAGCGTGTGACTCAGGGTACCTAAAATTCTGACAGGGAACACGGGGCACTGTACAATGCCAAAGAACTGTTTAACCCTGAAAGACCTATTTCTGAGTTTTTACGACCTCAAAACAGGTGCCCTCAACATGCCATCATCGGAAATCCTGCTAACAATAGACAAATTTTCTTGGTAGTGGTTTTCTAGTCAAGTCTTGGCTGCCTTAACAGGCAGTCTAGACTTGACTAGAAATCACTGCTAAGCCACTGGATGCGTACAGGTCATAGTCAGGTGTGAAATCAAGAGAATTGACCAGGCCCTCAAGTGTTAAATAATTATATTGCATATTTCACTCACTCCATCTTTTGTGATATAAGGATTGATCTGTGGAAGTGTGACGATTTGTGCCATCATTTGACACAACCAGCCGGGGTCTATAAAGTAATAATCCTTTAGCTGTAATGCTGATTCTCTGTAATGTAACAACACTCCTGACTCATGGAGAAATCTTATGGCCTGAAAACAATAGAAATGGGAAAGATTTATGCTAGTGATTTGTGCAGAATTCTTTGCAAATTGTGCGATAAATTTCCTGCTCTTTATCGCAATATATTGCAATACAGTTATTTTTACAAGTTTTCAGAAATCTGTCAAAAAGGTATGGGAATGGATATCTTTTAACTGAATAACTCTGTTTATTGAATAAAACTTTCAAACACAACATCATTTATCATACCTTCAGTACAAATTTGACCTGTTAATTGAATAAATGTTATGGAGTAAACTGCTGTTAATTGAATAGAAAATCTTGTAATACGTCGAAGGATTACTCTGACAACCACTAAAACCCTCTTCTTTAACCCTTTACCCAACGCAGACAATTGCAAAATTTATTATTTTAAATATCATTTTTAAAATTAAAAAAAAAAATTTCAACAAAACCATATCATGTGACCCCTCTTTGGAACGAGCTCGACGAGCTCGTTCCAAAGAGGGGTCACATGATATGGTTTTGTTGAAATTTTTCGAAAAATAATATTTGTTCACCTGCTGAATTTGCATATTAAGCGGGCGGATGCAGGCGATTCATTGGGTTAAGACCTATTTGGCCTCTGTCCACCTAATAGTGACATTTAATTGATTATATCTTGTTTGACACACCTCAATGGGCTCTGTCAAACAAGATATAGTAGATTAAATGCTTAGTTTATCTCTACAATACCAGAAAGCAGGCCTTTAGATTACCCCAAATTCACACCGTTTACAGGTGTGACCAAATTAGAGAAGGTGTGAAGACATCAAGAACAATATATAAATTCTCTGTGCCTCTTCTACATTTGAGAATAACGTCCAACATAATATGGCCATAGAAACACAAAGAAAGGCATGGCAATAAAACATAACAGGATAAGACTGTTATTTCTGGTTTTAAGGTGCCCAAATTAGGACAAAACAGAGTGCCCAAAATAAAGGAATTTAAAGGCCTTGGAAAGTGACCAAATCTGATAACTGAATACATTTGTATCAAATTTGGTGGGAAATAATAGTACTGTGGAACCTTATTAACTGAATAGCCTCTTATCCAATAAAAATTATTTAATTAACAGAAGGTCAATAAATATCAACTCGGCGAGTTACAAATATTATTTTATTTTAAATAAACAATAAAATTACTTCATTATTTAGCGCACATGTGCGCGTAACTATTGTAACGCACTTTCACTTCTGCCTACGGAGGACGGTTACCCCCCCAAAATGGAAAACATTTGTTCCGATACTACTATTTATGCATCTTCAATATTTCCATGTTTATTTTTTTTATTTTGTTGTGTCTTATTATTATATAGTATTTGTACATTGCATTAGTGGGACAAAATAGTGGAAAAAACGATTGTGCTTCCATATAATAATCTTTTGTACCAGAAATTGCTCGACGTGTCTGACTAAAAAACAGGGTGCCATTTTTCATTGTTCAACTCTTTCAAAAGGGAATGCATGTTCGCTTTCCATTTCCCGAGTGCTCTAATGTACTCCCACTCGAAAGGTGAAAAATAAATTCTATACGATACTTGCCATTTAAGATTCGGACCAGATATTTTATTTACGATTCGAACGATTTGGGCCAGATATTAAATAAATGATTCGGGCTAAATGTTTGGTCAAATCGAGACATTACTTTTTATGTATACTTAATGCATAACATAAATTATTTAAGGGGACCATGTCCGATTACAATTATAGGTGCTACTTTTCATTGTTGAACCCTGCAGACAGCAAACGTGTTCCTTTTTTGCGTGTGGTGCTCTTATGTACATCACTGTAATATAGACTGATTATTTACTGACCATTTACGATTTGGACCAAATTATTTAACGATCCTGACCCTATTTTAATACCATGCATTTGGATCAGATATCATATTGCTCAATTCTGACTGGGCCAGGTGCAGGATTTTAATGCTTTGTAAATTTGAAGTCGGCCCTATGAGAACTCGGCCCAAACAATTTCGGGGAAGGATGCCCTCGAGAGAAGTCAGTTTTTAATGCTCTGTAAATTTGAAGTCGGCCCCTATTATGAAAAGTCAGCCCAAACAATTTAGGGAAAGGATGCCCACGAGAGAAGTTGGTCCCCAAAACTACAAGACAGGGGCTCAACAACTTAAAAATACTGAGGGGAGGGGGGGGGAGAGATATCGGTGAGGGAGAGGCATTAAGGGTGTATAACCCTCCCCATATTTTCCAAAATTTCAAGTGCTGTAGTGCTAACGATTTGTGCATGATATTAAACTATTCGCCAAAATGTTGGTTCCGTACATGTCCGATCACAAATATATGTGCTACATTTCATTTTTTAAACCTACATACAGATCTGTAAAATCGGGAGAGGGATTGAGATGCTGTGCAGTGCACAGCTGGACATTATTTAGGGGGGGGGGGGGGGGGTCATACATGTCCGATTACAAAATATATATACTACATTTAATTTTGTAAACCTACAGACATGTCCGTAAATGGGAGGGGAGGGGAGGGGGGCATGAGAGAGCGTGTAACACACCCATTACCGTGATTACATTGCACAATTTGGCAGTTTAAGGGCAATTTCATTTTGTAAACCTACAGCTACAGACAAGTCTGTAAAGCAGGGGGGGGGGGGGGGGGGGGATGTGTGTAACACACTCCATTACTTTCCACAATGTTCGGGCAGTTTAAGGGCACATTTGGACAGCATCCCAACTCACAGCTAG